>VZRO01000433.1:583074-948939 GCA_013397915.1 Daphoenositta chrysoptera | reverse complement strand
TTTTTTTTTTTTTTTGGGTGCTTCCTTTAGAGAAAGGGCTTATTAATCTCTGTGCTCAGCTGTTGGATAAGTGATGGGTGCATTTCCAGCTTTGGCTCATATGGCATCCTTCTGGGTGACAATAAAGCAAACCATTTAAAAATTCTGTACTTGATTTATCCCGTCCTTGTGGAAATGCTTCAAAGGAACTTGCTTTCTAAATGGATTTCCCAGTTACATAATGATCTCCAGCACACTGCTGAAAAGTTTCCTGGAACATCTTTTGTCTTGGGTTTGTATGAAAAACTGTGATTCTGTGCTTTGGGATTCTACTTGACACTGTGTCCTTTTACTCTATATAATTTTTAAAAATCCCAAAGACTAAGTGCCTTTTTTTTTTTTTTTTGTCTATGCCAAGTGTGAAGAAAATTCCCCATGGATCTTGTCCATCTTCTTTTTCAGTTCTAAAGTTTTGTCCTGGCTAAATGTAATAGACTAAGTCTCATAATTTTGTCATTATAGCATGTCTCTGTACTCCTTTTTTCCTTTAGGTTATATATTTCTGGATCAGAGAATAGTTTCATCATTTCCCTCCCTATTCTAGAGTGCTGTGTAAGAGTTAAAAGGGGAGTTGGAGAAGATCCCTTTCATTTTGTTTGCCATTGCTATTTTCATCAGAAGGAGAGGAGGAGATGGAGCAGACAGTGCAGCAGAGTGTTAATTGTCTCATCAGTATTTCCAGATAAATCAAAAGATAGGGAAGGACAGTGGCATCATTTGCTAAACTACTGGGCTGAGTGTGGAAAAAAGTCTTTCTGTAGACAGGAGGCCAACATCTTTTTTTTCTGTTTCTTAGTGGAGTAGTGAGAATTTCCTAGGGAGTGGCAGTTTTCTTGGCCTTTTTTCCTCTACCTATCTGATCCTTGTTTTAAATCGCTCAGGAAAATTTTAGAGAATGATTATGCTCAATCTTTCACCACTTTAATAATAAACAGTTATATGACAGCGATTGCTGGAGCCTGATGTGACATCCTGATGCAACAGAAGATAGGGATTACCCTGCTGTGTGGAATATGTTCATTGACACGACATCTTTCATTTCACCTCATCAGTCTGATAGTCCTTATGTTTCCTCCTTTGGAGACCTTCATCTTTTTTTGAATATAAAGCCAAATGGGCAGATTAGTCACATGAAACTACAGAACAATGTTTTCATCCTTTATTGTTCAGTTAATTATCTATGTAGCAAGTTCTGTCTTCTTGATAGTTTTTAGATGTCCAGATCTTTCTCAAGTAGTCTGCTGTCTGGAAGACAACACACATCAGCAAAGTATTGCATTGCTATGAAGAGCACCTATAAAGGAATAAGTTGTATTTAATTAATTTGTTATAGCTTGAGGACCTGTAGCTCGTAATTTTTGTTGTTTTTCTTGTCTCTTTTTCTCCTGTAATCCTAAGCATAGGCAGACAGTATTTTAAGTCTTCTTAGAAAGGCATTACAGATTCTCATCATGGTGGGGAGACAAAGCTGGCTGCAGCTTTAGAGATTCAAGTGATACGCTAAATAAAATATCCCACTGCAACCTATTTTAAAATTATTTTAGATTGTCGGTATTAGTATTTTGTTTGCACTAGTTGGAAAAAAAAAAGGAAGGAGTTACATTAAGGCATTAAGGCATCTTTCAACATCTGATGGGAATAGCTGTCTTAGTCAGAAGTCAAACACCAAAGTGATTAATTACAATAGTCATTCATCTGGCTATTTCCGTTACTATAACATAGTCCTTTCTGCAGGTCTGTCATCCTCATTTTTCTTCCAGTATTCCAAATTCTGGATAAAATTTTAGTTATCTTTAATGAAAACAAAAGAAATAATACATTCGGCAAAAAGAAATTTCCCTATAGTATTTTAGCTTCGACTTGCCGTTTGTTATTTTAGAACATTTCTCCAATGGCTTTGAAGAACTGTTTTTCCTTCATCAGTTAGGGTTTTTTGTTTGTTTGTTTTGTGTCTTTAAATACTATGTTAGAATTCCTAGAGGTGGCAGCAATTTTTTGGAGTTTAGGTGGGAGACCGTTCGCTGTTGGCCGTGGAACACGTGGTCTATGCAGATGGCCATTTTTTCTGATTGTGCCGTCGTAAGATGTGAGACCAGGCAGTCCAGGCTCTGGGACTGCAGTGCACGGATGTTCTGGTTCTGCCTGTGCCACAGCAGTGACGTGTACAAAGGGCAGCTGAGTTTTTATATGCAGTGAAGCTTCCTCTACTGCAGACCCAGTGGGATCAAGCTTCTTACAGAAACGAAGTAGAGTCTTGCTGTGCCAAAGTCTTGTGCTCCCTGTCACATAGACAGCTGCTCTTCAATTCTTCTTCTTTTGAGTGGACAGTAAAGCCTTTGATTTTTATGAGAGTATCACTTGTTCTTCTTATCTTGCGGAGACTCATTTAGGATTTTTTCATTCAGAAATTCTGCTACTTGGTCCAATGGCAAGTTGATATATTTTTCTCAACATTAAGCATTTCATGTGCTTGGTAGATGAAAAAAATTACTGTGACCTTCTCCAAGGGCATATTTTGGCTGTTGTTATAAGAGAAAGGCAAGGAGATAGCTTAATGCTTACATCCTTAGTGGCTAATTTTGGAGAAAAATGCAACTCTGAAAGCTTGAAAAAGCAAGTTATATCTGTGGAGGGAATCTCCATGAAACCATAAACACTAGAGAGTATATCCAAAATATTCCAAGAGCATAAAGCTCTGTGTTCATTACCTGGGATGTTGACTTCTGTATTTTGAATAGTAACTTACATGAACAAATAACAAACCTGCTCTTGGATTCTTTAGAAAAAAAAATTGTCCTATCATTATTGGTTGAAAGGCAGAAACAGTTGCAAAGCAAGATCTTAGAACTTCATGACATGTAAAAAAGGGTATAATGACACAAAAACTCTTTAGGATATAATAAAAGATATGTTGCCTAAGCCAAAAGAACAATAGCCCCAAGACATGCTTGACATGTTTATTTTGGAAAGTGGTATTTGCAAATAAGGACATGATAGGCTTTTCTTTCTCAAAACTGTTGTTTGTTTTGTTTCTTATGCAAAACAATTTGTAGGCTGTCGTATGAAATTTATAGAAATTATTCACTCCAACAGAGAGAAGTGAAATAAGGAAAAATAAAATTACAGCAAATAATTTAGTACATTTTTTTTATTGTAGGCACATTTTCATATTACATACTGTAATTTAGAAAATAAACTCAGTGTAAATGGTATGCCAGGGGTAAATCTTACCCATAGTCTGTAGGTCAGATGTGTATCATTTCTAAATTCGAATTATCAAATGTCATAACTTTCAGAAATTTTGGTGATTTTTAAATTATACTTTGAAATACTATTATAGCAAATCAGACCCCCTCTGTAATGCAGGACTGTAGTTTTAAAGATGTACTTGGCAGTTACAGAGAGATGTTGTGACTGAAGGTGCTTTCAAGACAAGATATGAAAAGTGCCTACCTTTTTGCTGGCATCAGTTTTCACAGAAAGGTTGTCTCTAATAAGTTTGCTCTCATGATTAATAGCAGCAGCAGAGGGACAAGACCTCAGCCTCAAACGAAGAAGCAATAGGTCTGGCAGCACTTAGAGAGGTTAGATACTCACACACTCACAGGTCCTGATGGTCTTGATGACAGACCACCAGAATTTATCTGATGAAGTCTGAGTGCTGACAGTGGTTGGGTTTGAACACCCGTGGGGAGAAGGTGGGGTGAAAAACTGGGAAGATTAAGCAGAAAACGCGTCTTCAGTGAAGTGAACGAGAGGACCCAAGGGACTATAAAGCCATCAGTTTGCTTTTAGAATCTCAGGAGAGTATTGAAAAAGTAGGAAATCTCTTTATAAGCATCTAGAAAAAGGCTGAAGAGTAATGATAACCAGAAGAGGCCATACTTCTTTTCTGCAGCTCTTCCTCGTTTTTCTCGGATAACTGCATGTGCTGGGAGGGTTCAACACTGAAAATGGTCTGAAAAAGCAAAGATGTAATTCAGTAGGGATAACTGCAAGGTGCTTTCAGCAGAAATAACCACATAATCTGCTAAATAGTGCTAACACAAAACTGTAGGAGAAGAATCCTGTGGAAGTGTAGCTAGAACTTTGTTAGCTGTAACATCTTGTCTCTTACACATCCTGCTGTGATGAAACATTCAAATGCTATATTTGGTTTTATAAACGGAGGTATGGTTTATAAGACATAGGAGCATTCCTTTCATCCTTTACAGGTAAAGCTTTGAGCTTTTGACTTCAAGAAGGGTGTATGCCAGTTGGAGAGACTCCAGGAGAAAGCTGTAAAAATTATCAGAGATTTAGCAAGCCTGTCCTGCAATGAATAAATGAGTGATCTGAAGCCATTTATCTGAAATACCAAAGACTGAGTGGGCGGTGGGGGGTAGTTTATGGGCACCTGATAACAATCTTGCCTTGCAGCACACCTTTGAAGAGTGAGTTTGCTCTCTCTGCCTGCCTAGGGAGGGTGTGAAACAAAATTTAATAGACAAATAATAAACAAGGTTTGTACTGGATGTAGAAGAAGTGAGGATTGTGATGTGATAGATTACAAGGGAGGACATCAGGTCTGTAGCATGGGAAATACCCGGGTATGCCAGACAGCCATTTGTTGGACATAATGCAACTGTAGATGCTTCTGCCTCAGATTGAGAAAACTAATGATCCATTGAGTTTCTTCCTGTCCCAAGATTCATAACAAAATTTTCTCATTTCACTGTATTGTGACGACAAAGAGTAGGCATGGGGCTATTTAAATCCTCCATCTGCAGAAATGAAGAGGGTGTCTTCAAGACAAAAAAACCAAACATTTCCTTTGCCTGTCCTCAACAGTAATTTATTATTTTTCATTTCCATCTTTTTTTTTTTTGCTTTAGGAAGGATAAAACATTTTAGAAAAGATACTTCTGTGCATGGGAAAATATTAATGAATATGAGAACAGATAATCTGCTGTCTTAATCTGCATTTCCCTGTCTTTTAAACTTTTCTGTTGCTCAAGCAAGGATCATGCTCCTTAGGAACAAATTGATCTGATGGGTGGCTGGTTCTTCACCAAAGGGTGTTAACAATTTGGAGGCTGGTAGAAACTCCTTTGCTTTGGACTGCACCAAGTCTTTTAAATCAAAGTCTCGGCTTCATATAAACAGCTTTGTCCAGCTCCAATCAGAGCTGAGTTTCTTTACACCTAAAATCAGTCTTGTAGGCTTTGGGTGAGTCTCACTGGTATGAATCTTTTAATCCAAATAGCTGCCTAAATTTTCCAAATGGGGCCCAGAAATGGTCTGTGAATAAATCAAGATGTTAGTACATTCCTTCTTTTCCCCAGGGTTTCATTTTTCATTGGAAATGCTGCGTATATAGTTCCCAGAGACTGACCTACACCCTGGCTCTGGCATTGCAGGAAAGTTCAGGGTTTATTATTAGCTGATGGAAAGGCCATGCTAATACTCCTCCTAGTTAGAGCTCCTCAAGGGACTAACAGCAGGGTCTTGTGTTATCTCATTAAGAGGGAGACTCTTACTCACATAAAATGTGTAGTGTAACTCAGGCTTGAACAACCATATTTTTTAAGTGTTATACTGAGTCTCAATTCTGCTAAGCACAAGCTCTTAGAAAATCTTTAATGGTCTGGGACCAGTCTGAAAAAGATTTGTAGTTCTGTTTCAAATGTGAGCTCACATTTTCTTTCTAGTTAGGTATGCTAGAATACAATTCCCTTAGCAAATATTTGGCATAATTTCTGAGAAGTCATAGAATCATAGAATGATTAAAGAATATTTGGGGTTATGAAGGGAGTCATACCCCAAATGAAAGGTCATCTAGTCCCAGCCTTCTTGGAATGAGCAAGGACATCTTCAGCTAGATCAGGTTTCTCAGACCTGCATCCAGCCTGGTCTTGAATGTTTCCAGGGATGGCATCCACCACCTCTGGGCAAGCTGTGGCAGTATTCCACCACCTGCATCATAAAAAAAATTTCTTCCCTGTATTTAATCTACATCTATCCTCTTTCAGTTTAATGCCGTTATACCCTGTACTGTCACTAGAGGTCCTGACCTCATCTTTTTAAGAAAGGCACAAGTGTCTGATTTTACTCTGTGGGAGTATAGGGTGCTTCTCACCAGCATATAAAACATGTTTACTTGACTTTGTTTCCTAGAGTGCTGCAAGACAGCATCATCAGTAAACTGAACTAAGGGACCAAATTACAGCTTCAGACAGACAAAAAGAATCAAAGTAAAGTGCAATGACTCATTAATCCATTTTCAGAGTCTCTTTGCCTTATTACTTCTGTTCAATAAGCACCATCTATTTTCCTTCTCTGTATCGTTTATATACCTGTTCAACTTTTAATATCATGTCTTTGTAAATGGCCTTATATAAAAAAGCAAAATTACATGTACATCTGTGCCCTGATTTCTCTCTGTTTTTTAAGAAAAGTAACTGAATGGATGACAGATTGATTATTTCTGGGTTGATTGCAAATACATAAGAGGCAATATGAACTTTGATTTCATTTTGTATTTTCAAGCTTCAACGTAATTGACAGAGAGCTTTTCAATTAAGTATTTCTGTTCATCTTTGCGATGGGGATGAGAAGATAAATGTTAAATTTCTCTCATCAGATGGAGAAAAATAAAAGAAACTGATGAGTCTGTCCCTGACATGTATGGTTGTTAAACAGATCCCAAACTGACAGACTGCTTCTTCTGTCTCCATTTTATTGGTGACAAATTATTAAATATTTGTCTCAAAGAGCCATTCAACTTAGCAGAGACCCAGCTATATTCAGCTACAGATATATCACCTAATGTTATACAAAGCAAATAGCATTTCTCCCTGAATTTGAATAATTTCCTCCTGTGTCAAGTCTGTAGATTTCAAAAATGAATCTATATCAGAAAAAAAAGTGGCACAAAAAGCATAGATTTACATAGTAGAAAGTCTTAAAAAATTTAACATCTCATCAAAAAGTAATAACTACTTTAAGGCAGATCTTGGTGTGCACATCTACAGGAACAAATGCTTTTCGTTTGCATTATTAGGAGATGAAATACCTTTTGCTGCTGTCAGTAATTACAGTAATTTTTGAGGAAAACGACATAGGTACAATTTGTTAATGACTGGCAAACTGTGATTGACTGTCAGCATAAATTTGGTTCCTACACCTGAAACAGCTGGTGTACTTTGTGCACGGCACAAGTGAACCGTGTTTCAGGATTCAAACCCAAGTTAATATATAATGTAAAAACAATAGCAGGCTCTTCGGATTTTCTCATTGCAGTTATTCCAGGCTTCTGTAACTGCCTGCCTGTCTCTTGGCACTGCAGAGGAGCCATGCCCTGTTACTTTTTTCCTTTGCCCAAACATTACGTGTCTGAATTTATGTAGCATCAGGAATTAAATAAGGTCAAGTGAACTTCAAGAGCACGAACAGTGAGTGAAAAGGGAAAAAAAAGGCTTCAAGATTTTGTTGAATTGTCTGTGGAAAAGAGGAGACAGTCAGAGAAAGGGAACTTCTCTTGGTTTTCTACCAGTAAGATCTAGATCTGCCATGCTGATCCCATTTCCAGATACTTCTCCTCAAAATGAAAACCTTAGAGAGCTGGTTGATTATCAGTTCCATATTAATGGGAAATGGCATTTTTAACAGGAGATGCAGTTAAAATAAATGTGGCTATAAGGGCATATTTATGGTAATGAGGCTAATTGCCTTAAAAATTTGAAAAAAAATGGGACAGCAGAGATAATTTGATTTTCCCCTGCTTTCAACCTGCATGCACAACTATACTAGATTAGACATTCTCACAATGCACACAAAGGTGGTTAAATCCAAAATTCTCAAGCCTCGTGCTTCTCCTGAAGGGGTGAGTTAAAGACTTGATACTTGATTCTCTAGCCAGGAAAAGAGAGTCATAGTACCCATATATCTTCCAGCGCATAAATTGCTGAAATATTGAATAAGCATTATTGTTACTACACTGTTTTCTTCCACCATAGATCTGGCTTAGCTCTCAAGAGCATTACAAACCTATGATTGTTAACTTCTCTTCCTCTCTCTTAAGCTTAGGAGAGCAGTTTTATTTTTCCCTTTTCTCCCAGTAGGACTCATGCTGGAAAGGCATATTTTTATTGACAGTTTTTCAGGTGCATTACTAGCCTAAACAGCCATTTCTGTCCTACTCACTTCAGCTACTTGCTCCTGTCCCTGCATCTTTCCTTCTTCCTACATCCTTCAAACTGATTTGGCCGGGCAGCAGTGATGACCTGGCACTGCTCTCCACAGAAGTCACAGATCTATAATGAGGGGCCATGTACAAAAGTCTGCTGACAGCAAAGGGGACATGTGAACCCAACACCGTCCTCGTCTGCTAGCTCTTACTGCTGTCATCTCTGGGATTCAGGTTATTTTGGCTTGGTTTTCATGCCATTTTCAATTTGCCATTTGGCCAGAAAATTTTCATGGCTGACACAAGGCAGGCAGTGGGAAAGAAGGCAGGGAGCACATCAGAGTTGCCTTTTTTGGATTAGTGAGTTTTTAGGTCAGCATATGACAATTTAAAAAATGCACCATGCAACCTCCCACCTGGCTTTTTGCTGCTAATTGGGACAACTGGCTGCTTAAAATCATGGAATGGTTTGGCCTGGATGGGACCTTAAAGATCATTGCATTCCATCCTACTTGCCATGGGCAGTGATACCTTCCACCACACCAGGTTGCTGAAGACCTCATCCAACCTGGCTCTGAACACTTTCCCAGGATGTCTTCTACATCTGTAGTCATGTGAAATCCAGTTGATTTTTGCCCAAGTGAATGAAATAGCAGGGGTGAGGATGGGATTAAAAAACTCCAAACAAAGCCCAAACGCAAAACAAAGCCAAAAACCTCTTGCAAAAAAAAAAATTAAAAAAAAAAAAAAAAAAAAAAAAAAAAAAAAAACACAAAAAAAAAACCAAAAAAACCCACTAAAAAAACCCGCTAGTAATATAGAAAAAAGAAGTGTGATGAAAAAAATGGGTAGCCTTTAGAAGTCTATTCATATCACAAGCAGCCATAGAGTTCACTTATGCTGTGTTTAACATTATTCCCTGCAAGATATAAATGATCCTGCCACCAGGCAGCCAGCCAGCCAGCCAGATGATGTCTACCCAAATCAAAAATGCTGATTTTTAGTGCCTCTGGATGTGAGGATTATTTTTCCTTGTGGGTGCACCAAAATATACAAAAGCTTCCTGCATGAAAAGGAAGTGACCATTCATTCAGCTCAGTTGTAGGGATATGGAGATGTGGGAAGAGAAAGGCATTTAAAAACATCAGCTGTAAGCAGTTAATCCGGTTCCTAAGTGGTAGATCTTTGATTTTTCTATTTCACAACACTAATTGTCACTTTTTTTAAAACCTAATTTGTCTGGTCTTAACATGAAATGTTTAGACTTGGTGTGTCATGTGCTTATTTCCAAAAAAACCAAACTGCTTGCCAGAATTCTTGGAGTGTCAGTATATGTCAAAAATTAAATAATTTTCTTTTTCTTGCACTTACACTAGTAAAATTGTGAAAGCATGATTTAATACGATTTTCAGTGAATTTGAATCCTCATTTATACTTTAAAAGTCATATTATTGTGGATAATTAGGAAAATTCCCTGAACTTTTCAAGTGAAATTGTAAAGTATTCTTAAGAATTACTGTTGTGCAATTAGGCCACTGCTAGTTTTCTCTGCTTCCTGGGAATTTTATTCCTAATTAATTTGAATAAATGTAAAAATATAGAATAAACACAACGTCTAATGAGGCTCAGAGTGTATTTTCCCAACTTGCTGTATCCTTTCTTTTCTGCTACATCTAAGGAGAATGTATCTTTAGGGATAAATATATGCAGGCAAAAAAAATCATAATAGGGAAAACATTAAACTGCAAAACAATAGAAAAGAAGGGATTGTTTTCATTTGCTTGTCAGAGAACTTTTTTACAAATTCCTTCAAATAGCAGTGTAATTTAACAAGATGTGTTTTCAAGGCTTTATTAAAGATTACAGAAAGATTAGCTTTACTATTATGATAATGTAAACCAATACTTTATGTACTGTACCTACAGCATGATTGTTTTTAAACATGCACTCACTGCCTTGCAGCTTTATTAACATTTGCATCATAATCTCTATTTCCCATCATTTCCTTCCTGGCTGGAAATGTAAATGATTTTTTTTTGAGCCAAGGAGTGTAACCCTGTCTCCTGAGAACAGATTTCTTTCTTTCATGTTGTAATCTAATAAATTTGGCTGCAATGTTTGATTTTGATGCCGCAAAGAATGAAAAAGTAGTTGGAAAGGGTTGTTTATATGTGCTTCTGAGGCTGCAGCTGAGTAATTTAGCAAGAAAATCCCTGAAATATCCAGATGATGTTTTTCCATATTCTGGACTCATCTGTGTTTCTGACTTTTGTGCGTCTCAGATGATGTTGATGCACCCTTTGTGTCCAAAGAGAAGAGGTAATGCTTTGCTTTGCCCTGCTCCCAGCAGAAGAGCAAGCTCAGAGAATGCAGTGGTGGGCATCTTCCAGGTCATCTCAGCAGGGAGCTGTTTTGGAACACATATAAGGAACTGTAGTTGGCAGCATGGTAGCCAAATTTTAAAATTACATATGCTGAAAAGCTGCTTCAATATTCTCAATCAAAGGTACGGAAATCAGCCTGCCATCACTCCATCACCAGATAGCAGCTACCACTACAGTCTCTCCTCTGAGTTTTAGGTGGCTGCAATTTTTCCAAGCCTTCAGTGCTTCAGAGAACTCTTTGTGATAGTACGAATGTATATATGCAGCATTTTCTTGAAGCCCTTTCAATCTCAGTTTGATCAATATCTCTGTCTTCATCAAGAATGAAGGGCACACCTCTGCACAGTCTTGCACTGGGCTGTGCAGCAAGTTTGTATTACTATAATGTTTTAAATGTCAATGATTTTTTTTTCTTTTTATTAAATCAAGAATATTTAAAATTAGAACTAACCATACTCTTGAAGTTCATTCTGAAAATTTGAGTTTGCAGAATTAAAAAATCATACAGATAAAGGCAAATAAAAGATGAAAAAATTTAGTTTAATTTCCGTTAAAACCTCAACAAAAATCTCTGTCCACCTAGAAAAGGATCAGTGATCATTTGCAAGGAAAGAATTCTCTTTGCCTGCTGTATAACCCCAGCTGCCAAGCAGCATCCAGCCATAGCATCTCTTGTGAGCATGCTAGCCATACTCGGTGGGAGTGCTGTGTGTGCTGCTCAGGTTGATCCTCAGTAGAGGCTGCACTGTAATCTGGCATCCCTGGTGCTTCAGCAGCATGGAGAGGTGATGCACTGGGAGCTGGAATGTAGGGACTAATGGAGATAATAACTATAAAAATGGCTGTGGGCAAGAACAAAGGAAATGTTAAAAACAGTTGGATAAATACCTGAAGGCACGAATATATAATGCCACACTGTGTAAGGGGAACAATAATTCTCTCTTTGTGTAAGGTGGTTTTGGACAATATTTTTCTTACCTAGTGGCACTGTACATCATTTTTATTCTATCTGACATCGAGTGGGAAATAACCCAAAACACTAGATATTTCTGAAAGAAAATGTCAAAACAATGAGGAGGATGCTTGAAGTTTTTAACCCAAGGCCATTAGAAAGAAACACCAGATAACAATATGCTATGTTAGATGTGTAGGGACTTGGGTCTTCTTCCTGGTCTAGGCTATTATCCGATTGTTGGTTACAAAAAGAGCCCTCTAAAGTGATCTGGGAGCAGGGTCTGAAACAAGAATTAGCAATGGCAATGAAAGTAGGCAGCTTTTAAATACGTTATGAATATTAGTAAAAGTTTTATGAATAATATTGTACTTTAGATTGACTTTTTAATCCACAGAACAAAATGTAGTCAAATTTTATTCACGTAAGTCCTTCTGGCATAAGCTGTCACATGCATCAGGAATAAGAATTGTTATAAGAACTCACTCAAATAAATTGATATTTGACTCTACTGCTACAACATGAAGGAGATGAGATAAAGTGACTTCATATACTTGGGATTATTAGTTTCTGAAGAACTAATTCATAGGCTGTCTTAAAAAGACAGAGAACTCTGTAGAGGAAGATAGGTCCCTCTTTGTAACATTGTATAATTATTGTGACACAAATTTTAGTTTTTATTTTGTGATTATTTTATTTTTGTATGCACCAAATAAAAGAGGAATCTGCTGTCAATAATGAACAATAATCATAAGTCACAGCTATAACAAGTGTATTAAACGTCCACAGTTTTGAGGTTATTGTAAATACGTGCTATATGTGTCCTCTAGGAAAGCTGAAACTGGCAACAAGAGGCTTGAGCAGAGGGCATGGGGAGACATTCCCTGCTTTTCCTTTGTTTATAATTAACATTTTTATAGTTTGTTTACTCCTATAAACTGGACATAACAGTGGTACCTGTCAAAACAAGTCAATCATTGTATCAGTCAAAGCATTTTACATTACCCTTGTTCCTTTCCTCCCTGCAAGTGGAATTTGATTCATTAGAAACCTGGATTGGGCTTCATTGTTCCAGGTTTACAATTTAAACAGTAAAACAAAACCAAGGTGCATCTTTGTAACTGTGTTGTAGAAGTGCTGGTCCTTGGAAAGGCAGGAGCTGGCCCAGTTTGAGTTCCTCGGTGCCATCTCCAGTTTTTGGCAGGAGCATGGTCGCTGTGTCATGTGCCACAGAGCAGCCACGCTTGCAGCATCAGGGAAGGGCCTCAGTGGGGAAACTTGTTGCATGGGTCCTGTCTGGTGGTATTTTCTGTTTTGCTGCTTGAAGTAGTTTCTTAAAATCTGAATTCACACAGTGCTGTGGAGCAAATCAGTTTGCTTCACACCTGTAGAAAATAAATGTGGCAAAAAGCAATGAGAGACTGTATAGGGAGGAGTAATGACATTTATTCATGAAATTTCTAAATAACTTAACCATTTTTGATCTTCCTTTTATATATTTCATTCACTCTATTTCATCCACATCCCCCAGGATGCATGGGCTGTGGTGGTCTGTCTCAGTTGTGTGTAACACAAAAGACATGGGACATCAAACCCTTACCACATCTCTTGGCATTTTCTTGATTGGCAGCCAAGGACTGACTGATTTTTGGAGAAATTTATACTCTTTAGGAGTCTACTGTTGTTATTGGTTGTCCTTTATATTTAATACTCCTTTCTTCTGTCTCTAACTCTTAGACAAGGTAGCTGCTCATTTGCTGATTTTTTTCATTTATTATACACGCATCTTTATTGATATGATCTGCTTCCCTGTTGGGCTTGCAGGCAAGGGAATGGCAGATGTCACATGCTGCAGTCTTGCTGCCAACATCCCACTGTCATGGTACAGGGTCTTCTGCTGACAAGACACCTGTTCAATGGTCTTGCAGAGTCCAAACATTCTGTCCAGGCTTGACAGAAATTACTCATTTTGATTTTTATTTCTTGGAATGCTTTGTACTGTCAATACACATGATTTCTCTAACCTTTGGTCTTTCTTCTAGTGCTTACATTCATACTCCCATTCACATTTCATTTGTTAATATGATAATATTTCTGTTAAAAGTCCTATGCCTGTTGTGGTTTCACTAAGTTGGTCTATGCTCATAGGTCAGTTATGAGGTAAGGTATACTGTGGTATAGCTAGGAATCAGGAATCACGTCTTTTATGTCTTTAAAGCACACTGTTTAGGTTAACTACCTGAAAATCAAACACTTCTCAACTACATTTTAAGGTTATTACTTAAATGTTGCTTTCTTTGGCTTCCCTTTATTGGGAACTGAGAAGCTCATGGTGGATTTGCATCCTAAAATCCTCATTCTGTTTGCTGCTTTAAAATAAGCTTGTTAATCTGTGTAGGATAGTAACAAAAGGCAACATCCATTTTGGGGTTCTGACTGAGTTTCTTTAACTTCACTTCTCATTAGAAAGCTGACATTACATAGCTGCAGTTGATCTTTTAGGCTCCCTCTATGGTTACTGCAAAGCAGTATGCCCACAGTGTAATTCACCCACTGTGTTTTAAACAGAGATTTTGTTATTATCACAAAGAGGCAACTTTGCTGGACTAATTATACAGGGAGCATCCAAGCCTACTTTTACCAGGAAAGCAGTTGGAACATGGTTTTTTATAAATATAGTGATGTATGTAAAACACGTATCTGGTACAGCAAATAATGCAAATTAGATGTAAATAGTCACAGTTTGGGGTTTTTTTCTGAAATTGATTGAGACTTGGGAAGCCTTAGAACTTTTTTTGGCTGCAACCTTTTTTTTTTTGCTTTTTTTATCTTTCAGATATTTTAATGGGTTCTTTTTACTGATGATCCCAGGAAAAGATATGACTAAATATATTCGATTTATTAATAGCAGCATTTTTTAATGTAATTTCCAGTTTTGATGGAATAGCTTTTGTCCCTGCCCCTTTTCTTCTTTCTGATTCAAGTAATGTCTCCTGCTTCATTGGATTTTTACACATTATTGTTCACAGGATCAGTGACCAGCATTTGTGGAACCCAAAGGCAGATGAATTTTACAAACACATATCCAGAGGAAATGGAAGGAAATTATGTTTGACTCAACTTTCCCAGTTCACACATTGAGTCAGTCTTTTACGGGCCTATCCTCTGCAGTGATTTTGAACGAAGCTGAGTTGGACTTGGATGTGCACCAGTATTAAGTCCAGTTTTCTCTCCTTCCCTCTTGAAGTAGTCTCTTCTTCACTGAACCATAGAAACATGGAATGGTTTGGGTTGGAAGGGATCTTTAAGGTCCAACCCTGTTATCCACTAGACCAGATCGCTCAAGGCCCCATTCAACTTGGCCTTGAACACTCCCAGGGATGGGGCCTCCACAACTTTTCAGGGCAACCTGTGCCAGTGCCTCACCTCCATCATCCTAAAACATTTCCTCCTCAACTCCATTCTGGATTTATCCTCCATCTAATTCCTGTTGTGAGGAATTTGAGCACTCTGTCCAAGCTCAGCTGTTCCTATGAAGCAGATTGCACATCAGCCAAAGAGGAAGTGATCAAGTCCTGATCCTCTTTGTTCTGATGTTTTCCTAACCAAAGGAGTCAACAAGTAAAAGATTCTGCAGTCAAATATGCTGTTTTATTTTGGGGCATGGGGGGTAGGGGTTAATTCAATGGAACAATGAAAAATACTATTTAGAAAACATACCTTGTTGCATTGTTCCCACTTGTTTGAATGATTCTCTGCTTTTAAAACAGAGTAAGAATCTGACATAACACTAACCTGATGTAGTGAGTGACCATGGATGCACAGAAGGGTTGAGCAAACCTTCCTGAAGTCTTAAAACAGAAACCTTCAGTCTAAATGAACTCAGATTGTGAACTTTCATAGCACTGATCTTCCCACTCATCTCTTCCCACATCCAGACCCCAGCCTTTCAGAAACCAAAAGTGTGATTCACTCTTTCAAGTTGTCTTGCTGAGATGAGATGAATCATGCTTTAAAAGCTCTTAATGAATTTTCATTTATCATACAGGTAGTAAAAATTATAAGCATAGTTCTCTGATATCAATTGGCCATGTGAATCCTACCCAAAAATTTTTGTGTAGTATACTTGCCATGTGCCCTAGCAATTAGCAGAAGTCATTTAAATAAAATTAAATGAGCCATTGTTCCATTCCCTATTCTCTCCAAGAAGAAATCTTTTAAAGAAGGCAAGTATGATTAAGCAATGAAATTAAATCATTATTGATTGGCATGGAAAATTTTTCTCTTCCTCAGTTTTCTCTCCTACCCACTCTCCCTTTGCTCTCCAGAGTGTTACCCCACCTTGTTCTGCTCTTTTAAACCTTTCGATAATCACTGCTGGTTTTTTGGATGCTGAAAGTCAGACCCTGCTTACAAACACAATGTAGGCCCACGCATTGTATCACATCTAAATTTTATGTAGACTGTAGTAGAAAAAGTTACTCCTTTCATTATGGGAAGCTTCACTTTTGTAGTGGGAGTAGCCTGTGTTAGTGCTCTTTTGTTTTACGGTTTCATACGTCTGTTGTGTCACAACCATGCAAACAGCAAGAACCCCACTCAGTGCTGCAGAAAGTGCAAGTGATTATCTTGGCTGCTACTTGCTTGTATTGCAGCAGGACCAGGCTGAATTAGGACCCACTTTGTGCCAAGTGCAGGCCAGTTGTGTGTCCAGAAATGACCTTGCCCTTCACACGCGTGCAGTGCCAATAAAGGGGGGAGAAGGGGATCGAAGCACACCACAACCTAATCTTCCCAAGGTCATGCCCTAGGTGAGCAGTGGAGCTGAAGAAAGCCCTCTGGCTGAGGTCTAGCCCACTCATTTGCTCCCACCATCATTCTGGAATATTCTCAGATATTTACTGGTAGAGGCCTATACAGATGAGGTTTGGATCACATTGATGATAATTATGTCAGCAAAAAATATTATTCAATCATTTTTCCTTGTCCACAACTAGTGTTTTAAAGAAAATTTCCATTCTTGGTGTTGTATTAGAATATCTTTTCTCTTCTTTGTTAATAGTCCCCAGAAAAAATTCTTCCGTGCTGAAAAAATCATAATCTTTTTATCCTTGTAGTGACAGTAGCACATAAATAGTAACAGTGATTTCCAGCTTTAGCTGGAAATTCAATAAAGCTTTATTTTAATTACCCCATACTTCTGAATTAACTTCATGTGTATTGTTAATAGTCAATTAATTAAGTAGTGTTTCAATTTGAAATATAAATTCAAAGGTTTCTCTTTGTAATTTACTGCTTTGGCACTCTTCATTAAGTAGCCCATTATGGTATCTGACCTCACATCTTTTTGAAGCTAAAATAATGATCTAATGAAAATAATGTGGGGAAAAAAAATTAAAATATTTAATTTACTCAAAACCCTCCTTATCCCTGTACTCATACAGCTGCTAAAAAAACATGTGTGTATTAAATATGCTGTCCCTTAATTTTTATTTCCCAATCAGTCTCCTGTTTGAGTTTGTGATGAACTGCCAGATTTCAGACAACTCACTTTTTACTACTGCATTTTACTGCTCAGGCTACAGCTATTACCAACATGTTTCTTTTAGGAATGAGTGAACAGCATAGATTTCATAGACAAAACCAGTGATTACTCCCTAAATAGATATAATGTTTTTCTGTACAGCTAAAAGAGAAATCCCTAGCTGGAGCAATAATCTAAGCAGGTTATTGTCAGTAACAGCTTCTCTGTTCAGCTGGAAGTTCCCATTAGCTATATAGTCTCTGAAAAATTATCTGTATGAAGTTAATTTTTATGGAAATCAAGCACAATCATTTCTGTCTTTTCTTTGATTGAGAGATAAAAATGTTCCTAAAAATTAAAGCAATGATTTCTCTGGATGTGCAGTGTGTCAGAGGATAAGAAACATAGGAAAAAGGGAAAACTGTCATTTTTTCTTCCCCCAACATCTATTTATTTTTCCTTCCTTTTCTTGAATCATGTCAGCATGTATTATTGACATTGTTCCAAAGTTTGGGTCCTTGAGTGTTTATCTAGGAATTTCACAGATCACTGAATAGAAATTATTTATGTACAAAGAACTATTGTTTTCTTACTTTATGTTTCCATAGCCAAAGATTTGTGTCTTAAAAAAACCCCCATACTTAAATCAAACATCTGCACCTTTTCTCTTCTGCTTTCACTGACCCGTCACTGTGGTACTACATAAATTTGCAATACCTGTGCTACACCTCTCCAAGTATTTTTCAAATTGTGTGGACAATCAGAACACCTTTCATTTTGTTCTGACAGATGGTGATGTATTTTATACCAATATTTAACAAAATAATCTCCAAGTTTCAGAGTTTTATTGCTGGTCATGGCAAGCTGGGCCATAACTTCTTGATATAGGCTGCACTGGATCCCAGTGAGGAGGATATATAGAATCATCACTGTGATTCAATTATTTTTTATCTCTATGTTCCATTGTGAATGGCATAGAATTTCCTTACTCCAGTTCTGTCCCTGACCTTTCAGGGAAAGTGAAAGAGTATGTTATTTGTGTTTTTGTAAAAAATACTCAACGTTTACAATGTATATGCTACTCTTCCACTTCTATTTAATGTTATATGTTGTATTGCTAACGTTTTGTTTACAATATTTTATTATTTCCCAGGTCTGGGATTCAGTATTGCAGGAGGGGTGGGAAACCAGCACATCCCTGGGGACAACAGCATTTATGTCACCAAGATTATTGATGGAGGAGCTGCACAAAAAGATGGGAGATTGCAGGTTGGAGATAGACTTCTTATGGTGAGTATGACAAATTTTAAATCACATTTATTTAGCTGAAAATTCATATAAGGACTTTCATTCACCATACCTCTTTCTGGAGGTAACCAATACAACTGCTTTAATAATTATATTTCCATCATCTTCATTTTTCCCATTTTTTTCCTATATTTCTGAGACTGAAGTTAAAAAAGCATTCCTCTGGAAAACTAACATTTTATGAAGTCAGTGTATTATATTTCTTTGACAAACCTTTTGCAGAGAAGAGAATAAATGTATTATGCACATAAGTGACAAGTCAAAATGCACCATAAAACTTAAAAGATTTTAAACAAACTGTTTGTTAAGATAGTACTGATTGTACTGTTTGTTGTAAGGAAATTGAAAGCTGTCAAAACGTGCCTGTAACTGGCTCACATGTAGCAGCTGTCAGTGGATAGTTGCATTTCAGTACCTGTAGGATGTAGGTTCCATATAGATGTTAGAAAACCCCAAAACATTTTCGTAATTTTCCCTTGAGGAAGCGTATTCTTCTGATGGAACTCAATTCAGGAAATTATTCCTGCTATGTGCCATGCTGGTTCGTTGTTTCTTGTAGATAATGCTTTCCCACTCACAATTTGTTTAATTCAACATTGAGGGGGAAATCCTGACCCTGGTGAATCAGCACAAGTTAATCTATGTCAAGTTGTATTCATGTCAATGCATTTTCATAGGTTGCAGCAGGTAGAGAAATATTCTTTTAATAAGAGAAATGAAAAAAAAACTTGTACTGCAATAGCCATGTTTTGTGATGTGATATTTAAGCAGTAAAAAATTGCCACAACCTCTTCTGCTGCCTGCAAAGCTGTGCCTAATTGAGGTTTTCTTTATTTGGCTAGGGACACTGTGTTCCAGTCACATATGATGATGACCATTAATTTATACTGAGTACTAAACAGAACTGGAAAGGGACTTGGTTGCTGGGTTGTTGACTCTTCGTCTTTTTTAATTAACCCAAGTGGATAGATAAAACAGCTTAAGAATCAACTGGTGTTAGCAAAATCAAAGCAAAATGAAACTAGAACTCAAAATTTCTTTGGCATTTCTTATTTGCAGAATCTCAGCATAGTAAAATTAAGTCACTGTTGGATAATTAAGTTTTGGCTTTTTTTGGTGCAGAAATGTGTATTTTTATTTGCCTAATCTGCACTTTAGTTATTTGCAACTTGTTGCAAATCTGCTTCTGTTCAGCTGTTGTTTGTTGGTTTTTATCCTAATGAGAATTTCTTGCAGTTTTTGTGTCATCTGCAATTTTTTGTTACTTTACTCTTAATTCCTTCCAATTCACATGACATAGTAAATATATATATATATATAAAGAAAACCAAATAGATACAAACCCCCCACTCACCCTCTCCAGTGTAATTTCATCAGAATGAATTTGAATAGATATGTAATTATTTTATATACCAGTGTGCATAAATTTATTCTTTTCAGATTTTTATAGGATTAGTCTATTAAGCATCTCAGCCCTAAACCTGTGATTCACTGCAGTCAGATATAGATGTTTCTTCATTGTGACAAGTTTATACTTCTGAAAATGAGCAAACGTTATTTGCATTGTCTTTGATGTCTTTGTTCTTCTTTCCTTTCAGTCTGGACCATTTCGTTGTTTAGTGTTGTCTCCTTTTATCACTGCATGTAAAATGAGCAAAAAAAAATCACTCTAAGTATTGTTCTACTCTAGCTATGTACTTCCAAACCAAGCTTTTCGCTGTTGCATAGGAAAATAATAGTCAGCTTACTCTTTGTAAACCTTAATCATTACATATTTGGAGATAGGTACACAAGATAAAAATCTATTTCTAAAATTCATGCAGATTGCCGCCATGTTTCCTGATTTTCTACAACAAGATACCCTGATTTGTTTATAGTTCCTGTACCTTCAGTATTTTTCTGTCCTAATTTGTGAATTATCTGTCATTTCCTGGCATTAACTTCATGTTCATTTATGAATAGGGAGTGAAAGAATTAATTACTTTTTTTTGGCAGTGTTTCAACACAATGTTACCCTAGTCATCTATACAGTCCTACTTCTGCTTCACTGATTTCTTATTGATTATGCATTTGAACAGTTTCTCTTTTTCATTTTTTACCTTCTCAGTAGTGCATCCTTTCTTGATCTCTGTTGTTTTCCATCATTTCTCTATAGAATTTAAAACAATTTGTCATCCTTCTGGAATTCTCAACAGCTGCTGGGGAGCTTGTTTAATTTTTGTATCTGCGTTCTGATAATTTTGTGTGAAATGCTTTCAGATCCCAGGCCATCCTGTTTCTTCTTGGCCCATGTAGTGCAAATCAAATTAATTTAAATTTAAGATGTAATAGAAGTGTAGATGCAAAGTCAAAACTAATATTGAAATGTAAAACCAGAAGGGGCCATTTGAGCATTTTGCAGATTGATGACCCTACTGTTATTAAATGCAGATTGCTCATAGTGTGTTAAGCATTTCAGAAGATGTATTTTGTAAATAATACATTGTGATTATTGTGAAATCTGTACAAGGGCATGTTATGCAGTTACATTTCTGTGGCACTAAGCCTACACTTAGGACTTACTAACCTGAGCACTTGCACAGGAAAATGCTCCATTGTACGATAATCCTGAGGCACCTGTTTGGAAGATTACTGGTGAAAGCATGAGTGTTTACCCCAAAAACTTGAGTGTTTTTTCTAGGTATATATGAAAGGAAAAGACCCGAGCTCTTCTCTGAAGTCTTACAGCAGGGAGAAAAATACTCCCTCACTGTGTTCTGGTGGTGATGCCTGTGGTAATGTCTCCTCCTGCTGGTGGTAATGCCAGTGGTGAGAGTCCCACTGCAGTGGGTGTCTCCGCTTCTCTCTGCAGTGCAAAGGAACAGAAGTAAACCACATACAGAGCATCACAGACCACCATGGTAATTCAGGTCAGCTACAGGGCCAGACAAGGTTGCTCAGGGATTTATCCAACTGAATCTCAAAAATCTCCAAGGATGGAGGTTGCAGAGCCTTTCTAGGAAAACTGTTCCACAGCTCAGCTGTCCTGAGGAAAATACTTTTCCTGATAACCTGTTTTACCCGCTCTTGTTTCAACATCTGCCTGCTGTCACATCATCACATGTGACTCTGAAAAGCTTAGCTCTGCCTTGGTGATCTTCCTGTAAGCACTGGGGGTCTGTTACTAGTTGTCTTCAGAGGAACAGGCTGAGAATGCTGTGATCCCCCATTTTCTCCTCACCAGGTCAGTGCTCCATCCCCAACTATCCCAGTAGCACACCTCTCAGCTTGCCTCCTTTTGTTAGTTTTCCTATGGTGCAGGAACCAAAACTAAATGCAGTTTCCAGGTACAGCCTAATGAGTGTGAGCTATTGGGGAATAAGCCTTTGCTGGAGCTCCAACCTCTGCTCCGGTTCATCCAGCCCAGGATGCTGTTGACCTCGTTGCTGCCAGGACACACAGCTGGCTCGTGCCCAGCTTGCCATCTATCAGGAGCCCCAAGCACTTTTCCATAGAGATGCTGCCAGGCTGTCAGTGCCCAGCTTGTGCTATTGATGGGGCAGCCTGTGCCAGGGGCAGGATTTACTGTTTCTTCCTGCTGAACATCATAAAGTCTTCTTCAGGCCCTTCTTCCAGTCTATGGCAGCCCTGCCTTTGAGAACCTCACAGTGAAACGAAGTGTCACCCCCAAACATGATGCACTTCTCACCTTTTCAAGGTCACTGCTAATGATGAGCAGGAAAAGCTGAAAAATTGTTTCAGTTATTACAACTCAAATAATAATTACTTCTTTTTATCTCATACCACCATCTTACTTTGGAAGAGTTTGTTATCTAGAGAATGAATAAATGAGAAATCTGTATAAAACTCTGTGGTTTTACTAGTACATGACCACACTAATAGCTAGAAACAAGGCATTTTTTCAGGGAAAATACTAAAACCATTAGGGTTTATTAAAAATGTATTTATCTTTAATACCTATGAGCTTTTCTAAAATACATCTCCTATGCCAAAATACCCTTGCATGTTTGGGCCATCCTGTTTCTTCTTGGCCCATGTAGTCACAGAGATCAGTGATCACATATAACAAGAGATTTAATTTGATTCTGTTTTCTTGAGGAAAACAGGAGGAAGAAACAGGAGTCACTTTCCTTTTCAGAAACGTATGCTTGCTTTCTACCCAATTCCGTTCTGAAAGAAAGTGTTATTTTCTGGTAATTTCATAGGACTGCAGTGGCGTTGTGACTGTGCAATTGTTGATGTGTTCCTTATAGGCTCCCCTACCAGTATCTGTTTCTTTCAGATTGTGTATAAATGCAGGATCACGTTTCTATTAAAGTGCATAAAATCAGAGCATGTAATTGAAGATGCATCTAGATTAGCATTTGGTTCTGATCTGAGGTGTCCTTTTAAAGTGATTTTAGCTGTCTTTTTGGGATTATTGTTTAGAAAACAGTCCAGCACTTGTGCAACTAATGAGTCTGTGGGATTCTAAGTATTTAGTTAATGCAAAGAGATTTACATCCATAGTACAAATGGATGGCCTTCAGCACTGGAAAACATTTAACTTTCTTCAGCCTTTTAAGTCAGAGTGAGTTTTTAAAAAGGCCATCAGCATTCTAGATTTACGGCTGGCAGGTTGCATGTGTTTACTGGCAAATGTTCACTCAGGAAAATCCACTGTCTGAATGAAAAGTCAAATATTACAGAAAAGCAAACATTACCCCGGTAAGGTAAAGATCAACCCTTTGTCCCATTCTCTGAGTGAATCAAATCTTTCTTGGCCTAAATCAATAGAGGAAATGAACGAATCCCCTTTAAAAAAGGAAAATTAAATAACACAGACTTATTCCTCCGGAGCTCGTATTCTCATATCAGCTTATATTGTTGTGAATGAAATTATTCTTTAGAGCACTTGTACAGTCATTTTGGGGATTCTAAGCTTTTCTAGCTGCTTTTTGTGGCTTTTGATTTCCAATATGAATCTAGGAGATCTTCCCAATAAAACATTCTCACTTAGGTTTATACTTCATTGCCCTGATTATGCTATTTTGGGAAAAAAACACCCCAGTCTTTTTTTATCTCTTTGGCACCATTTCTTATTGATTTCCCCCGTCACTCAAATAGCTTCTTTGATGGGACTTGTATCTTTAATTTCCTTCTCTATGGCTATATTATTTCTTTCCCTTCTTTGTTTCTCATATTATCAGTATGTCTTTATATCACATACTTTCTATTTAAAGAAAGAGCTTTCCTATTTTTTTTTTTTCCTTCAGGTGGTGTTGGCATTTTAAAATTTTCACTGCATGGAATTTTTCCCATTAGAAAAGCCCCACTTACTCCATGCCTGTTTTCCTTCTGACTCCTTTCCTTTGATTCCTGTCACAGCATTTTGTGTCTCCAATATACAACTTTGTGACTAAACTGACCACTCAGATAAATATCTCTTTTAACATTTGCCTTAGGGTTTTTTTTCCCCCTTAATTAATTGCTACTCAAATTGGCTTCTTAGATCCAGAAAGTTGGCATGCAGTACCCATTCTACCTACTCAGATTAAAGTCAGCCCTTCCACACTAAAATTCAGCCTATCAGAGGATTGCATGGCATATACAATTTGATTTCTTACTTTGTGCACATCTCCCACTCTTTATCTTCTTTGCCTCTAACTCAACCCTTTTTTTGCAAACTATATACAAAAATATATAAGGTCATCTCAACAGGAGGAAGTAAAGCTTTGCTATGGTACTTTTATTGGGCCACAACCACCAGAAAAGACAGATTTAGTACTTGAAATTCTGTTAAAATAGGCATCTTTTATGGTAACAAGAAATAGCCTCTCTTTGAAATTGAGAGTTTTTTCTCTATATATAAATCTTGCCATAAAAAACAGCTACAACAGCATGTTTCCTAAATGTTAACATCTCTGTACTATGTTTTAAGTAATGATGTCCAGAGATTCCCTTATGGAAAAAATTGCATACTACAGTCATCTTGCAATAATATCTAGGGGACTGAACAAATAATTCTTACAAGTATTCAAGTTTTTTCTATATCAGAAAACATACAGATGTCTTTATTTGTGATCATTGTTTTATGGTCAAAAAGTAGAAAATATATTGATTGATGCACATAGGATTATTAATGGGAATTGTAGATCCAAAGCAAGGACGGCCCTCTGAAGGAAACCTGGAATGCATTGTATATTTTATGTACTGCAAGTCTAAGCTGATGATGGCAAATGAGTAAGGAAGGTGATCTTACCTCCTTCTCAAAGAGGTCCCACTTAAAAGAGACTGTATGGCACCACTGAGGATCTTCGTTTTTATGAATGAATCAACAAGTTTGTTTGTTTATTTCCTCTTGATACACATTGAGTATTTCTTTATTTCTTTATTTACTGAAAACTGAGCAGTCCAGGACAAAATTAATTTTACGTAAACTTTGCCATGAACTCTAGGATCTCTAAGTGTATGAAGATAAACACAATGCTGAACTGCATAGACATTAAATCTTAGTTTAGAATTGCTTGGACTCTTTAAGTCTTAACTTCCAGATTTCAACAGTTTGTACACAATGTTGGTAAAATACTTGTCCCATAAAGTTATTGTCAGAGAGAGAAGATGCAGGACCTGCCGTAGCAAATACAAGTTTTCTATGTATCATACTTTACTTTCTGTTTCTAAAATGGCTTCTTTACTTCTTTTACTTCTTTACTTCCTTTGTCTTCTTTACTGCACAACTGTGACATCATGTCTTGTGATGGATTTTTATCAACTAGACTTACAAAAAACACCCTGAAAAAACCAAAACCAAACACCTTTTGAAAAAGAGTTGCTTCAAGTCAATTTGTGTCATAATTGTTTTTATTCACTTCTAAAAAGACCAAAAAGTCAAAATCCAGACAGTGCTAAGTTATTTCATTTTGTGTCTTTTTTTGACTGAGAACTTTTTTTAACAGCAGCTGTATAGTGGGTGAGATTATGTGAGATTTTCCCTACTTCAAAAAAACTTAGGATGAAACGCAAAAAAGGTAGATACAATGTACAGGCAGCGTGGGAAGGAGAAGAGGTAAAGGATAACCTTGTGGTCATGTTTCTAAAACGTGTGAATCTGAAGTGTCTGTCAGTTTTGAAATACATAAACAAGAAAGGCTTAATTTCAGTCACTTCTTCTTGCTGCCAGCCTATTAATTTAAGACATTTATTTATTAAAGGTGAATATGTAAGTTATTGCTCTTCATAACAAAGAAGGACAGAGAAATTTATAGAAGTTAGATATAAGATTTTTATTTAAATAGAAGACCTGTCAAAATACAGCATAGCCTGTCAGCAGCTCCCTTCTGAGTGTTAGGCTCTATCACTGCTCTTCATGTCAAATTATCATAATGTACCTGCTACATTGTCTCTTTTAATTTACCTTAAAACCAAGCCTGAGAATTATACAAGGAAAAAGTTTAAAAAGAATCCTTACATTCAGCAATACTGTCTGATAGCAGTCATTCTTTCTTGGTGCTGATGAAATTGCCTGGATATGAAGAGTCCTCCAATGATTTCCTAATAGCTGGATTTCTTTCCATTTGCCAAACGCTTTGGCAGTTGTTTATTGTCACATTCAGGTTTCTGATAATTTATTGATACTAAATTCCCTAGAAAGAATCTATTTTTTTCTGTGATTTACTGGTATGTTATACTATAGTGAGGAGGGACTTCTGCTTCCATCTTGCATAATCTTTAAAAGGAATCCTTGCAGTAACTGTGGAAGTTGGAGGATGGCCATTTAAATTACAATAAAATGTTTCATATACAAACACTTACTGTGAAATGTAGGTCACTGGAACAGGCTCCCCAGGGAAGTGGTCACAGCACCAAGCCTGCCAGAATTCAAGGAGCGGCTGGACGATGCTTTTAGTCATATGGTCCAGTTTTAGGCAGTACTGTGAGGAGCAGGGAGTTGGACTCAGTGATCCTTATGGGTCCCTTCCAACTCAGGGTATTCTGTGATTCTGTAATTTTTGCTCACTTACACCACATGCCTGAAACCTGGATCTACAGCCTTTACTTTTCTTCCCCTATCCTGTAATTTCTCCATTCGAAAGGTTTGTATTTTTTGTGGCAGGGAACATTCACGGTTCTGTTTATAGGAGGACAACCTATTGTTGACATTCTGTGGATATAGTGGATTTATATGTCAATAAATTTTATATGCCTCTACAATAAACCACTTCTGACACTTTTCTTTTGATTTTCTTTCTGTGGGAGTAAAGCATAAATAGGCAAAGCTTACTGCCACCATTTCCTTCGCTGTTTTATCTGTAGTCCTCTACTCTTTGCATAAGTGTTTTTCTTTTCTAAAAAAAGCATAGAACTAGTACTACATTCTCTTACTTTTTCAATGTCTTTTTCCTATGCTTCCAGAAAACTGACAAACTTTCAGACTGAAAAACACCTTTTCCCCATTCAGAACTGCCCTTTTTCAATTTCTGCACCTCTATTCTCTATACCACTGTTTTACCTCTCAGTATTTCAATGGTCAATGTCATATCAGTGATGGAAAGATTTGGGTGTGTTGGCTATTTCTGATGTCCCAGCTATGGAGGCTAAAAGATGAATTAGGAAATTCATTTTTTTAGGTCAAATAATGGAGACAGTTTCTGTAACTGATGTGGTGTTACTAAATTATTATTAAATACAGTTTTATATTAGTGATTATACCAGTAGCAGAACATCACAAAGGACTTTTCTTTTGTCAAAAACAAGTGCCTTCTTGACCCATTTTGATTGTGTATCAATATTGCTACATCAGTCTTTGAGTATGCATGTGCTAAGAAAACTGTATTTTCTACCTTGCAGCAGTATTTTTTCTATAATCTTTAGTGCACTTTGTTTACAGCAACGTTCCCAACATTTTGAAAAATGCAAGGCTGTGTCATTTTTGTGTCTATTTCTGCATTCCAACTCACCTGTCTGATTTCTCCTCTAAGGTAAATAATTACAGTTTAGAAGAAGTTACTCATGAAGAGGCAGTAGCGATACTGAAGAACACATCAGATGTAGTGTATCTGAAAGTTGGAAAGCCCACCACCATTTACATGACAGATCCATATGGCCCACCAGATATTACTCACTGTAAGTGACTTCTGCAACTTATTTTACAAGAGATATCGGTTTGTCAGATGATTGTATTTTTCCATAGCTTGTTCAAAGTACCCCATTAAAGTTTATGAAACAGCTTGGAAGGCTACAAAAATGAAATGTTTATTGCCACCCAAGTATGCTACACTCAAGAAATACTGCAAATAATATAATTCTGCTAAAGTATTTTTGCAGCAGAAGTAGCAATGTAGAAGATGTATGGCTGTGCTGGTTCCAATTAGCCATTGTCCAGGTGATAAGACTGAACTGTAACTCTTGTGAAAATTACAGCAATAAGTGTATGCAAATGTATTTTGAAATATGATTAGATTTGTAGCCTGGAGTCCTCTGTCCACTGAAAAATTGGAACAAGCAGCAAACCATCTTGTACAAACTTAGTAGAAGCCTGAGGCAAATGTATCTCATATTTGAATAAAATATTTTACTGGAATGTAAAAATCGCTGCTCTACTTTTAAAACTTCTCCTGTTTTCTGTGGATATCCAATTCGTGGAGTCGCAGAATGGTTTGGATTAGAAGGGACCTTAAAGACCATCAAGTTAAACTCCCCCTGCCATGGGCAGGAACACCTTCCACTAGACCAGGTTGCTCAGAGCCCCATCCAGCCTGGCCTTGAGCACTTCCAGAGTTGGGACATCCATGGCTTCTCTGTTCCAGTGCTTCACTATCCTCATAATGGATAATTCATAAATTATTTTTCCACTTCACTTTATTCTCAGTCTATCCATTAACTTTATATATGTTCATTGGGCTTCTTTTGCAGAGGACCAAGGCCTTATTTGTCTTTGCATTCAACGCACACTCTGTTGTAGGAAGATTTGTTAAAATAATATGGTAAAACTCAGTGAAGTATCCCATAGGAAGGGAAGATGTCCTCATTTTGAAACAAACTGGTTTCAATCAGGCTGTCATAACCATGCAGTCAAAAGCATCTAGGCTCATGTCCAGCACTCAGGTAGAAAGATGTGCATTTAGGTGCATCCCCAGGACTACCTGAGCTGACCATGTACAAGGGTGGGTGGCTGGCTGTGGAGTCCTTCTCATACACATACAGCTTTTTTTGTCGGGAAGCTCCTTGCTGGAGTGCTTTTTGTACTCTTAAGGAGATAATAGCAGTAAGGATCTTCTGTCTCTGCCATCTCTCCCTACTATGCATGTCTTTAGGATTTACTCACATCTTTGCCGTTTCCTTATCTGAGTGTCCTAGGCTCCAATCTAGTCTTTATCTCCCACCACTATCTCTTAATGGCTTGAATATTTTTTTTTAGTTTGGGTGTAGGCTTTCCTGGCAAGTTACATGCAATTATATTGAGTGTTGATGACTTATTGATGAATCTAGCTTTATCCACACATGCCATTCTTATACCCCTCCTGCCAGTCCTCCTGGTGTCCATACCCAGGCATTCCCATTCCCTTGTCATTCACAGCAATCTTAACATTTCAGCTGCAGCTCTCTATACCACTGGTGCCCATTAGTCTAAACAGTTCATTACTGAAACTCCCTTTCTTCATTAGTTGTTCATTAAAAACTGTCTGCCTTGGGTTCAACTACCAACAGGGACCAGCTGCACCATCTAACAACTGGATGGAAATTTAATTTTTGACAAGAGCTTCAGCAATCGATCCACACCCATCTTGATCACCTGTTAATTATTCTGTAGGCACTTAAGGCAAACTAAGGGTGAGGAAATTTACCGAGAGCAGTAAATGCTAAGGATTTAAATTTTTCTGCACTTTTGCAGTGTTGCTATTGTAGACAGACAAAGTTGAGGGAAAAGCTAAATATCCCAAGTCTTCCTTATTCAGACTGCTCTATGAAAACAGAAGGGAAGGTTTTGTAACATGCATGTCAGTGGTATGCTCAGTCGTGCTGAGGATGGCTATTTAGTTAGCAAATGTTACGACAGATGGCAATCATGTTGTTCAGTAGCAGTCTGGTCTGGATCTTAGCAAAGCCCAGGAAGTAAAAATGCTAAATGTCCCTATCCAATCTTAAGCTTTATAGTACTTTCATAATAAAAATTTCAGAGTTCTAAACCAGTGTGGTTTATTATGTCAGATTATAGATCAGCAGCATATGAGATGACAGAAATAATTCCAGAGGGAGAGTAAAGGTTGAAAAGATTTGCAGTAGCCCTTCCCAAGCTGTTGGTGCATACAGATTCATTTATCCTCAGGGAACCTTTCATTATACCTACATGTTCAGAGTATTTCAGAATGCATAATGGCCTTTCCCTGTAGAGAGATTTTGCTTTGAAACATTCTGTATCTCAGCATCTGAAAAAAAGAAACTAATACTAGAAAGTTTAGCTGTCTTCTGCTTCTTCTGAGAAAATTAATCACAGCTCATTGCAGAAGAATGTAACATCGTTTTTTTCTATTTATCATTTCTTTTTCTAATTAAATTAACTAGAGATAGACTACAACTATTACTGCATCTCTCCAGTCATAAATGTCCCAGATAACTTAAGAATAGCAAAAAGCACATAAACAACAAAACCTGCAAACCCAGACAACACAGTCCTGCAACTTCCATCATTAATATGTAAGAGATTTGCATCCATTTTCTGTCCTAAGTATACAGATTTACCATGGTCTAAATACCATCTATGTTGATACTGAAATTTCAATTATATTGGGGATTTGGGCACCTTTAGTAGATCACAGCTATGAATGTATACATAATTCTTGCCACACATAAAATTCCTGCTCTTATCCTGCATTGAGTTCTTACTATATTACTCCCATTGCTGCACACTGGAGCCAAAAAGAGGAGTGTGCTTTTAATTCTCATTCTTTCCTCATTGTATTTCCTTCTGCAAGTTAGTTCTAACTGAAGAAAATGTTACCTGTCTCCCAAAGAGGAGACGCTATTCAGGCTCCCTCTTCAGGAACTAAGTATCCTCTAAAGAGTAAAGCCCTGCAAATGAGCCAGCATTACTATTACTACTAATATTATTATTAATATTATTATTATTGTTGTTACTATGTTCAGGAAAACTGCATCTGTTAATTCTTTCTTGTTATATTTTAAGCTGTCTCAAGCAAGGATTGTTTGGTTTGATCTTATTTACTGCATTGAACATGTTCTTAGTACTCAAATTTAAAAAAAATCACGTTCTTGTGACATCTGATGATACATGAAAGTTGCTGATTAGAAATGTTCATTTTTACCACCAGCTTATTCTCCACCAATGGAAAATCATATACTCTCTTCTGGGAACAATGGCACTTTAGAGTACAAGGCATCCCTGGCCCCTATCTCACCAGGAAGATACTCACCCATTCCAAAGCACATGCTTGTGGAGGATGACTACACCAGGTCAGATGCTTCTCTTTATTTGTTGCCTTTCATGCAATTGCAAAGGACATAATTAAAGCATTTGGTGCATCTCAAATAGAATACAGCATACTGTGCATTTCTATTCAGATTTTTTTTTAAATAATCCCCAAATAATTGTGACTACTATATGGAAAGACAGCAGAATTGTATCTGTAGTTAATTTCAAGGTAGAGGAGACACATAGGAAAAGGCTGGGAGGGTTCTTCTATGCCTTGTTTTAGATGAACACTGAATGTCACTGATGAGACAGTGTGTATTTATCTTTTTGTTTGAAGAGCACTACCATTCACCTAGAAGACAGAAGTTGTTCAGTTTGTAAAATGAGCCCTCATTATCATGTCTAATGCCACAGAAAATGAGAAATTATTTTTTTCTGTGCTAGGAGGGGGCTGTTCTGATCCTCTAACCTGACTTGCTGTGTCTTGCAAGTCAAAGAATCTCATCCACTTATGTATTCATCAGCTTCATAACCCACTAATTTGCATTTAATTTTTCTTGTTGCATGTGATTACTATCTCAAGCAGCTTAACTTGTTGGATCAGACAGATTCAGAGTAACTAAATCATGATACAGTGCTTAATCAGGACATAAATGTGTGGAAGCCACACCTTTCTTCCCTGTCCGGGCTAAAAGAGTTTCTCCTTTGTTTTGATTGAGGATGCAAAGCTGAAATTGATTTCCTTCAACTTATGAAACATTCAATTAGGATGAATTTTCTCCAAAGGGTTCCAAGAAATTACATTTTTAATTAACAGTTAAAACACTAATTTCATTAAATCTTCATCAAGGTTTTACCTGATCTAATAATGATCCTATAATTTCTCAAATACACATGTGTAGGGAGAATAACAATATTAAAGTATCTGGGTTACAATGATGAAGGCTTTGTCAATATGCTTATAGGGCTGAATTGTCTTATTCTGTAATGAGATGTCAGCACCACTATTGCTGAGAAAGAGTTAGCAAAGTTTAAAAACAGCAAAAAAATTGCAGCCTTTAAAGTAAATAATACCTAAAGACATCACAAAGTCAAAGAAAGGGAAGGGATTAATCTTAAAAAGAGAGATAAGCTGTCCTGGCAATTAAAAGACCATTTAAATAGTTAGAAAGCTTGTAAGGTGACAAAGAAGTATTGTTAGTCCTATGTTTCTTTGTGTTCCACATAGCTGATTTTAACTTTCTAGTTATTTCTGGAAAAAAAAAAAAAGAAAGAAAAGAAAAAACAGTCAAAGAAGGAAAGGCAGTGACACTCTTAGCCCAGTAGTTTAGCACACATCCAGTAGAAAACCTACAAAGAACCATGCAGGATATGTATTAAAATTAATAAGGATGTCCTTTTGACCTTTTTTTAAGGGAGAAAGATGCATTCCTATGCTGATATTTTTAGAATGTTTTTAAACAAGTTAGTTGTGCTGGTTTAGCACCTTAGAGAAAAATGAAATACTGGCCCAGTCTGTTTCTTATCTGAGGTATTCAACGTCCATTTTGTATTATTTGTGGGAAAAAATGAATGCCCAGAGAAGCTGTATATATTCTGTGAAATACTCCTCTCTTGTGTTCTTTTTCCTATCTGGATTCCCAAATTAGTATGTTGCCTAATGAAGGTCTGATATCCAAAGTCCTGTGGCATTGGCGCTATAGACAGGAGAGGCCAACTCTACGAACGTGACCTTCTGTGACAGGCGTGTGCCACCGGCAGGAATAAGGGTATCAAGCGATAGGAGCAGCCTCTGAATGCCACAGGGCAAATCAGATGGAAATCTCGTATTTCTGAACAAGTGTTAATAACTCTGACCTATTGAAAAGGAGGGGCCTAGTATGAGCTTCATTTTATTAGTGATAATAATCTATTTGCTGCATAAGGAAACAAAAGCACTGAGAGAAAATGAACATAGCCATAAGACAAATGACACTTCTTGCCATTGCATTTCCTCACTGGACATGCACATACATCTGAGAGACACCCAGTCAAGAGCCAGAGACCAGTCTTCTTCTCTGACTACAATGACTAAGAAGCTCTGGCCTTAAAAGCCAAACCATTTAACCCTTGGATGCTGCAGAGATTGTTTTTTTTTAATGTTCATGTGTCTAATTATTGCCTATTGATTCAAGTGGGACTACTGAAATGCAGCAGTTAATTCTCGCAGTCATTTTCACCACTATAAACTCAGAATAGTGAATGCACTCTTTCTCTTCAATGCCATAGGATTTGCTGATGAGTCTGCCATTAAAATAAGAAGATATTTGGGAAGTCTTTGTTGCTGACCTATTCAGAAAATCTTTTGGGAATTCGATTAATGTATTGATAACTTTTGTAAAACGTATAGACGCCTTGATTGCAGCATTTACAATTAGGTTTTCTCACATAATGTTTTATAATTAAGATATTTGCCAACTGCTGCAGTGTTATCCATTAAAACTACCTGGTTCTTGCTGTAATAGGTTTACAGGGCTAATTTAAATTGTGCTCACATAAGGAAATTTATTACCCATGCAGTCTTGCAACACTTCTGGCAGATTTTCATTTGTGCCAGCTAAAAATATTTGGAACAGTAACTTCTCCACTAAAAAAGGCTTTTGCAATTTTGGAATTCTCTGTACAAGTGATTTGAATGAGGCAGATGACAAGCTTTAACTTACTTGTGATAATGAATCTATCAGTAAAGCTTAAATGGTTGAGCATTCAACTCAACTTAGCCACTTCCTCCTGCTTTTTGGTTTTGTATTTTTTTGGTTTTTTGTTCCAGTTTTAAGGGATTTTTTCACCTAAATACATCTATTTTGGTGAACAAAAATAAGTATTTCTGTTGATAAAAATGTGTATTTTTTGGTCTGATATTGAATCTGTGCCTGAAAAAAATCAGTTCACTCTATACAAAAAATAGCCTAACCTGAGCACAAGGGATAGAAAAGTAACAAATCATCTTCAGTCATAAATTTTAGTGAAGCTGGATGTTGTCTCTTAATTACTGAATTTTATTAAGTTGCATGTATTATTGGTACAAAATGCTATCAGTGATGGGCATAATTTACTTCTTGATTTTTCTGAATTTATTTCAAATTCACTCAGAATGGAAACTTTGCCTTCCTGTGTTTTTTACAGCAGTTATCACTTTTTAAATTAAATAAAATAACACAAGTTCAGGTTAGTAGAATGTGGGATCAAAAGTGGATGAACACTATATGTCAGATAATTCTATCAGTACACATGGCAAGTAAGACCTTGCTTGTTTGATTTCCTAGGAAGATTAAATTGTTGTACAGGCAGTGCAGGGGATTCGCTGATTGTGTTGCTGACCATTCCCTGTTTGGGATGCTACTAGAGGGGAGAAACAGGATTAATTTTCTGCTTAAGCTGTTGCTACAAGAAGGGAAGAACTCGTGGCAAAGGTGGTGATAAATAACAGCTGGGATCAGAGTGACCATGAGTTGGCTTACTTCATGATTCCAAGGAAGACTGGAAAGACAGTCAGCAAGTTATGACTGTTAAGATTTCAGAAGAGCAGACTTCAGCCTTTTTGGAGAGTTGCTTAGCAAAATCTCTTGGGATGCTGCCATAGAAACTTAGGGCCAATGAAAGATGGATGATTTCTAAATAAAACTTACTGAGAACTCAGGAAGGAACCATCTTGTGGAGCAGAAAGGAGGGGGACTCAGCAAAGACCTTTTTGATGACCTAAAATACGAAATATAAACAAATATTGCTTGACTGCTTAGTGACAAAATTAGAAAGCTGATTGATTTGAACTAAGACTTACAACAGTCATAAAGGAAAACAAAAGTGGTTTGGCAAATGTGTGCTACTTTCAAAAATGAAGGTAAAATTTGAGGAAGGAAAAACGTGATGAATAGGAGGGAAATCGATGTAATGACAGATAATACAGAGAAAGCTGAAGTACTTAACAGCACCTTTGTCAGGCACTTAAGGGCCCAGAAGATAATTGAAATAGTAAGCGTAGATTGACTAAAAGCAGCTTGTGTGCTTGTCCAGACAGGTTGCCTTTCCTGATGAAATTTATAACTGCTTGGATGAGGGGAGAGGAGTGGCTGCCCTTCACCAAGCAGTGCCACAGCACAGGTGCTGCCTTGAGCAGGAATGCCTCTTTGCTGAGGGAAAACGCAGCTGGCTCCAAAGTCATACCGGATCCATGTCGTAACTCCCACTAATGTGCATCTGGGATCTGCTGTGGGGCACATGGTGACTCCTTTTCTCCACTAGTTGTCATGGGGAGTGGCTGCAAAGGTATTTCTCACACCTCTTCTGTGGGCAGGAAAAGCTTTAACACAGGGAGCACCCTTTAAAACTCTTCCAACAGCCTCTCATCCAAACATGAGGAAGTGTTGGATGAACATATACAGCTAATCATAGCTGGGAAGAAAATACGGTTTGTAATGGTTTGGAAACCTTATGGATAGCCTTTTGGGTTTCTCCTGGGTTGTGTGCTGTATTACCTTTCTCGTTAGCCTTCTCCCAGCATGTCTATGCTCATTTGCACGCAGTGGTGTTGGTAAGACTTTTCACAAAGTCTCCCACAGCACTCTTTGAAAGCTGGGGAAGAGTGGACTAAAGGAAGAGACTGAGTTGGGAACTGACTTAACCAGTAGGCTCAAATGGTAATGATCATCACTTGGCATCTCTCAAGTGGTCAGTGATGAGCAGAGCAGCTCAGGGTACCTGGGGCATCTGTGAATATCTTCATCAATGACCTAGATCATGACACACAGTGCACCCTCAGCAAATTTCAAGAGGACAATAAATTAAGAGGGAGTGGTTAACATGACAAATGGCAGAGCTGTATTCTAAAGGTATCTTGATATACTCAAGGACTTGGCCAGCAGAAACTTCATAAAGCTCAGTAAGAAGTCTGCATCCCAGGGGGAAGAGCTGCACACACTTATGCCGGCCATGGACATCTGAATTACACCTTCACTGAAAATGGCCTGTAGGTTATTGCTGACACCAAGCTGAACATGGACCCAGGAGTGCACTCTCACTACTAGTCAGGTAATCAGCGTGCCAGGCTATCTTTGGAGAAGCGTGGCCAGCAGAAAAATAGGTTATTTTCTAAAAGACTCTGACCAGTTCCCATTCTTTGATTTTAAGAGGGCTGTGGAGAGGGTCCAACAGATTCTGAGAGCCCTAAACCACATGGAGGTTAGAGGGGTGTTGAGGGAGCTGGGGCTTGTTTAGTGTTGTGAAGAGGAGATTATGGGGCAATCTAAGAGCACCCTGTAAGCACTCAGTAGCAAAGATGATGAAACCAAATTCTTCTGAATAGAGAAGCACCAATGGCCACAAGCATTGGTTTTGGATGTTCTGATTTGAATTTGAGAAGAAATTAAAACACAAGATGGATAGAATAGTGCTGGAGCAGTGCTTGCTATTAAGGGCTGTGAAATATCCACCTTTGGAGATTTTTAAGAATTGGCTAGGTAAAATCTAGTGTTGTCAAATAGTCCTGATTCAAGCACAAGATTGGATCAGATGACCTCTAGAGATGTATTCCAAACAAATTTTATATGGTAGTAGGAAAAAAAAAAGATATTTTTTGGTTTAGTCATTTTGTGGAACATAGGATACTAATACAGCAGAAGGAGATATTACAATTTTGTCTTTAGGATATTTTTGCCTTCCTATTCTCAGAAATATTAAAATTATAGCCTAAAAATCCTGTCGCTTTTAGATGTTAATTTCTTCTGTCTTTATGAACAACAGCAGGAAAAGTTCCATAAAAATAAAGAACCACCATTTTGAGTTTTTACTTACTTTTTAGCTTCAGATAATGGTAACATCAAACTTCTGTGCTTCAGCTGATAAAAAATACACTTTAACATTTAACTCTGGCTATATATTAAAGATTCATGGATGAAAAAGCTGAGTTATCTGTTTTGCTCTGTAAAGCACGTTTGATTTTTTTTACATGCTTTTTTGCAAAATAGCATTTTCTAGATGGGGAAGAGGTGTTGGGAATTGGATAGGAGAGAAAAGAGAACCATTAAGTTGAAGTCTCAGGGGATTTTTTTTCCTGTATTGAAAGTAGTATTCCTCAACTATTTCTTGTTTACTTATCTAGCATGGTAGTTGAATTGACAATATTATAAGGAAATACTTTTAAATTTCTAATTACACACAGATTTGACCTTTCAGTATTAAACCATTACAACAAATATTACATTTTGTGTGTTATAAAATTATCATTAACAGTTTTCTGATGATGGTTACTGATAGGAAGCAAAACAATAGGATAAAAGAACTGCAGCTTTTAATAATGAGCCCTGAAAACTGCTCCTTTAGGATCTTTAGAGTTGACTTAGATCACAAGATATCCTGCATGTTTTAAAAGTGTCCATTTGCTGAAAGGGGTTAGCTGCATTTCCTCTCAGTTTTTCTGTGGGAACAGAGTCTACACTCCTGTTTCCCAGACAAAAAAGGTCTTTTACTGCTATAGGTAGAACTTTCAAATGAAGTTTACACCACATTTAGTGTTACCATACGTGTGATGAGTAAAAGATACGTAGAAGCCCACTGATAGAGTTATAGGAACACGTGCAATTTTGAGCTCACAACAGTCATTCACTATGCCTAACCCAAACTCAGCATATTACCTCTACCCTAAAGAGAATAAACTATATGTAGTAGTATGGGAAGACTGATGATGCCTTTTATTTATTCCTCTTACTAAATAACTTGTAAATTTGGCAATTAGATGTTCAAGCTAGTATTTTCATGCTTAGCTTTTGCCTGGGGCTGGATTTTTTATCTAGGGATAGCAAAGGTTTTATGATTGTTTTTCTTTAAAATTTAGTGTAAAATATGTCTATTGCTGCTAAAGTCATTTTAATTAACCACCATTATTATTAAATTAAATTGCATTTATTTTTAACCATACCAGTTTGATCATTTAAATGATCAAGAGAGAATTACATGCCTTTGTTCGTATTCTGCTGTATTCTATGTTAGAAATTGCTGTGCTATTATATTTTAAATACCATAATATTCCATACATAGATTCAGAGTGTTGAGGTATAGGAGCCGATGAAGCTGAATCCACACAGTATTTCTAATGCATTTATGGAAAGCTATCTAAAAGCCAACAAATGCAAGTCTTTGGGAAAACTGCAGTTCATTTATCTTCCAAAATGTATTTGATACGTTTTTACAGTAGAACTCTTTCAGATTCTGTACTCACTCTGCAGAATATCAAAGCTTTTCACAATTTTGTCATGCTGACTAGATTATTTTAAAAAGCCTGCGTGATTGAGCACAGCATTAAATGGCCAAAGCTAGTTTTCCTCTCTACTTATTTCTTTCATCCCCTTCTGACACAGAAACATAGTCAGGAGTGACTCTGTTCTGTGCTCTAAATGCGCAGTCCTGTCACATTTTAACATTGAAGAGATTGAAGGAATAGGGGGAATGTATTTGGCAAGGGGTTATGATGAGAATAGGTCTGAAAATGAGGGAGAACTTGTCACTGATATGTGAGAATGGAAATCACAAGAAGGGAAGACTGGTACTTAATCAGGTAAGAAAACTTGGATTTGGAACAGGAATTCAGGGCAAGACAGGACATAATAGAAAAATAGGTGAAGAGGCATAAAGAAGCAGCAGAGTAGGGCAGCAGTGGAGAAGGGATTTCAGGCTACTGAACCAGCAAATCCCTCGGAGAGTGACACCTGAGGTTTGGAATGATCAATAGTTGCACAACTATGCTGGTGCATGGAACAGATACAGAGCAGGTAGGCAAAGTTGCTGCTAAGAGGCTGGCAGGATCAGGCTCAGGCCTGATCTAGAAAAAGTGGAGAAGCACCCAAAGTTTCTGGGGGGTGCATGATGTGGGTGTGATCCCACCAGGCAGTCTGTTGTGTTAGTTCATTGTCTGTCCATCTGGAGGATGCCAGCCTGCTGCTGTCACTGGTTACTCACTGTCTCTCACAAGCAGAGTTCTCATCTCTAGTAGTTAAGTTGGTGACCCTCCTGATGATTATATTGAATCCAATATGGTATCCCAGAATAGAATTTCTTTCTTGGTTTAGTCTTTGATCAATCTAAGGAATTACGTTTTTTTAAAAAGGTTAATTAAAAGGAGACTATTCAAGTTACACATTAAATGTTCAGTTAAAGGAAAAAAAAAAAGAAGTTTGTCTACATAACTTTAAATTGGACCCTTGGTGAAACACATTCCTTAGATTGAAGCTTGAAATTGCTAACTTGCAAAGCAACTGTTTTATGTAATTAATACACAAATTTAATCTTAAACTAATTGTCAAACTTTACAGATGCATAATTGTCTGCCTACTGTAAGATTTCATTTTGTTATCCAAATTCATTTCAAGTATAATAAGTCTTGACTTGGGAGAATAATTTATGTTAAAGTAAAAATTTAGTCATTATCAAGTCACAGATAATCTCTTATTCCTGACTTATCCTTGCATATTTAAATAGGGCTGTCAGAGATCCCCAAGTAATAGGATTTGACTATTTCTAATACAATCACTGGAAGCTACTTAGTACTTAACACTTACAAAAAAATTAATCAAATTTTGGAATATGCTTTAGTGCTTGTATGGGGATTTTTGAAACAAGATAGTAGGATTAGCAGTGATAATACACACAGAAATGGTAAGTAGCATTCAGTAATGCACAGAGGAAAGGATAACCTGAAGTACTTACGAAATATAACATGAACATGGACCCTTCACGCAGCTCTTGCCACTTGAGAAAGACACCTTGGGGTCACTGTGGTTAGTTCTGTGACATTGTCAGCTCAGTACTCAGGAGCAATCAAGAAGTCAATTAAGAATGAAAATAAGATCTAATAGGAAAGGACAAGAGTGCAAAATATAATGGTTTTCTCTGTGAATCTGTGATGCATCCAAGTCTTGAATATTACATGGTGGAGACTGAAAAAAACCCTCAGAAGAGGGTGACAGAGATGAGCCAGGGTGTAGCATGGTTTCCAGGGAAAGATAAATAACAAATAATTCAATATAGGAAAAAGGTGTCAGAGAGAGAACAGAGATCTGCAAAGGTACCCATTGCACAAAGAAGGCAACAGGCGAGGACTATTACCACTTTCTTCCAACTCAGATACAGGGAGTTTACAATGCATTGCCAAATTTAAAATATGGCAAATGGAAGGTTTTTTAAATGTTACCGTATGTTATCAAACTGCAACCAAGTAGCAGGCTTAGAGTACACAAAGGTAGAGCTTTTGGGGTATGTCATGATCAGTTTGTGGGGCTCAGTGCCACAGCGGGTTGTGAAGCCTAAGAATATAAAAATGTTTAAATATGGATGAGAATACGTGGTGATTCACGGTGGACAGGCCTACTGACTACAGTCTTCTTGGATTTAATTTCTGGTTTGTGAGGTCCTTGCTGATTTTCATCAGCTGAACAGGGAAGGACCCTTCTTTGCTGGTCCCTGTTTCCCAAAAAGTCACTGCATGGGCCTTGGGCCTTTGGCCTGACACTCTCTCCATTCCTGTGTGAAACAGCCTTCTTTTCCAGTACTGCAACAGAAAATCATTACTGATTTTTTTTTCAAATTAAGCAGTCATTTCATTTCCTAATTCCTAATGGTTAAGAATAATGAGTGTAGAATTGGGTGTAGAATATTAAAAGTTCTAAATTATACTTAAGCCTTCTTGCAGGCTGTTTCGTTTGAAAACTCGATTAAAATGTTAATATAGTATTGTTAGGAGAGCAAGGCAATCCTTAATTTTCATAACTGTGCTAAAACAGCACTTGTTTTGCAGTTAAAGAAACCTTTAAGGCATATGAAAACAGCAGTTAATAATGGAAAAGCTAGAAATTATTGATCTTAGGATTTCCAGAAAGAACTAAGGTACTGCACTTTAGGTATTTTCTTCCAGCTCTTCATATTCTTCCTCTGTCTTTCATTTAGTTGAAATAAACATGTCATATGAGTCATTTGGTCTCATTTAAACTGACAGGACACAACCTATGAAATAAAATCAACTTTCAATTCAAATTATTGAACACTAAGGTATGTGGTCCTCCTAGAAGGTTATATGAATAAGAAACTCAGTCAAAGGACATATATATAAAAAAATCACTGGTTATTAGAAGTGGTAGAGTTCATTTTTATTAAATTGCCATTGATTTTTTGGTTTAATAGTGAAATACTTTTTAAGAAGTTCTTTGTCTACTTCCCAGCAACATTATATTAGCAAAACTAATGTATTAGATGTCTTTATGGAACTTAGATAAAGTTAAAAATTGCTACTCAGAAAAAAAAAAAAAGTTGTAAACTTGTAGCATTGGGAGATCTATTTTCTCTCAGATTTAATTTATTTTCTCTCATATTGTTTCCTGGCTATAGCCCTGCATGCTTAATATGCTGTAAGAGCTGAGCTGGTTTATTTCCACATCATAAAAGGTTTTGAAATGTTTTAAAAGCTGAAACTGTTAACATTTAATGGGCTATGTGTTGGCAATTGAACCCTGCCAAACGGGATTCTACAATAAAAAAAAAAAAGTTAATTTTAAATTGGGAACCCTACATGATTGTGAGGTGAGAATGGTTTTTAATAATGCCATTTTCTTATAACTTCTGTTTCTCAATTAAGTCATCCTGAAACAACAAAACAATGATGATCTAAACAAGGAATAATTAGGGCAGCAAACAAGAAGAAAGATTCACTCTCTTTACACAACCTGTTATGAAATAAATTTAAAAAAGCAGTGTTAGATCAAATTTTTACCTCCCACTGTTACTGTTATCTTTTCCACCAATTAGTTCTACCTTTCTGTGAGAATTGTGCCTCGCTGCTGTTACGTCTGTATTGAATAACAATTCCAGCTTTCAAATTATTTTATTTTTTTATTTTCTTGGTGGAAGAGCAACTCTCTGCTGTTCATGTTACCATTTTAAAGCCTACCTTTGGCGTTAAGTGACTAGATTCTCAGTCCTGTGAGTTGATCTACCGGGGCATGTTCAAGCCACGCTGTGCTGCTGCTTATGTTTACCACTTCCATTTTCTGTTGCCTTGCCTTTGCTCTTGTGTGCCTGGTTCTCAGGCTGACGTAATTGTTGCTGTCCATCCAGACCTAGTAGTTGGTGCTCTCATTTATCACAAAGCTTTGTTTTTAGCTCACTGACAAAGAGAACTGTGATGTCTGTTGGTCACTAAATAAATAGTTTAAAGGCAGAAGGGGAGCAGATCTGACTAAGAAGTTACAGCAGAAGTTAGTTATTTTTCAGAGTAGATCCACATTTCATAATTACTCTTTAAAAGAGATACTGCAGTTATCAAAGATGTTTACAGTAATAGTCACACATTTGGCATTTTAGGGGAATTTTTTATGAAAAGGTATTAACAAAAATGAAGATAGTGAAAAAAAAGAATTCCATTATATAGTTCTTTGTTCTTCCTCAAATAAAGTTTCAAAAACTGCTTAGCATTTATTTTTAAATAAAACCTCTGAAGCAGTACCTGCTGCAGTGATGCAATTGCACATAAACTACTGTGAATCAGTCCTTAAATAATATATATCTAGCCTTTACACTTTTTTTAAAGCATGCTAAATGGCTTGCTACATGTTTTTAAATTCATTTGAAGAATTAGTGCATCATAAAGTAGGGCCTCAATGTTTATGTTCAGTCTGGCTCTTAATTATTTTTGCAGGAAAAGTTGAGGTGACCTTGGCTGTATTTTCTCAGAATGGCACATTAAAAACTCTTTCTAAATAGCATTCTCATTATCCTGTGCTTTGAGAGAGGACAATCTGTCTCTGTCATAGCACTGGAGAAGATGTGTGAGGCAGGATTTATCAGGTGGGCTCAGACCTTTGGAAAGTTCTTTCTTCTTTCTGCGAGGGGAAATATAAATGACATGAGAAAATGCTGCATTAGAACAATTATTTAATAAAGCTGAGTGGTCTTCATAATCTTCTTTTTTTAAAGTAGGGGATTGTTTTCTTCCAGAGTAGGTGGGTACTATTGTAGTTAAGTACTAGTTTGCCATAGAGAAGGTGAAGAATCAGGAGGATATTTGAAGACAGGCTGTTGCAGCAATTATCTCTTATTACTTTTGTGGTTAATGGCCTACGTGGAACACAGTTTGTATGAGCAGGACAGTGATCTGCCCCATATCATTTTAATCATTCTTTTACTTTATATGTTTTATCCCAACTTTCAAATATTTTTACACTACTTAATATTTTATCCTGGACGCTGGATGTTATGTACTGCTTTTTTTTCCAAATTCTTGCTTTTCTGTGCCAATAAAACATGCAGTCATAGCCCAGCTATGCAGCTGGCAGTTGTTAGCCTATGCATCTGAATAGGATAGAGGCACTTAAAGGACCAGTGCAGTCCATGTTCTCAATGACCTTGAAGAGAGTGATGTCTGATGGGAATTAGGTGGCTTTGGTGATCTCAGACCATTTCAAAGGCCTTACAATAAGTGCACTCGTAACTGGAATTAGCTGAATCCTGAATCCTCTTCTAACCAAAGAGTCCAAGTTTTAAAAGGATAGGAAGTATGAATTCCTTTTCTTAACCTTAAGACCTCTCTCTGCAGCTCAAATACGGAGGGTATGATGTTAACTAGGTCACAATATCACTTATATAATATCAGGACTTTATACTCAGACTTGTTCCAGTTTCCTGTTATTTTACCATCCAGCAAGACTGAACAGAGTGAAAAATGTTTCAAAAATGTTTTAAAGCATGCTGACATTTGCTAAATGTTTTTAAATTTGCTGGGCCTCATAAGACAATTTGTTAGGACTCTGTGTCTATACTTGAAGGACTAATTTGGTCTCAATAACTAGGTAGATGGTGAATGTTTAACTTCATTCTGCTTTTGGAAGCAGCTTGTAACTGTCAATTAACAAAGAAATTCCTCATATCTACCCATCTCTGTGGTATGATTTGTGTCTCAGCATGAGGTTGGATGGTCACTGACTGAAGACTCAGTGTAGTTTGAGCATTCACAATATATCCAAGGGGTAGCAACACTCTAATGTTGTCTATGACTCGGAGAAAACAATTAACTTTAATATAGGACACTAACAAATTCTTTATGGGCCGGTTAGTGTTTTAAGCCGTGGAGAAATCGACAGTTTTTATTCGTCTTCCTGCACTGGGGCAATATTTCTTCAATTTTCTTAGTAGGTATAATTTATATTTGATATTTGTACTTGTTATTTCATATATTGCCTAAAAGAAAAAGGGGTTTCTAAGGGAATAAAAGGCAGTATTGGACAAAAGTGAAATAGAATATTTTTTCTCTGCATTTTTTTTAATTGAAATCAACAATTGATTTAGTAAATAAATTATTAAATCCAGTTCTCTGAAACAAGTGAAATATACTGATAAAAAATGATTGCCACCTTAAATGTTTTTAAAGTGATTTTACTAAGTGCTTGACACAATGCTTTATAACCAAAGGAGTGACAGCTTTGCTATTTTGCTATTTGGTAATCTTAAATTATCGGATTTTAACAGTAAAGTTTTCCCTGGGAAATTCAGGCACAGAGAGTTCTCAAATCATGTGTCAGATTGCTATGAACAATGTTATTAGCATTGAGTGAGACCAATTTTTAAGTAAAGCAGCTACTCCTTTTCCCCCAAAGGACAAACCCAGAAGCTAACAAAGGAAATTAGGTTCTCTCTATCTGCCAGCACATCCATGACTGTAATAAATTCTGGTACCTGTGAAAGTCACAGCAAAACCCACACCCATAGTGCAGCCAGGAGAACAAAAAAAGTTCATTAACTTCTTGGCCTCTTGATATTTTCAGGCTTCTGAAATAAGATTCCCATCTAGCTAATATTGTATGACAGTGATTAAAGGCAGTGGCATTCCCCGGATCTTCTGGCAGAAGCGTGGATATGATAGCAATTGACCCTTGACACTCTTTAGAGCAGAAATGTCAGGAAACAAAGAGACAAGTTTCACTGTGCCAGTGGGCCCCGAGGTGTGTCCTGGGGCCGAGGCAGGGAAGTTACAAGGTGGGAGATGCACTGTGGATGTTGTGAGGGTTTGTTTTGTAAACCGCTGCTGTTCCTCGCCCGCGGATCCCTGGCTGGCTGGTACAAAAGGCTGCATTCCCTTCTCCCCTCTCCCAGACGGCTCCTGGGAGGGCTGTGGTAAGTATTGCCTCCCCCAGGCAGGTGGCTCTAGGCAGCAGGAGAGAAATTTTTGGTTTAAGATCTTGCTCTTTGTATCTAACTTCACAGGCTGCTGTTAGATAGCAGCACTGCAAGTGCGATTGCAGTAGCCTTGGCAGTGAGGTTAACTGTTTCAGATGTGGTCTGCATAATCACGTTTTGAAGGCTGAATCTGGAAAGAGTGCAAAGAACTCTTGAAACGCAACAAATTGCCTGCCAATGAGATGAATTGCTCACAGAATTTATTACCATCAGTGTTTTTATAGGATATGGGTCAATTTGACAATAGCTCTACTTGCAAATTCCCAGCTCACTGGGAGGAGGAGTATGTTGTATTAACAAGTAATATGTACTTCATCTATATTATAAATTATGGGTAAAAAATACGTGTTTTTCAGGTAACAAACATATTTTCTTCTATGCTGTACTTAAAATTAAGATACAGAAAGCTGTATAGAAGTAATATTAGATTAAAATTTAAAAAAAGAAAGCAGAGTATGGGGGGAAATCCTCACTTTTTCAACTTCAGAGACAGGATATTCCCTTTTGGTGCCACACTTCCCTAGAGCAGCTTTATGGTCCACTTGTATTGTGTATATCTTTATATGCAGCTACTTGAATGCCATACTACTGTTATCAAACTCTAACAATTCCTTTAACAGCACGCTTTACTTGTTGGAAAAGCCCCACTGAAAAGGTCTTGACAGATTTGCTATGCATGCTTTTAAAATGATTGCTGTGTTTTCTCTATATTCTCAGCAACTAACATGCACCTGATCTTTTACTCTTGTCTCTGTATCACCAGGCCTCCTGAACCTGTTTACAGCACTGTGAACAAACTGTGTGATAAACCACCTTCTCCTAGGCACTATTCCCCTGTCGAGTGTGACAAAAGCTTCCTTCTTACAGCTCCCTACCCCCACTACCACGTAGGCCTGCTCCCTGACTCTGAGATCACCAGGTACTGCATGCGCTTCTTCCTCACCTCCTTTGTTAGAGTGCATGAACATCACTGGATTTATCTCATAGTTTGCATCTTCACCATAGATCTTTTTCTACAGCTTGTGCTTATTTTTAACCATGCTTTCACATCTGCACCACTGGAAGATACATGCTACCGTGGTATATAATTTTGGTCATCCAAAATGATCCAAAATCCAGTGATGAACACAGGCAATGTTTTGAGCCATTGGAATGATGCTCTAAAATAGGTTACATAATATCTACCACATTTTGCAACTGAATTCTGTGTTTGTTTCTCTTTGAGTATGGAAAGTGACCAAGACTTCACTGAAAGCTGTAGTAATTTGTTTTGATTCAGTCACTTTATTCCTTTGTTGTGCATACTTAGTTCACTGAGCATCTTTGGGTTTATAGGGCAGCTGCCTAAGCCATTCAGAAGAAATAGAGCAAAAAATAATCACCTCCCTCACCAAATCATGGTTAAGAATGCATCTAAAATTTAGCATTCCCTAGGCTAGCTGTGCTCTGAGAGAACAGTTAGGAAAGCCTAAAATGATGAACATTTCCGTAACAAATAATGGAAGATCTTTCTGTAAAACAGTGTCAGTGATTGCCTCATGATAAATATTTAATGAAGGAAAGCAGACTATCCAAAACTGTATGCTAGTATAACCCAGCTATTCTTCCATAGACTACAAGGATAGTAGTAAACCATTTGCAAACAAATATTTGGGAGATAGAGGAAGAGTTAGGCACAATTTTTCAAGAGTGCTTCATTTATTAGGAAAAATTCTATGATCTTTTATATTCTAGAACAGAGGAAAAAGAATTATGTTTGGAGCTTTGATAATAGATGTTTTCTACAGAAAACATTTTTCAATGCAAAGAGTAATGTGGGAACAGAAGAGCAAAAGTGTGTAAGTGAAAAGTAAAATGATAAATTAATGTAAGATACACTAACAGGAAAGAAACCCCAGGGATTAGGATGACAGCTGTGAAAGGCATTGTAATACTATGAAATAGAAAGCTCCATTAAAAAGAGCAAGAAGACAAATACTAGCAAAAAATGTTACAGATATGGCAAAATCATGCAGAAGATGTCAGTTTATTAGAATGAAAACTGTGTAGCTTCTAGAATTTGTAAAAAGATGCTTAATCAAAGTGGTCAAAGTGATTAGTCAAGCTGTTCAGCCCAGTGCAAGTTTGTGTGAAACATCTTGATTGGTACAATGTTTAATGAAGGTGTAAATATCTGCACAAGTGTACCAGCCACTAACAGATCTACCCATAATATTTTAATTTCCCCGAAAATACTACCTTAAATGGAATAAGTGGGCAAAAAGTAGTAAAATTACTCTGGTTCTTTAGGTACAGTGTAAATATGGGTACTTTGTCTGTGCATGACAGTGCTTCTGAGGTTTTAGAAGGAGACAATGGAAGAGTTCATTAAAGAAAGACTCTTATAATGGCCCCCTTGGAAAGAAAGGTTCCAACTTGAAACAGAAGGTTGAATGAGGGGTTCTAGGGGATGTCGGGGCCATGGAGTTGAGTGCCTTGATGACCACAAAGAGAGGTAATTCATTGCTAAATCGTTGATTTCTGTAGACATGACTACTATGGAGGGAGGTTGGGGGAAAGGCATTATGTTAAGGCTGCTTCCTGCAACCACGTACTTAGAAGTCAATATTGAGTGGAGCCCTAGAGAGCTCATAAAACGAGGCCATTTCACCACTTGAATGTATAATTCTGTACATTCTTTTGCTTTATTGTTGATTGAATATTTGGTCATCAGATATTTGATGACCTGACACCAGGATTTGGAAAGTTCGGTATTCTTCTACTGAGTGTAAGTTAACAATTCTCTTTAAGAACAAGGTTTCATTTATCTTCAATCTACTTTGATGCAATATTAAGCTTTAGTCCCTGTATATTTAATCAGTTTGTTTAAATCAATAGTCCAACAAAAACTGCAAAAAGAACATAAAATATGAGAAAAGACACAACTCGTGGCTAAATGCTCTGCACTATACTCTGCTACATGCTGTTGCAGAGGCAGCTGATTACTATAATTTGTACTTCCCTCACACTGTGAAATAACATTCAGATGGAAAATATGACAGTTTTCCATGTTCTCAGTACTGTCATCTTTTCCACAGGACTTTGAATATTTGAGTGTGGAGGAAGACATTTGAAATAATATTTCAGCAAATGCCTTTGGTGAGGAAAGTGACAGCTTTACAACAGATCATGATTCAATTTCCAAATGGACTCAGTATTCACAGTTGGAGGACAGATTTTAGAAAAGTACTGATCTCATTTTTACGCTAATCCAAGTGGCTGTTCTTGCAAGAGTATTTAATGTACACAGCCCTACATTTCCCAAAGGCAATGTGTTTCAGAGCTGTATTGCATTGAAAATTTTGAAGAATTAATCCAGTAAAAGACCCTGGTTTAAATCCACAGCTGGGATACCACTATCACTATTGGAAGTTGTACTGAAAAAAAAATCTTCCAAATATTGACCAGGTATTTTAAAAGGTCCCCCTCTACTCATCTGAATTTCTCAAAGCTCTTTTCATCCACATTAAGCACTTCAATGAACTCCAGTCAAAAATCAAAAGGTATCTTGCTGTCTTCATGCAGACTTCCTAGAAAGAGTTGTTCATCAGCATTTGTGAGTCTCAAGTTTGGGGAGGAAATTACAGGGATTATTTACTTGTTTTGGTAATTGAAGATACTGTTGTATCTCAATGCTCCAATATTGGGAATCTGCTGTTGATCTGCAAGAAATTTAGTTTGACAAATGACTCTTCCAGAGGAAGAGGAACATGATGCCATGTTCTCCCAACTGAAATGTTTGTAAGGCAGCCAACGCCTTTCAAATTGCTGCTCCAGATAATTTGTCAGCTGCTCCTCAGATGATTGTTTTGTCAAGGCTCATTAACTTAATAGGCAGAGAATTCATAGGCCAAAGCTTTATTTGTCTATAATAAATTCAATTTTATAACTCTTGCTTTTATGGTGGCCTGTCAACTCCTGGGAGATTTGGAGGTCCAGAACAATGTACTCCCATTTTAGGATAAGTGTAATTAGTTTTTTGATTGAGTTATCGGTGTATATGAATTGGTATTAAGAGGGCCATGTCAACATGCAACAGCTGAAAATCTGTACCATTGAAGACAGGAGTAGAGTGAGAATTTTGGAGTAGTAAGTTTTCTTCTGAGAGCACCATGTGGAATGAATGTGGAGTATTCATGTTCTGGCCCCTGTCATTACTAACTATTATGTCTACAAATAGAAGATTATTGGCAGTGAAAGGAAATCACAACTCATGGATGTAACACTCTTTTTAAAAACATGAGACTTTGTTTCAACACTGTTAACACAAAATGTTCCCAGGCTTTGCACTGAGAACTTCATTGCATTCACCTCTGCGAAGACACATTAGAAAAATGCTTTGGTTTTACTCAAAATTAACTTCCTTGTCTTCAGTGAAATCTTCCTGGCACTCTACTTGCCAGTATACTTTTTTTGAAAGGGCTGCCCTGATATTGTTGGCTTTTTTGATTTTTTGTTTTTACTCTACAGGTATTTGCTTTCTTTTATAAGTCTCTGATCATGTGATTGCTTTTTTATTTTTTCTTTTTTGAATACATGAAGGGAAGGAACTAATGGTTGGGTTTCATTTCAAGATATTTGATGAATCAGATTAACGAGAGCAGTTTTTGGAACCACCTCTACTTTCTTATGGATGGGTATTAGGGGGAGAAGGTAACATTGGCACGAGTCTCTAGAGCAGTCTTGAAGAATTCAGCGTGCCACTGTCATAGGTACTCAAGTGTCCCTGAGCATCGTGTAACTCCTAAGAGCCACAGGAGTAAGTGTGCTGAAATGGGTGCAGGCATATGGGTAAGGAGACTGCAACATCCAAAATCTTAATGATGTGTGATGCTGCTTGCAGTGTGTGTGGCTGAGTCCCCACAGCCTCCCTGTAGGCACGGAAGGGTCACCACACTCGTGTGGTCTCTGCAGCCGGGCTGGTGTACGTCTGCAGCCCTAAGCACTGCTGCCTCTGGTATCCCCACTCAGTGTCAGGGATCCCTGGGATCCCTCCTTAAGCCATGGAGGGACCACTGAGGACGTGCTGATGGCTTTTCACAGACCCCGTGAGGAAGTTAAGGTTACTGCACTTGAAGGTGTGAATGGTGAGCCTCTCTGGTACTCACTCTCTCATTATTAATATCTGCACAGCCTTTTCCTTCCCGGTAACCTGCTGGGAGCGAGCTTATTGTCAAAGTGATGCATATACCTGCACTTGTGTGTGTGGCTGCCTTCCAGGGAGGCTCTTGTCATCTTTATTGAAATTCACATTGTACAGGAGTCCTCAGTGTCCCCTGTTCAATCCCATGTGTTTAATATGGGGATTATATCTCCCGAAACACATCTTGCCATATTGTGTGTTTTTTGAAATGCCTGGCAACCTGAAAATGGGACCTATCAAGCAAGTAGTAAAAAAGCAATGATATTATGAAATTGAGTCTTCAGTCTGCCCCACATAAACACAACCATCTTTAAAAATAACTTCTACTGTTTAGTTATTTTTACTTTTTTATGTTGGGGGTTTTTTTGTTGGGTTTTTTTTTGGTAGGAATTTCAAATACTAATTACAAAATGGGAAAATAGTCTGTTTGGCTCAAATGGATGTAAATACTCGAATATTTAAAACTGTAATTGGAGCATCTTTGTACTTCTTATTTTAACAACTTCAGATCAGCTTCTGGACTGATCTGCATTTTACACAATCCAACCACAGGGAGCAGGCTTATATATAATGAAGTACTACTACTGAAAAACATTGCTGAAAGACAGTGGTGGGGAATAAGTACACAATTCTTCCTGTGGATTTTTGAACATAAAAATAGGCAATACTGAGGTTCAGGTTATTCAGTGTCAATGAAAACAAACTAACCTTATAGTCACAAAAAAACCCCATCTTTTGCAAATATGAGGTACCTGGTTAAAATAATTCTTAGTGAAGTAGCTCCCTAAAATCATAAAGTGGCATTTTAAAAAGTGAATACTGTAGGTTTTTGTTTTGAGAAGTGATTTTTAAGGCATACTTATGCACAAATTTAGGCATTCAGAGGCACAGAGCACTAAGCAATGTAAGAGATTAAACTGGTTATCACAAGGGCTGGCTTGGTTGCCAATGTTCATACTGATGGGAATTCAAGCATCTTGTTATTGTTGATTTCAGTGAGAATCAGCTATGTAAGTGCTGTAGCCTTCACTCCCTGAACAACATCTTTAGCAATTCAAGCACTTCTTTATCTCTTAGACCTCTCTAAAAATAAGCTTGGAGACCTTGACTCACCAGCAGGAGCACACCTCACAGTGGGTGGCAGGATGCAGCCCAGATGCATACAGCTATATTCACATTATGCTTGACAGGGTTGTGCTGCTTCTGAAATCTGCTGCTCCAGACCTGCAATATTTTATAGTCATAAGGCAAAAAACAATCAGCATAAACTGTGTTGATTAACTGTCTACAACTTAAATGCCGTGTTCAATGTAGATTGTCCCTGCTTGTGAATCAGCCTCCTGAGGCCTTTAAATTATTTAAGGATCATTTGGAAATTATAGAAGTTAATTGTGGATTTTCTTTATCCCTTTCAATTAACAAATTAGAAAGTCTTAACTGGAACAGTTTCCTATAATTTCTGTTTAATCCTGACTGAAGTGTTCTCTTCAAGTAAATGATCCAGTCATATAACTGTTAGTGTTAATGAAAGAAAAAGGATACTGCCTTTCAATCTCAGCTCTCATGCTATTTTGAGTGCGTGAATCTCTGACCCTAATAAGCACAAACATTCCTATAAACTCACTTATGTACTTTCATTTTTTTAATGAGGAGTCTTCTATTTTGAACACTATCAATTAAAGTTTCTAGGAAGATGCAACTTTTAAAAGCTCAGAGAGATGCTTGCAGGAGAATCTTAACCTGTAAAGACATAAAACCTCTATAGTTCAAGCATTTAATTATGTAAAGTTACGGAAGCCTTTCAGGTTAAGATTATGTGTGCTTCAGGTTAGAGCTGCTGGGCTTTATTTGCAGTTGTGCTGCTGACTGATTCTCTTCAGCTGAGCAAGTCACTTAATTCTATTTGCTTTGCTTTGTCAGTAAAATAATCTTCTCAGTTATATTAAGAACAATAACTACTATCATTAAATAGAATAGAATAAAATTTTAAAAAGAGAAAAATTAAGGTGTTTGTTCTGCTCTGTCATTTGGGAAATGTTTCATATTTTTTTAATATGGTTTGATTTTCAGAGATAATGTGCTTTCTTGTGCTACAGATCTCCTTCTAGTCACAGTCTGCACCCATGAAAATTAAACTGTATATTCTTAGCTCATAAAATGGACAGAAATATTAATTCAGTTCAGTTAAGCAGCAGTATTTTCTTTACTATGTCTTTACAGAAAAAAATCATCAGTTCTCAGTAAGAAAACATCTTTAAATCACTAGTATTAAAATTTTCCTGCTGTTTTGATTACAAGCAGAGCTACAGAGAGACATCTGTGAACAAAGGAAAGATGTCTCCTTCCTTTCCATGCCTGTCAGCAAGTTCTGAATCTCAGACTCTAAGTAAGTCACAGAAAATGTTCCCAAGGTATCAAAAGTTAGTTTCTCTGTGGTTTTTTGGATTAATGGTGAAGACTGAAACCAGGAGACTATTTTTAATGGGTTAGGATTTTGGCCAGTCACCAGGCATGGGGAGGTTATGGTGCACCATGACCCTCCAAACTGAAGTTGTGCCTGGTGTCTGCCTCAGAGGCTGCCATTCACCACTAACGCTGGCTACAGCACTTCCTGCCTAAATACAAGGCAGGAATGATGCTTCTGGCTATCGCATGAAAATCCAGCTGGTTCCTAGCCAAGTTCACACAACTTTCTTGTTTGAATTGTTCATTTCTGTGAGATATATTATTATTTTCAATATATGTAAGCACCCTCTCAAAGGTCTCGTTCTCCTCCCTGAAAATCACCTTGAAACAGTCCTTCCAAAATGATAGAGCACTAAAACTCCAAACATAATGTTCAAATTCTTCTGAGTGTTGGGAGAAATTTAAACACGTATTGGTTCCCTATCTGGTTCAAGTATATTTAGAATAAGTGACAAAAATTTGTCAGAAAGTGTCACTCTGCTAAGGAGTGTTGCAGTAACAAGCTACTGGAGCCATTCACTAATTCAAACTTTGTCCACCGTGACAATTATTACCTGACAACTGTCTAAAGGCCACTATGAGAAATGGGTTTGGAGATTTCAGTTTCATTCCTGTGGACAAGTTTCCACATCATAAAAATCATCACTCCATCTGTCACAGTAATTGCTAGAGTCTTGGCTCATCAGAAAAACCGGGAATAAATTTAACCTGGAGAACAAATTACTCTTTTTACCCCATGAGAGAGTTCCTTGAGCTTAGAAATTAAATATGACTGTGGAGGCAGGGTAAATAAAGCTATGCTATGGCTCCCTATGCTGTGCCTGTTGGGAAAAGAATAGTTTCCAGGGTTGTAACTGCACAGAAAAGAGCAAGAAAGCTTTCTGGTTAGAGCAAAGGGCTGGAAACTGAGAAATTTGCCTGTGCCACTGACAGGTTGTATGACCTTGGAAAATTAAAACTTTATTTTAGTTTTGTCCAATCGTGAAATGGATGACACATGTCTACAGACACCACCAGCAGCCCCTGGAATTAAAGGATATTTCTAACAGGTGGAGATATGCAAGATTTTCTGCACAGCATAGAAAAAGAGTGATCATTGGTATTAAATAGAGTGAAGGAAGGCATCGTGGAAAGCGGGTGGGACCTCTCATTACGGCAGTGTAGTTTGTCAGGGAAATACGAGAGAATTAAACCAACACCAATAATGAACCTTCCCTCAGCTCTGCACTAGTCTTGTTTTGCACTACACCTATCCCAGTGGAATAATGTAGTGCTGTCTCAGGCCCCCAGATTGTCTTGTATTTATTTACCACCATTTATTTTTGTTGAAATAAGCTCTATATGTAGATACATTCAAATATGTCCAGTTCTGTTCATTTTGTCAAGTTAAATAAGGTCTGACTTTGAACAGAAAATGATAAATCTAAAAGCATGTTTGTGATACAGAAATCAGGAGGAAGCAGTCTCTGAGTCTGTGCTAGGCCAATGATACTGCAAGCCTATTTGTGGAGACTGCAATTGAGGCATTGCAAAACTGAATGAGTTATTTAAATTGGATCCTCCTATCTTGTAGTTGGTGATTTCACTTTACATCTTCTTTCCAAAAAGTATAAACTACTAATTAATGGAATAGACAGAAAAAGAAAAATACTAAGTTTAAAAAAACTCAGGATGCAATGGGATCCACATCCTGAGTCTACTCTAAAATTTCTACATCATTTTGTTTTCCGTTTCATTTTTTTTCCCACTATCAGAATGTACAAGTACCTCTATGAGTCTATAAGGATAATAACTATTTCCCATGGTAAAGGGATAATTGATTTCGGTAACCAAAGGATGAAACAGTGAGGTCACATTTTTCTTCTGTTTCTTTGTTCTTAAAAGACCATGCAACCATCATAAGAGAAATGTGATCAAATTTATTTTTTATTTCTCATGTTACTGCAGAAATAGTTATTGATCAGTATTCTTTACATTTCCTATTTCAAAAAAAGCATTTGTTTCTCTTTGAAAATATTGACTTTATAACTGGAACCATCTGCAGAGACTTCAGTCATACAAGTAATGGAAACTGTAACACTCAAAACTTTAAGGTACTCATTTAAATTTGAGCTGGACTGAAAGTCTCAACATAACTTTGGAGAGTTGTTGTACGTTGTTCCCTGATTCAGGCTGACAACACAAATACTACAAAGGACTTTACCAAAATGGGGGAAATAGCAGAGAAGCAAACAACAAATTGTGGAAAAATAAACTCCCATTTACCTATTTAGTACGTTTATATACATATGTTATAGTTAATTAGTTGTTTTTAAATGCCATCTGAATAAATACCATCCTTATTTTAGGTTAAATTTTCATTTTGGTATGGAGAGGATTGCTGAACTTCTTTTCTTACTGATTTAAATCCATTTTGATGTAAATAAATCTATAAATATTTGTAATATTTAAGAGATGCAGAAGATAATAAGATGTTTTAAAATTACTATGTGATTCACTAGTCCACTGAGAGAATTGGCTGTCATAAGATGAAAGATGGGCTTTCAGATAATCTCATGAGTTAAAGTCCAAATGATTTCCAGTAAAACACAGATTTGGAAGTACCTAAATTACATTTTAAAAGGGAAGTTTGAGCCAGTGAAATACAGGCCAAAGATCTATAGGCAAGAATCTCTATTTAAATTCCATGGTTTGGCATGTTCTTGCTTTGCAAACCATGACAATTTTGCTCCATATCTCAGTTTGGTTATTGAATTTTCCTTCTCTTCACCTTTCAAGCAGAAAAGAGTCTGAACATTTACTTGCTAGAGCCTTTTACCAGCCCCCTTTACCTTCCTAATTGAAGCAAATTCACTCCAGTTCAATCATCTCAGTATTTTCTCACTTTCCTGTTTGGTGTGAGAAAAAGTAACTCAGTCCTTCACAAAGAATATTTTAAGGCTATCATTGTGGGGCTTGGGTAGTTAGAGATGCTATGTGTTTGACCACCAAAAATTATCTTGTGATTACTTTAAAATTATTTGGTTTGTTGCTTTTTTATTTTGTTGTCTTAACTCCTAATGATGTAACATAAAGTGAGATCTAAATATGACTTCAGATCTTTGAAATTACTGTTGCAGATTCCATTTCAGTTCAGAATATACATTCAGAGTTGGAAGGATAATTTGTGTTATCCCAGCAAACTAGGTTTGTTCCTATTTTCAGTGAGTTCCTCTTCCAGCTCCATAGCTTCTTTGACAAATTTGCACCGTAATTTTTTTCATGTTAGTTCAATATTTTCAAAGTGTGTGTCTGTAGGAAATAACAAAGTCGTGCTATGCAGAAAGACAGAAATGCTTAAGAACATTGGTTCATTACTCGGGCCTGTTCAGACACCTGCTGTGCAGCTCTGAGGCTATAGAGCACACCTACCACTACTGTCTCAATAATTGCATCCAAAATTTTCCCCAAATGTGATTTTAAAAAAACAACACAATAAATGAAAGCTATTCTGAATTTACTGGTTATAAATGCCCCCAAAAGAGAGGGTACCTTTCTTACTACTACCTGTAGAGGACCTTGGGACCTGAGCCAAAATCCCCGGGAGTTTGTAAATACTGAAACCTTGTTTTGAAACTAAAATGGAAAAGGAGAGATTCAGTTAATTTTTAGGCAATGTACATTACACAGTTATTGTACTTCAACATATGTTCTTTAGAGTATTAATTTGAGAAGTAGTACGGGGTGGGCAGGGAACAGAGGAAAGGGGGAGCAGAAAGATGGATGCTTATTTATTACACAAGTACAGGGAAGATGCAAAATCCTGAGCTTGAGTTTTGGTAGGAAACATTGAAAAGGCCAAGAAAAAACTGCTCTTTATAAAATATATGCACAAATGCAGAGATAGTCAGTGCCAATTTGCAAGAGTAGGACAAATTGACACAGGACTTCATTGTAAGCCAGAGTCGTTATAAGCTGCTGTATCACTATGAAGTCACTGGGAAGAGGTTTTCTTTTTGTTCTACCAAGAACGAAAAGGAAAATAAAACATACATTAGGTATGCAGAAAGAGTTACAAGCTCTAAACATCCCTGAATTTTGTGAAGGTCTAGTTATGCAACTGACCTTTCTGGGTTGTACTTAAATTTAGCCAAGTTGTCATTGTGAATTTGTATGCAGAATTTGTTAATGTTTTGGGATTTAAAAGAATTAATTCTTTAAAAGGTTTTTATTTCATTTTTAAAGAACACCACCAGAAGCAACTACCTTATCTGATTTTTTAAGTAATGCTTATAGTGCATAAAACTACTACTGTTACTGCAGAAAAAGCAAGGTCAGTGAAAGTGACAAGATATTAAAATACATTTTTTAGCTGACAAAAGGAAGAGGAATTTTTAGTTTGACTTTCAAAATTGAAATTTCAATATTGTTAAGGAAATACAGGAAGAGAAACTTTAAAGTCCCCAGGGAGATGCATAGACAATGTCTTTTTCCAGAGTATTTCCATACTCCATGCAGAAAATGCATCTTTTCACAGATAATTGGAGTTGTTTGCTTTATCTTTTGAGGATCATTATAGTTCTTGCTTTTATGATGTTGAAATCACTACACTTATGAAGTGGGAAGAAGGGAAAAGAATACAACTCTAGCAGCAGAGTCCTAAATAGCAATGACTGTATCTGCAAGCAAACTTTCCTAAAAAGCAAAGTGAAACCATCATAGGGTAGAAAGAAAGCATGTTAGGATGTGCACCCGAACTGCACTGAAGCCCACACGGGTGGAGTACACAATAGGGAAGCCAAAAATCACTTGCTACTACTCGCTGGTTGTGCAGTGCCCCTGTGCAGCCCAATGCAAGACCAAAGACCTGAGCAGGTTGCAGCCGAGGCAGGTTAGCTGATGAAGCAGAATAACCTGCTTCCAATAAATGCCCACATTGATTAATAGCTGACTTGGGTACAATCAGCAACGTGCAGACGGTTCAGCTACTGATCTGATGGAGATTGCATAAACTATAATCAGAACTCTGAGCCTATTCAAGGTGCAGTGACTAAGAGCTGCAGGTAGGAGGACTTAGGCAGTATCTGTGGTAAGAGCATGGCTGTACAGGCTTGGTGGGAAGCAGAAGTCATACAGGTTTGGTTAGGATACAAACTCACGTCATGCTGTCATTGCACCATGCAGAAGAGAATTCGATTTTGACATTTCAGATTCAGCAGTATGAGTGAAGGTTGTTCATTTTTCATATCAAACCTTTACAACCATTTCGTTTATTATCCTGCTTCAAAGTGTGTAAGAATTCTTGTGTTACAAAGAAATCTGAAGTCAGTGGTGAATTCATGAGCGTCATTGAAATCATAGGTGCTGCCTAGAATATTGAGGCTCAAATGAAACTTGTCCTGATTGGTATGTTCACAGGATTTAGAAAGGGAAATATGCAAAGAAGGAAGTTTACTCCCGATGGAACTTTGAGTGTATTTTTCCTAATGGATTTCGCCTGCTTTCTCAGATACTTCTTGTAGCCATCACTCGACAATTAGCATTCCCATTGGTATGCCATGGATTACAGAAATGGGTCTTTCGGCTAGTGTACTCTTCTTGTTCTTTGGAACAAAGTATCAAAGATTCAAACCATACTGACAATGATAAGAATACAGGAATCATGTTCAAGTGATTCCTTTTCCTTAGTTTTACTGTTTGGGTTTTTTTATACAATCTTGTGCAGTACTGTAGGGATTTGAATTAATTGCAAGAGTAGGGGTTTGTATTTTGAAAAAAGTGGGATTAAGCAGCAGATGTCTGCAAAGGAAGACCATTACAATACCAAAACCAAATCATATCTCAGCAAAGACAGGAGAACTACATGACTTTGTTGAAGTTAAACCAGGAATAAACATGGCAACATAATACTATCAGCAGTTTTTATGTCAAGGCTGACTGCCACGCCACATGACATTATGTTTTGGAGCACCACAACTATTTCTCAAAAAGCCTCAATGTATCTAAAATGTACTAGTGTGTATCCTTCTTAAAGAATAGCATCACATGGTAAATAAATTCCTAAATGATTGGAATGGCAAATCTATTTGCTGTTGACTTAAATAAATAAAGCAGCATATGGACTGTAGTTTATAATAAACTTTAAAATACAATGCTGCAATGTAAAGTTGTGGTTCTAAGTAATCACTATATAAGAAAGGGAATTTTTAGAAAAACTGATGTAAATATGCTCTTCAGTAAAATAGAATATGCTGTAATTTTTTAACATTGGCTTTCTTTAATTTCTTTCATGTTTTCATGTGTCAGTTTTCCAGTTCTGCTATTCCTGCATTACCACTTTAAAATGAAAGAAATCAGTTTAATTAGTTTCAACTAACAGAAATCTAACATTGATGCAGTTTGGAAAGTGACCGGATTTCTTCAGCTTGCACACAGCTTTCATCTTGTCTACCTTAATATTATTCCAATTCCTGTAAGAGTCTAGACATCTCATTTATCTTTGTTTTCTTAGAGACAAGGAGATGGCAAATGGAGAGTAAATGGCTTTAGTAACATCCGAACAGAAATCCTCAGTGAAGCTAGGAAGTTTCAGACTCCCTTGCCAAAAGGAACAGCAAACAAATACAAATCAAGAGTACCTTGTGCAACTTCAAATTTTAGTAGTGTACATCTGAATTTAAATCAGTGTAATTCTCATTTTGAAATTTTGACAGAGCTTCGTTTGAGTTATAAAATCAATCAGTGGGAAAATGTGGAAGCTACCATTTGACTTGGGAAATGCTGATTCATACAGTGATTAACCAATATCCAGGAATCTGGTAGTATTGTAAAAACCCTTTATATTTCTAACAAGAAAAGCAAAGTAAATTAAAATAGTTCCTAATAAATTCATTTTCAATCTTACTAGCATTTCATCACTTAAAGCTTAGACCAGTCTCTAGAGAATAAGATGAAGTGGGATGTGAGAAGATCAAGTGTGATGTGAGAAGAAAATTGCATTTTCTTTTTTAAAATGCTGACAGTTTTACCTCTATTCTCAATTGGAGGTGTGCACATCGTAACATTTACTGTAAGAATATTTCGCAGGTCTGGGTTGACATTAGTGCAATACATAAATTGAAATAATTATTCTTTTCCAGCACTAATTTACACATTCTGTATCCACATTTAAATAGAAGAGTTTTTGTTTGGGACTGATGTGTAGCAATCTCTGATTTGTATATAAGAGGATTCTGCAGCTATAGTAGTTATCACAGGTTTAATAATAAGATACAAATTTAAATTAATTTAGATCCCTCAAACGTGTAGAATGTATCCAGGCCTGTCTTTGGCCCAGAAGAAAGAAACAGGAATAAATCCATTCCACTTAGCTTGGATACAAAAGTTCTCCTTTTATATCCAGAAGTACTGAGTGACAGAACCTTCTTTGGGTTTCTTTATGTGTATTTACCCAACTGTATTTGAAGAATTCCACTGGTTAAAAAACTGAGCAGGTATTTTCTATAACAGTAGACTTCCCTGGTATGTTGGAAGAGAGGTGTAACTTGGAATAAAGTAGTGTATCAAAGGAATTCTAAACACAAGAACCTGTTGCCATGGAATTTGCTGCCAGTCTTGTGAATCCAAGATTTGAAAATAGGGATGACCATCCAATGCATGGGCTTATCCTCCATAATTTTTTTTGTATCATCCAAGTAATCCATATTTCATAGGTGAAGTGTTCATTGATTTCAGGGTACTCATGGGTTTTCAGCAGAACTGCTTTCTCTTCAAAAATAACACACGAAGAGCTGAAGCAAAGTGCTGCAATGATAGCTCACTTCATGTGCACAGGATAAATATGGACACAAGATACTCGTGTTCCAAAATAGCTTCCTCATGCGACTCTTTCTTTCTACAGTGCTAAAAAACAATGGAATTCTGCTTTTAGTGCTAGTTAAGGTTAGATGAGTTGTTGGTATAAATCCAACTTTAACTATTTGTATTGATTGATTCATGTTTCCTTGTGCTTCCCTGTCTGTCTGTTACTCAGATGTTTTCTCTTAAGCAGCAGTATTTTAAATCTCAGTGGGCCCAGTGCTACTGGTTCTGGCCAAAACATGTGAGAATCAGAGTACATAAGTACTTGCAGAGGGAAATAATTAGTTGGTAGCAGCAAAGAGAGATTTCCTTCTAGATAAAACTCTTTATTTAGTAAATGAAACCTGAAAGTAGAAGAAACATGGCAGTGTCTTTACACTAAACTAACCTTGAAATAACCCAAGAACCTTGGGTTTGCTGGCTGACTGATGAGAAGGTTGTAATTATAAGAAATTATCCCTAACCTATAAGAAATACTTGTAAAATTTAGCAGAGGAAGCTCAGGCTATTGTTCAAGACTTACACTATTTTATGTAAATGATGTTAAGTTAGTCACCAGAAGGATCACAAATTGACTGTGTATCAGCTCATTCATGTACACATGCTTGCTAATTTTGCAGACCTTCAAAAACCAGTTTACAATGTTTTACTCAATGATTTATCTATTAAGTTTGTAACTAAACAATTCACCTTAATGACTACCACAGGTGTAGAGTAGATTTCTTTATAAATTCCTTTCACAGTTCTCTCTTAATTAGCTAAATATCTCTTCAAAGAGTGAATTTAATAACCCACTTTAAATAAATGGTGGTTTATATGTCAATTTATGAATATAAGGATTGACATAATGGAACATATAAATAAATAATATATTATCATTCATCTAATCCTAAAATAGTCTAGGGCCTATAATCAAAGCCAGGTAAAATTAATTACTAATGTGCTTAGATAACATTATGATCATCTTCTCTGAGAGATGCTTATGCCTGACACTCCCACTGGGAGTAGCCCCAAAATGAGAAAAATTAATGCATTTTTAATTTTTTTTCACATCTAGTTTTAGTGTATACTTCATCCTTAGACCCCGTGGTGTGAGACACTTAATGCTTCCCATGAAATGCTAAGTCCAAGTTCTGTCAAATTAAAAAGATTCCAAAATCATGGTTCATATAGATTAAATTAGAAGCAGAAGAGCTTAAACTGTTGAATTGCTTCACTATTCATCTTCATTTTGACAATACGGTTTTTATAGTTCTGCATTTTCAAATTGCCATTCCCTGCTGTTTGTCTGTATTCTGTTGGAATGTTGTTTATGTGCACTATGTTATTTCTGCGTTTGCTTTTTCCTCTTTGTGAATTTTTCTAGGATTGTTGGGTTTGTGCTTGGTATAGCTGCACATGCACACTTGCATGCTGGGCTGCTTTGAATGACAGAGGAAGTGAGACTAAGTAGCAGCTTATGTAAGATTACACTCTCACCTCTGCTGTTGAAAAAAAGACATATTGAACCCATATTCCTAGCCTGCACAGAGATAATGTATATCCAGAGAGAAGGGATAACATTATCAGAAGGTATCACACAGGTGCAGTAAACACAGTATCAGGAGTAACTGCGATATGAAGGGCTTTTCTGATTAATTTTAAATTGTAAATTAATGCTCTTTCTGTTGTGATAGTCCTATTTGTTTCAATGAGCCACTTCTAAGGAAGCTGAATGTACTCTTTTTCTGTAATTCATTGCAATGCACACATGAAGGTTAGTAAGCACAGAGAAAATTAACTTGGTTTTATACAATGTTAAATTTCTGTAGGACTTTTTTATTATGCAAATATTATACAGTATCTCATGACATACAGATATGTTTATTAATGGCATGGTATGGTTTGGCGTCAGACAGTTTTTCATTGCTGTTTCAAATCACTTTTATTTCCATATACTTTATCTTAAATGAGTAAAATTTAGTGCAATGACTTCAGCATGAAAATAATTTTATGTGCTTGTTTTTCTTTGGATGGAAAGGGATAGAAACTTTGCAAATTCGTTTAATGGGTTGATGTTATTTTAAGTCGGTCATTAGGATTATTTATCTGTGATTTTCCTACTCTTTAAAAAACAAGCAGATGAAGTACAAAAATCCTATGACTTATTTTTCAAATGTCATCTTCAGTGCAAAGAAAGTCAACCCTACCCTGAGAAGAGAAAGCAAAACTAGGCTTTTCCAGGCACCAAATGCAGTGTTGTAAGATCAGTGTAAGCATTAGGATATAATCTCTGTCCATTTTGTTATTGACAAGATTGCTCTGATAGAGTTCTGTGTTAAAATCCCGTTGTACTTCCTTTTTTTGGATCCTGGATTGGAATTAGGAGTCTCTGATTCCTGAAGGGAGCTCTCAATGGTCTTTTAAGTGGAATTTCTAACTTTAGATGAGCTTCTGTGTAGTGTGGTGGAAGAGTACATGAAAATGTGTGGTTTTCCAGATTTGTCAAGTGTCTGCTTAACCATTTGTCTTCTTATGTTCCTATTGATACAAAATACAAAATTGTATTTTGACAAAAATGCATTTCATTCAGTTCTATTGACAATAATAAACCAAGTCATCTAAAAATTCTGGTCCTAACACTTTCTGAGACTCAAGGCTGCTGCCTCTTAGCATTGTTATGAATAATTTACTAGTTTACAGTATTTCAAGATTTATGCAGAGTATAGATTAGATTGAGCTTTTCCTTTAGACATTAGGAGCAGTTTCCTTACTGGAAAACTTATGCAATAATTTCTTTTCTCCTCTTCTGCCTTACCCCCACAATGCAACTGTTAAATACATGTCTGATGTGCAATTTGGTATTTTTGGATTGCAAATCTTACGATTCTTCCTATTGTGCCTGTATGAATTTTCCTAAAACTGCTGAGCTGTCTCTTTATTTCTATCAAACTTTTGCCAAAGTTCCTTAAAAGTGGACCCATTTTTCAAGTCCTAGCTAATGTCTTTTGACATTTGCATAAACTGCAAAGGAAGTTCGGTGCCCATACTTGTGTCATAACTTGCATGGAGACCTAATAAGATTTGTGTGCAATGGTGTGTTTCATTATGGAAGCAATGCACAGCTCTAGAAATCCATCAGAAGTGGGATTTATGGGACAGTGGTGAGTGCTGGGTGTTGCAGCTGCCGCAGAGCAGCTACTGATGGAAATTGTGCTATGAACTCTCTGTGAAAGACTATACATATGCATGTATTCTCGCTTTCCAGGGAGAGATCAATCACCCTCACAGGCAAAGCAGGCTCAACTCAGTGAAATTCATTCAATTAAATCAGAGTAGGGTAGTGAGAAATAAAACCTTAAAACACTTTCCCCCAACCTTTCTCTTCATTCTGGGCTCAACTTCACTCCTGATTTCTGTACTGGCTTTCCCTGAGCGACACAGGGTGGCGATGAATGGGGGTTGTGGTGGGTTCACTACATCTTGTGTCTGCAGCAGCTTCTTTCTCACACTCTTCCCTGGCTCCGGCATGAGGTCCCTCCCAATGGAAACAATCCTCCATTAATTTCTCCAACATACAGACCCTTCCCAAGGGCTGCAGTTCTTCACGAACTGCTCCAAATGTGTGTCCTGATTATGAATCATTTCCACAGGGTGCAGTCCTTGAGGAACAGGCTACTCCAGTGTGGGTCTCCTGCAGTCACATATCCTGCCAGCAGACCTGGCCCAGTGTGCTTTTACAAGGGGTCACAGCCAAGTTCAGGTATCTACCTATGCCAGTGTGGGGTCCTCCGTGGGCTGCAGGGGCACAGCTGCCTCACCGTGGGCTGCCCCAGGGGCTGCAGAGGAATGAATCCCTGCTCTGGAACCTGGAGCAGCTCCTGCCCCTCCTTCTGTACTGACCTTGGGGTCTGCAGGACTTTTCCTCTCACATATTCTTACTTCTCTCTTTGGCTGCAGTTTTTTGCCCCTTCTTAAATACACTATCCCAGAGGCACTACCACTGTCAGTGATGGGCTTGTCCTTGGCCAGCAGCCAGTCTGTTTTGGAGCTGGCTGGCCTTGGCTCTGTTGGACATGTGGGAAGCTTCCAGCAGCTTCTCACAGAAGATGCCCCTGTAGCCCCCCCGCTACCAAAACCTTGTCATGCAAACCAATACATATACAGAAACTGAGTGAGAAGGTAAATGACTTCTTCCAGCCATATGGAATGACTGGAAGAAGACAATGACTCCTTCCAATGCCTCAAGCTTTTGCACTCTGCCTCTGAAGTGCTTCAACATGTTCAGAATATTCAGTGTCTCCAGACAACCTTAATAGAAGTTTTTCTTTCTAAAGTACATCTTTGTTTCTAGTAGATTAGAGAAGACCTGACTCTGATTAAGACATTTTTCTGTACTGCAGCCTGTGTTTTCCTTTGGGGAAGATGATTTCTTTTTACCCAGCAAAAATAGTTGTTGTTCTGTCACAGAGAAATCAAACTGTCTCCAGTTCTCTTATACCCTGTATAATTCATTGGAATGGTAACACTTGGGAATAACTAATGCCGGAGAGAATCAGGAGTGATAGTAACAGGAAATGAAGTACAACATTTGAGTTTCTGGCAAAAAACATTAGTAATGTGGAAGTACATAAGCATCATGTAAGAAGGAGGGCAACAGCTGCCTTCTCCATGAGGAACTGCAAATCCAGCATTGTGTTGGGTGTGGTACGAGATACCTTGAGCTGAAGGTAATTGAGAGGCCACATGGAATGAATCGGGAAGTTTCCTGCAATTTCTAAACAAACGTTCCCTATTTAAATTCATGAAAATAGCACTACATCCTCTTCCAAAACTGTAATTAGAGAGAAAATCGGGTGTTATGTTCATGGATCATTGCCATCCAATACTGCTTAAGCAACTGAGAGTGTTGGATTTTCCTTTTTCTATCATTATCACTTTTTTTCCTACACACCTGCATGTGTTTCACTTGTTGTAAATATTTTGCCATGTAAACCTCAGTCCTCAGCTGGTATAATTTTCAAACTAACTTCATCAGGGAGTACTTCTGCTCCCAGAAGGAGCTTTATAATTCCTCATAATTGTTGCAGTATCATAAATAATAATGATAACAATAGTAACAACAATAGTGGTATTATAACTGAGGCTGGTAGTAAGACTTAAACTTTTATTTTTTTAATAGTAATAGAATGTCTTCGAATGATGTGGAGATTTAGGCACCCCACTCCTAAAAACCCAAAAGTGTCCAAAATATGAAGATATGAACAAGGAACATAATCAGTTAGGATTGGATTAGGTTTTTTCTAACAGTTTTCACTTACTATGCCTAATTTACTTAATGCTGAGTTCTTCACAATACTGTAAGCCTGTATTTACCCTACATGGGAACTTTACATGTGGAACTGCTTAAAAAATATATCCTCTTCACTCTACTCCTTTAAACAGCATTACTAATTACTTTCAGTTCCCCCCACATCATTCTAAACTATTTCTGCTGTTTTAAGTACTTTATCTCAAGCTGAAATAATTATTCCTCTCAAATAAGCAAGATTTTTATATTTAAAAGGTTATCATTATCTCCTGCAATTACCTCAGCCATAAGGAAGTAGATTTGAAGTCAGTGGATGTTTCACCACTTTGAAGATCAGGTACCTGACTTAGGCACACTGCTAACAAAGGTGGATAATTAGCTTTATTCCAAGGAGCTGAAACATTCCTCTGAGTCACAGCTCCACCTTGCATTCTTCCTTATTGCTAGATGATGCTAGTTTAGGGCTGCAATAACTCAAATACTTTAAGTCACAGAATGTGGCTAACCAGTTCTTTGGGAATACTGTTTGGGGAAGGAAGGCAGGAAGGGAGGAAGAGAGGAATAAGTCAGCAACCTTTTTTACTTTAGTTGTGCAAGTGAAATTACCTCAGACAACCTGAACAGAGATGTAGTGTAGCACTTACATATATATCTACATATTTGTAGGCAGAGGGGCAGCCTAATCCTTCCTTTTGTTACTTTTCTGATTTCCACTGAGTAGCTATTTAGCTTAGCAATGCTATTTGTACGGTAGATGTACAGGTGCCATTTTAAAAATGTTATGTTTGCTAAAATCCTCACTGCATGTGCCTGTGCATGAAAACAGCATCACATCTCATGTCTGGCTTTGTTACCTGAGGGTGATCTGAAGGTAGCAGGGTTGAAATGTCCTATTCCCTCAAGTTTTCTATTTGCCTCTGATGGGAGACTGTCTGGTTAGTTTGACACTTCTAATATGGGTCAGTAACTGTCAGTACTGGATATCATCAAACCGTTTGTGGCTGAGATAAAGTTAATGCCAAAGAAAAGCAATCTCTGGTCTTCTAATTAATCCCACAGGAGTGCAAAAACTCATTTAAGTTAGAAGTTTAGCTGTTGGCAGCATCAGGAAAAGCTGGTTTCACTTCACTGAGCTGAATTAAAACTCCACATTAATGGAATTAAAGCACGTTGGCTTCTTAAACTCTTACATCCATCAAATCAAAGGCTTAGAAGCTTTATAAACAACTGCAGCTCTACCTTCAATCCTTGACATAAGAAACAACACACTGAGAATACATCATAAAAACAAACAGTATTGGTGCTCCCTTCACTGTTCTCCAGTGGAATTTTTCAATATTGCATTTATCACTCTTTTTTCTTTTAGAGTTGTGAGTAGCAGAGAAAAACTCAGAGCTCTAGTTTTGGGTTTGGTTTTTTTGTTGTTTGTTTGGAACTTTTTTTCCTGCAGAGAACATACTGATAGACAAATGGAGTTTGTATAATTTTCTTCTGTGTGGCAGTTTCAGAATTGGGAGCTGAAGAATGGCTGCTCCAAAGACAGTGTTCAGAGAGGTCTGCACCCAGCCTGTGCCACAGCTGCTTCTCTGCTTCTTTATGAGAAGTCGCAGGTCAATTTCTTTAGCAAGCAAATAATTTCTATGCTGCCAGTTTTGACTTGTCAAAATAAAGATACGTGAAAACAAAAGGTTTCCTAAATCAGGGCTATAGCAAATAGAGGACAATTGTTCTTTGTTGATAGAGGTTGAGAGTTGAGAGAGAAAAGCTGATGATTTTTCTAGTACTCTCTTTATAGAAACAATGTGTCTTGGTTTTATGAAAACAAAAGAGAAGAAGAAAAATTTTGGATTGTAACAACCTTATTTCTTCTGCTGTCAGTGCAATAGACGGGCTTTGGGATGAGCTGATTTGAGTGTCATGCTGATCCCTTAATGGTGGCTTGTCCATATTTTTGCATTATAGAAGTTTAAAACACAATAAATATTTCCCTAACATGATTGTTTCATCTGGGATAGAGGTTTCTCTGACATATTGTGTATCTGTGAAAGTGTCATTTGGGAAGGGCACGTGCTGGTTCATGTGGTTCCTATGGAGAAAAAAGGGTTTATGATGCTGCCTTCAGTTTCAGTATCACCCACCCAGCAAAAGTGCCTTCAGAGCTTTCTTGAGCTAGAACAGAATTAAAAATAAGAAGACTGGCTACTCACCTTTTTGTTTTTATAATACTTATTGGTATTATTATTTTCATAATAAACGTTTTAAAAAATATGTGAACACCAGGGTGCTCTATTTTTAGTACTTGGTGGAGTCATGAAATTGTTCACCTTGCCTAAGAAATACGTTCAAAACAAAAGACAATTTAAATCCATTAAAAAGAGAGGTTGGATTCTTTGCTCCCAGTTTTGCCCCTTATTATTAATTTATAATCTCATTCTTTGTTCCTTCACTCTTACAAATTGTCTTACAAGAATGGTATATTATTCCCCTTGTCTCAGTGAACTAAAATAAAATGGATTTAAGTTAAAACTGGTCCTTTACAGGATTTAAGATTCTTTTTTTCATGGAAAATCCATCTTGTGTGGCTGTAGTAGTGGGAAGTATATGGAAATATTGTTACTTTATATTATACTAGTAGGAGGTTCATACTGTATCATTTCAGAGAAATGGTAGGATTTTTATAAGCCTAAATCTCAAACTTTAAATACTTTGATCTGTCAGTGTAAAACTATGCCGCTTACATATCTCAATAGGGATATGTTTAAGATTCATCATAGAAAGTGTTGGTAGCAGTAACTCAAAAGCTTTATTTTCTTTTGTGCTGCAAAAGACATGGCAAATGCAAAAGTGTATTAAGCACATGATGAAAACAGCTTCTTTCTGCTGGTTCCATCAGTTTGATAGAATTCATCAGGAGATTATCTTTTCAATAAGTCAGTTAGAAATCATATCAGACTATAATTTCTGTCTCCAATAGCTACTTGTGTCAAGCAATGACTAAACTGCATTTTAGACTTTCAGGTGTCATTATAGTCACGATGATATCTTAGAAGGCACAAGCTTATATCAAGCATCAAATTTGATTTTTATAATTATGTACAAAAAAACGAGTTTTCATATCACCAGTTTGGAACTATTTTCATGAAAGAAGGTGGAGGCTCACTTGAATGCTGTGTCACAAATCCCTAGGATTGGAAAAGGTTTTCTAATGGGTGCAATATTGCCGATAGCTGGGCCCCTCACTTGGCAGGAGTGAGGTGTAAAGTGCCTTGTACATGCAAACTTCACGTGAAATTTTAACCAATGTTCATAGAACATATTCTGCTCACACCGTGATCCCAGAAACTCATGATACTCCTGAATAAGTTTTGCTATAATACAGATTAAAAGTTCTGTAGCTTTACTTAGAAGGGGAATTATAGTTTTCTACAAACCTTCTGAGACCTTCTCTTAGGCTGAGTACGAGTAGGATGAGTACTTTACTAACGTAAAACAAGAGCACAACTGTCACAACAGAAGATACCAGGAGGCAGCAGAACGTTTGTTTGTCCACTGGCATGTGTCACAACTCAATGGGCTACACCAGAAAAAAAAAAAAAAAGACATATTTTCTGTCAGACAGACAGTTTTGACTATGCTACAGGATGAAATTCATGTAAAATAGATGTGTTGCTCACTAATGTTAAATGAAGTAGCTTCTATTGAGAATAAGATGTGCTTGTTCTGAACAAGCAGCTTGAGATGTATGCAAAGCTTGAAAGCAAGACAAAGTCTTCAGTTAGAATCAGTGATATAAAACTGACATAAAGATTTATTTTTATTGTGTACTTTGCATTATTAATGCTGGGCCTCACTATGCGCTGTAGTCATTTAAACTAATCAGAAAATACACCCAGATGCTTCTGATTTTTAATATTTCATTTAAACAGGTTGTCCTGGATAAGGAGTACAATTTATTGTCACAAAACTGCCTTTGACTGATGCTCTGTTGTTATGCATTTGCATTTACAATACTACTATATCATAGTACAATACTGAAGTTAGCACATACTGTGTAGTTGTAACATAATAATTATTATTCAGGTTTCTTAGTCATGTCAGTAGAACATATGAGAAGCCATTAGACCTCAAGGTTTTCAATCAAAAAGTTTTTTCTTTCAAAGTCTGTTTTTTGCTCAGAAAAATATGGTTTTCTTAAATGCTGTGTCTTATATTAATAAAAACCGATGTGGAAAGACTCAAGCTACTTAAAATCTGATAGAACTAGTGTTGAAGTTACATCAAGGTGCAATTCTAAGCAATGTATGTCCTCTTTTACTGAGAACCACTGAGAATTAGATTGATTACATTATCATTTGCTGTTTACTTTTTGCTCTGAAATTAAATTTGCATTCTATGTTTAGGTATATTTAGTGGAATAATTACCATTTAAGTTATTTTAAATCACTAAACTCTATGTGTGAATATATACATATTAAAAATTAGTAAGAAAGATAAGTGGGAGTTTTTCTCTTAATTTTCTCCTCTTAATGAGAAATGAAAGCTGAATTTAAACAAGAGAGAGTGTACAATTAAGCCCTTTTTAAACAGATGAGCATCACTGAAGTCAAAATGCTTTAGACATGTGTAAAATAATCTGATTGTTGTATCTATTTTGGTGTTAGCTAAACTGCTAGAGACAATAAGAGCAAGAGGAGCTTCTGGTTTTTTAACAAATGCTTTTCTTTGTTCTTCCTTGGCCGTACAGTCATTCCCAGCACAGCACTGCAACGCGTCCACCCACAGTGAGCTTGCAGCGGACCATTTCTGTGGAAGGGTAAGATGATTCTCTGTTGAAGCTGCTGTAGAGGTGTCAGATACCACTGAACTACCCACATACACAGAGCTATTAATTAGATGTGGGTTTGCACACCACGGTGTTTGAGTCTGTGAGATGAAGCAATGAAGTTTCTAATTAGTGCTGATCCTTTCTTGGTTGGTACTGGCACTGAAAGGTTTGGTTTTCATGGAGATGAGAATATCTGTCATGGAGATATATTGGATACCATTTCTTCAATTCATCTCACTTGACTAGTGTTAATATTTACTTCTGTTAGCTGTAAAATCTTCCCACTAATCGTGGAAATGCCCAGTGAAGTCTTACTTTGTTTTCTTAAAGTATGCATGAGTTATTTTGACAAACCAGTGTCCAAAACTAAGGATGAAGAAGTACTGATAGAGAATATTAATCCTGTGCTGGTGAATATCTGTGTACATGAATATGTTGACTGTAGAACACAGCTCTGGGTACACAGCTGCCTCAATTTTAACTAAAACAGTTGTGTAAAGTGTAAAAAATTTACTACTACAGTTAATATTCTTACATCTTTGCCGTATTAGAAAGGCTGATATTTAACACAGGAACACAGATTTTGTTTGCACTGACTGGCATAGTTTAAAAAAAATGTCGTTTTTTTCTCCCCTCCCATAGAAATGTGGAACTCTGCAGGCATGGGTAATAACTTGTCATTGGCTGCTCTCGGGTCATATTTCAAAGCTTTTCCTTTTTGTGATAAAAGTGAGACTATAAAGTTTCCACAGAGGAAAGATGTCATCTTGCTGTCTTTTAGTTCCGTTACAACTGTACTGTGGTGCAGTCAGAAAATAAAGTGGTGGATGTGTAAAATAATCCTGTCCTAAGTGAAGCCTGAAATGGTTTTCTCACAACTCTCAATTTTTAATTTCTTATCTAGAGCTGTGATTTTAAAATATGGTTATTTAAAATATGTAAAACAGCTATGGTAATTATTCATTGAAAATTAGATTGAGTAAGGGAATTATTCAGGAAAGGTGCATGTAGCTCAAGGGCTAACAGCTGGAAGATAGTTGTATAAATGAAGCCCACATCATCATCCAGCCCTCTTGCTCAAAACAGGGTCAACTCTAAGGTAGGTCAGGTTGCCCAGGGTCTTGTCCAGTGAAGCTGTGACTATCAAAAATGTGGAGATTGCTTAGGTTCTGGACAAGCAGTCTCAGTGCTTAAATACCCTCCTTTTAGATTTCTTTTCTTTATCTCTCTTTCTAATCCAAAGAGAGACTCATAATAAATTCCCTTGACTCTTCTTCAAATCATCTCATGAATAAATTGATGTTTGAATAAAACTGAGCTTCAAGAACAATTTTGGCAGTGAAAAAGGAGGGAGAGGGGAAGAAAAAAATAATTTGCTCAATTGAGATTTAAGGAAGGAAATTCTATTATGACATCTGTGGCTTGGTCTACTGGACCAATTCAGAAGTCATCCTGCAGCTTTAAACTCCTACTGAAATTTGGAAATCAATCTGTCTAAATGAATTTTTAGATAAATTGCAGAATCTGTACTGTCCACACAGACAACTTGCATATATTGTGTGTGAATCGTTACAGTGCAGAAAATCTGCAATTGATACCACAGGTCTCCTGTTGTTCAGGAGGTAGAAGAACAACAGATTGTAATTATTACTAATCAACTTACACTGCATCATATTTCATTTCACATAGGAAAGTGGGACTGTTAGCCTATTCTACTGCTGAGCAGAAATGAGTAATCAGCTCAGCCCTAAATATTTCATTATGTTAAAGCTCGATTTATTCTAATGTTTCTGTGGAGTCCATGCTGCTAAGTATGTTTACAGCTAATAGAATTTGAGGTCAAAATAAAGTTATTTTTCTCTTTTAGGAACCGTGTTCCTATCAGTAGAGTCCTGTATTTAGGAGAACCACTATATTGCTTTTGAGATGCACTTTGTAAACAGCTGCTTTACCTGCAAGGCATCCCTGGCACATGCTGGTATTTGTACCCTGCATGCTACCTCTTCTGACTGACTGTGGAGTCACTGAAGTGATATAATAATTGGGTCCTATGAATGAAAAATTAAATTTGAGAAGGTTAAAGAAATACAGAGGGAATTGCATTTGCTGGCATTTAGTCCTTTCCACCCTGCTGAATATGTGATAATTGAGCTGGCCAGAATAGATTTTTAAAGAACTTGAACAGCTTTTTCTCAGCTAAGTAACGGATGAATACGTAAAACAATTAATTTTTTTATTCAAGAGGGCTTTTGTGGACTTCATGTCCAGCAACAAAATGAGTAGCTAGGTGGAAAAAAAAAGGTCTTTAAAGACATTTATATTTATATATGTCTATAAAGACATATATATTATATATCCTTTATATGCAAGCCATGTGTTCTTCACAGTGTAATAACTGTATGTGAGGTGTACAGGTTTGTTATGTCTATTAAGGCATGAACTTCAGAGGTGTCTGAGGTCATCTTTAGCAACTTCCCTAATGTTTTGTTTGCATGGTTTAAAAAACAAGAAAACTCTAATGTTTGAATTTGAAAATACTGGTGTTTTGAGTTTTTTGAAACTATTTTAATGAATAATCTTAGCTGTGAGTATCCAAAATAGGAAAAATATTGGTTGAAAAGAGACCTGATTTTTTTTTAAATCCTGACATTTAGGACACAAAGCTTTAATGTTGGTGACATCTGACAGCTATTCTTTCTGCTTTTGGCATCCCCACTAAATTGAATGTTGTATGCTACTATCCAGCTCCTAGAAAATGGGATTTCAACTAATTTGATCGAGTCTTTTGATGGAAATATTACACCTATTTATCACTGTGACTATCTGAAATATATATATATAAATATTTATACACAAATAAACACCATTTGAACCATGACTAAGGATAATAACTTTTATTCTGAATAGGACAGATATTACAGACTGCTTTGTGTTTCAAAAGTGTCTTGTATAAAGTAATTTCAGATGCTTGATACTAGTGGTCTGTGTATTGATATTTCGAAACATGGCTTAGAGGCACTGCTATTTTAAGGTCTTCTCTGAGCCTTTGAATACTTCCTGTATTCTGATAGTGCAATTGTGTTGTCTCTCACCAGTTCCATCTCATCCAGCTTTGTTTACAAACTGTAAAGCTGGAGCATTCATGGTAAATAGAGCTATTGAACGCTGTAAGTAATAGTTTTTAGAACAGTGGTTTCAGAATGGAACTGACAGTTTTTAAAAGCAAGATGCAAAGCAAACCTTTCTAGTATGGAGGTGCCTGTGCTGGGTGTGGCAGGCGGAACAGTTTTCAGGATTTATTTTGATTATTAGCATGTAAATAATATACCTCCTGGAACAGGGAAGAGAGATAAGTGATTATGTGAGACAAAGGATAAATGAACAAGCAGACAGGAGTAATCATATCCCTTATAGAGCTAAAGAGCATATTAGCTGTCCTACATTATCTCTCTAGAAATCAATGAGATTTCTCAAACCCAGGAGACAGACTCCTGTGCTTTTAAAGTAAATGTCAGGTGTCATGGTAAAAATGCAGACCAGTTCATCAAATCAGAAAGATTATTCCTGTATGCCAATTCCATCTTGCTATCTGCAAGCAGAAAAATTGTCCTGGTGTGCAGGCTTTAATTTCTCTACAAGAGATAAAATGAAAGATTGCTAAAGTCCAGAGGTCCTCCTACAGAACAAAAACAGTTGCACCTGTATAACCCAGTGCAATCACATGTGCATCAGTCAGGTTGAAGCCTGGCTCCCAGTAGGTTCCCTCGTATTAAATAGACGTTAAAGTTTGTGACAATTCAGGCATTATGTTTGCAGAATAAACGCATTAAAATTGTAGTCACTACTAAAATTAGAATAAACTGTTGCTTTTACACATTCAACAAACAAGAAATGCTGAGGAATCCATAGTCAAATAAATGGACAAAATACTTGTTTCAAGCAGACAGGGTAACTGTGTGTAGTAGGCAAAGTGGTATTTTGCTATGTGCTCTCATAAATGAACATCTTATTAAAGGCTGAATGCTTGGCTGTTAGTATACCAATATTTGCTAAAATGAAATAATAAGTCACTAATAAGTTACAGGTAGTGATAGTGAACAGTCTGCACAAGGCCAAAATATTGTTTCAGTTTATGCAGGCAAAGTTAGCCCTCTGGACTGTGATGGTCAGTGTGAAAGCAGTAGATAAGAGGAAGGCTTCCTTATTTTTGTTATTTTCAATCATAATTGAAAGTAGGGTAACACTAATTAAAGTCACTGTCAGGGATCAGACCTCCGAGGGTCAGGTGCAACCCTAGTGTGTGCAGGCACCGTGAGGTGGTGAAGGACTGGGAAGTGGAGAAAGGAAGGTCTGGCAGCTCCCTTCCACTGCCAGGTCCTGGTGCTCTGGACACTACAGCAAAGGCAGATGAGGAGGAGGGCTGGGGAGGAAAGCAAGAAGTGGAGCTGATTCATGTCCTAATGGAAACATTTTGCCAAGCCTAAGAGGGGAATAACCAGGGGAAAAGTAAAAGCAGAGATGCAATAGGAATGATATCACAATAAAATGATAGATGAGAACAGTGCAGACAGATTTTACTCTTGTGTGAAGCAAAGATCTGTAGACGTTTGAAAGAAAATCTATAAAAAGAAAGCTTGATTTCACCAGAACTAAAAGTCTTTTAAAAAGGTGTGTGTGGACGTTCCAGGCATTCTCAACCACTTGGAATTTCATATTCTCTCTTGTTTGATTAATCAGATTTTAAACCATCACACACACTGGCACATACTCTGTCTCTCCAATCTTCCTGTGTTAAATGCTGTGAAGATGAACAATCTATTTGAACCACTTTTTTTTAAGTCCTTCCAGTATGAACGTTCTTTGATTGCCAGAAATAAACACACAGTTATTTATTAGAATTTTCTGAAGCGTGAGAGGAAAACTAGAAGTATTTTTCTGAAAAATAAATGGCTTGATTAGCCAAATGACTCTAAGGTAACTCAGTGCTTACACTGTGGATTGTCAGAAGCCAAACAACATTTATCCTGCTCAAGAGAAGGGGCCTCGATGCCTTAGATTTGGGGTGGCTTTTTCACAGTATCACAGAATGGCTTGGGTTGGAAGGGACTTTAAAGATCATCTAGTTCCAACCCCTCTGCCATGGGCAGGGACACCTTCCAATAGACCAGGTTGCTCAGGAAAGGCAAAAAACCCAAGAACTACAAAATGAAAAAAAATGTTAAAAAGAGCCAAAACAACAAAGAACCTGCAGCCAAATCAAGATCAAAGCCATATTTCTAAGTCTCTGCAGATTTGGGATACCTCATTAATTGTATAAAACCGAAGAAGTCTCTAGGGTCTGATATTTGAAAACACCCAGTGTTGCTTAATATTTCTGTAGGTGTTTCAAAAAGCACAAAACTGTGTCAGCACTCCAATTTTATAGATGGTACAAAAGAAACAGAAAGACAGAGCTGTGTCAATGTGAGATGAATACTGAAACTGACTCTATTCTTTAATGTTGCCAGCAGCACAAAATAATCAATTTAATCATGGATTTTCTTTCAGTTAATTATTATAAGAATTACTTGTTTTTAGAAAACTCTTCCCCTTCATTTATCATTCCAGTTTTAATCTCTTAAATTAGATCTATAATTACTATGGATTCCAGTCTATAGAAGAATGATAGGAATAGTCACATTTTTTGTCTTGTCATTTTCTGTTTGTTAAAAGTAAATTGGTCAAACCAAATATTCAGTACAAATGTAGTAAATAAAAAGCACTTGCTGTTTTCAAGATAATGAACAAATTAAACATGCGTAAACCAAAAAATCTGTTAAGGAGAGAAATGCTGCACTTTGATTTATTTTTGGTAATTGCATTTTTATGACAGAAGACATTTTCTTAAGTGTTGACATTCTACCCGCTCTGGTTTGTTACTACTTATTGGTTTCAAATATTAATTTAGTAATCCTTTGCTCTTACATCAGTCCTGCAATTTATAATGTGATTTACAGAATCTGATCTGATGTGTTCCCTAAAGCAAGTAACCAAGTCCATCAAAATTGATTCTGCCATTGATTTCTCAGCCTGTAAATTTGTGTGGATTGCAGCACTTTATTTGCTCCTTTACTCTTGGCTCTATTAATGTAAATTTTCCTTTCTTCTTTCCCTACCATTTTATTTTGTTCTCTGTTCTCCTTTACAGATGCACTGTCTCCCTTTATCCTGATCTTTCTCTTCTTTTTTCTTTTCATTCCTTTTTTCCCTTCTCTTTTTTCCCCCCCTCCCTTCTGCTGCCTTCTGTCAGTCCAGGAATGTTTTCATCTCACACTCCTTTCTAATTTCTGCTTGATTTCCCCTGCTGCTCTTCTCTGTTTGTATGTGGTACGGAGCCGCAGGAGGATATAAAACATGCTCACACTGAATTAAAGTGCTAGTACGCTTTGTTAGCACCTACAAACTTACCTTCAGCCGTATTTATCACAGAAGAAATTGTAAATGGGATAAATAGTTAAAGCTGGAGGCAGAAACGTGCATTTCAGAAACACTGGATGTCAGACTGCTCCTTTTTCCAGGGTAGCTACAGAGTGCCATCTATTGTCTCCAAATAAAACACTGCCATAGAATCATAGAATATCCTGAGTTGGAAGGGACCCACAGGGATAATTGAGTCCAACTCCTGGCCCTGCACAGGGCATCCCCAAGAGTCACACCCTGTGCCTGAGAGCATTGTCCAAACGCTCCTGGAACTCTGTCAGGCTGGTGCTGTGACCACTGCCCTGGGGAGCCTGTTCCAGTGCCCAAACACCCCCATTTTAAAAAAGTTACCCTGAAATTACTTCTGCCTTAATTGCTGTTTTCTGCAGACAGCTACACATTTTAACTGAGTGCATGGACTGCAAGAAACCATCATTCACATTTGAGTTACTTCTAATTCACTTCTTAAATATCCCATCATGTCATCTTGAAGTGTTTGATTCTATTACCCCCTTTACAGCATTTATCCGCATTTTTTCTTGACATCTCTCAGGTGTACTGCAACTACATTCAGAAAGATTTTCAACAGAGGCAAAGGAATTTATCCTAATGTTGTTTCCCACATATACAAGAAAAATTGGAACAGCTGTTCTTAGACCTCCTTAAATATCACATTAAGGGTTGACTGTAACTTTTATACCACGTGATAAAATATGTGACATCCTTATCTTCAGCTTTATCAAAACTAGTCTTTTCAGTGAGTGTTGATAAAGCATTGGCAGGTAACTAATTTCTGTATCACTCTTAAAAGGTCACCTGGGCAGTGGTTGCTGTTGTAGTTCATTTGCTTAAGAAATATTTTTCCTACTTCAACTGCATAAATTTTATATCAACTTTTTTACCATCATAAATAACTTTTTCATTTTCATTCTAAGTACACTATGCAAGTGTGAACAATTGCATATTTTTTAACATGTGTTTATTATATTAAGGTGAATTGGCATATACATTCTACTTCCTGTAGCTTTTGCAGTACAGATATGGCTAAAGGTTATTTTTATAATGGTGACAACAACACTTATGTGTTCTTGAGTCCACCTTTCAGATTCTGCAGAACACTTAGATATGAAAGAAATAAGGAGACATATTATGGATGGTCAGCCTCTGTACAGCCAAATCTGAGTCATGACCGAAACGACCTGATTAGGCAAAAGAGCAGGGGCAGAAACCCATTGCATTCTAATCACAGCTTCTGACATTTTCCCGTTATTGTCTGAACTTCCTCTGAACATAATCGTCCAAGAGCAGAATGTGAATTTTGCTGTCAAAAGGCCAAAATTATAAAACAGCACTGGCAGCATTTTAGGCATAAATCTGCTGACTTGATCAGAGACAGGGATTAATAACTGGGCCAACATTTTGTTGAGATGCACAGCTTACTATTCAGTAGATACCCAGTTGTATTGACCTAGTTTTGCCCATGGCACTGGCTTTCAACTATTTGATACAAGCTGCCTGTCATATGTGAAAATACTCCTTTTCATTTTGAATAAGATCTCTTCTGATTTCTCGATTTCTCACCAGCAGAGCATGCAAATATATTGGTTTGACTTTGCTGCCTCTTTTCCCTCAATATTCTGGTAAATAATAAATGGCAGGTGCTCAACTCTTGCAAAGTATTTCTGATGTGTAGGGCTCGAAGATGACAAGTGTCAGCGTATCATTTTTTGGATGAGGAATCTGAAGCTGGAAGAACAAATGAATTGCCAAGAACACTCAGCAGTGCATGGGCTAAGCAGAGAAGAGAAACCATGCTTTCAGCTTACTGTCCCAGTTCTGCTCCAACCCCCAGGCCACGCTTCTAATTAAAAACCTGGTTAGACTTCTTAGATTCTGGATCTCATTATGTCTACTCTGCACATATTTAACAAGGTGTTAAAGGAGTTGCTACGAGACATATCAACAGCAATGAGGCAAAAGAAAAAAAACTCCACCTTTATTTTCTGATTCTTAAAAATACTTCAAAAATACACAAACAATACAATATATCTTTTCCTTATGGCTGTATTTTTAATTGTTTTCTGACTTTACAGTGTTGAAAGTTAAGAGATGAAGGACCATACGGAGTAGGACTAATACTTTGCTTTAGTCTTCTTTAAAAATATGAAAATTCAGTTTCAGAAAGCTGAGATGTTATTTTAATATCATGATCAATTTGGGGATACTGTGTGGATATTAACACCGGGCAAAGATGAACAAATGCCTATGATTTCAGAAGTATGGTGTCCAGATAAATTCTCCATTTATCCATAATATTAAACTCGCATCAAATAAGGCATCCCTAAATTAATCACTTCTCTTGCTTTTCTTTCTTTTCTTTAAAAACAAAATGGAAATGAAAAATCCATTTGTGTGATGCAGAACTGCTCTATAGTATGGAGGAAATATTGAATCATTTATGCAAGAAGCATAATAGAGAATGTTGCTGTATATGGTGTGTGTTTGTATTGCTGGCAACTTTTATTTGTGAAATTAGAGAATGAGTAGAGCATCCTGTTTCTCTGGGAGGAGTCACAGACACTTACATGTATGTGTTTGGGAGACTTGCAGGCCTGGGCTTAAAATTTATACATACTAATAAAACAGCATTTACACTTTTAATGAAAATTAAATTGTTAGAGGGATTTGAAATGGGGTAAGTACCAATAAACATGGAGTAGGTGTATGTATATGTGATTGTGTGTGCTTTTGTATTCAAGGGAGAGCCAGGTCTGAGGCCTTGTATGTAGAGGCTGGGAACAAGAATATTTGCAACCCTTTCTCAAAGATTCTACCTTGATTGTTTAGGAAAGTTACCTGTTTCTGGAAATACGCATTCCCATCAGTAAATTGCATATTGTATTTACATCCTCTGGGTCATATTTTCAATTTACAGATGAAAAGAGCTGTGTGAGATATACCTGTTATTATTTATTGATTTCTATCATAATTAATAATTTTTAATGAGTGTGGCAAAAGCAGGTACCCCTTGGGCTGTTTCAGTGATAAAGCTGCAGTGTGACTTAACAAATTCAAGATCCTGATAATGTCAAGCTGGAGTTTTTAATGAGATTCTGCTGTATTAGTTTGATCATATAAATGTTATTTGCTCCAAATCTGTCAGGATCAAACACAACTGCCATTGGTTTCCCTGGCATTCTAAGTTTTTTCTTTGTTCATTTGTTGCAAAAGCAAGGCTAGAACTTAAAATAAAAAGGTACCATGTAAAGATTTATTCTACCTGTATAGATAGTATTGCTATGAATTAGATTATTAAATATATTCAGTGGTTTTTTTTTTCCTTTTAATAAATTTGTCACTTAACATAGTGAAGATTACTCCAATGGGGTGAAATTAATAGAGATATTTGGATTCAACCATGAGGAAAAAAAAATAATGCTGGTTGACTCCTACCTCATCTGTTTACCAGTTAACAGCTTTGTCATTTGTAAAATGGTTTCTTTAGACAATAGCAGGCCATTGTGTCTAAGCAAAATATAGTATGCTTAAGATGCTATGAAAAATGCATACACAGTAAGAGGTTTGGGTGCATAAACATTATCATTTTGTTTCTATACAGAGAGCCTCGAAAAATCATCCTGCACAAGGGCTCCACAGGACTTGGTTTCAACATTGTGGGAGGTGAAGACGGGGAAGGCATTTTCGTGTCTTTCATCCTCGCAGGTGGGCCAGCGGATCTCAGCGGAGAGCTGCAGCGAGGAGATCAAATCTTATCTGTAAGTGTTTCTGTTGGGCTTTCCTCACCAGCTGCTTCATCTTGTTTTTTGTCTATACTGCAAGGGACACAGAAAGAAGTCTTTCTTATTTCCGTGGTGAAATCTGAGCTGCAAACAGTTTATTCCTGAATATTTGGGTTATTTTGCCCCCTTGGGTTTTAGAGCATTTGTTACTGGTGTTACCTGCATTTAGCTGGGAATGAGACTTTTTGCTGCTTAATGCTACCTGCAGTACGGTGACACTGCAGGGAGGACCTAAGCCTCCCATAGTTTGGCCCACCATTTTTCCCAAAACACACTACTGAGTACAAGGATATTTCTCAATTTCAGCTTTTCTTGGAGAACAAGCAGTAGGATGAAATCATCCATACTGAGGCTGCCATCTAGTGTGCACTCAACTGCTTAGCAAATGCCTCACTACAACAAGGAGATTAATTAGGTTATGTTAATTATCTCTCTGCCTCTAATGAATTTGATGATCCCTCTGAAATTCTTTTCAAATTTTATTGGATGAAATGCTTTGTAGCCTGAGGTTATATTTTGCATACTTAGACTCAAAAACATCTTTTTAATTTTTCTTTCATGTATATATTGATATCACACATTTTAAAACCAGAACATCTATGTTTTAGGCTCTGTCAAGTAATCGAACATCTGACTGAAACAATCTGAATATAAAGGATTTTGAATGACAATGAAAGCCTTGGAAATGTAGTTAAATATCCATTGACATTATTCACATTCCTTACAGAAAAAAAAAAAAAAGAAACTGTCCCGAATTCATTCAGATCTGACTGTTTCATGTGAAGCATATCAATAGCCTTAAGGCAAAGAGCTGAAACACGGGAATTATTTATCCCAGGTAAATGATGGACACAGTAGGCTGCAGTATCACACTGCCTCCCACTATTGTGTTTTCTATCCCTGTGAATCCTGCATCCCTGGCTGCGATTTAGTTTAAGGGTGGGGGATGGCTTCAGCCTGGATGGTTTGTGATGGGGTTATGCAGCACTTTCCTGGTCAGTATTTAAATCCATAAGAAAGCTGGATATGGTTTTCCTACATTGCTAAGGATTAGTCTTGGCCTATTCTATGAAAAGTGAATTTACCTTCCACCTGCCGAAGTTTTGTAAAGAGGTGGCTGGAGGTGTTTTGCAATATATAGAAAATCTGGTTAAGTTGTCACCAAAGGGAGGTAGTAGCCTGATATTGTGAGGATCACAACAGTGTATTTTATCTAGACCTGTTCCTTAAAAGCACTGTAAGAAAAAATGAGAAAGAGCAAGTAAAGCGTGTTTAGGTGCTGTGGGAGTTGACACAGGCAAGCAGGCAGAACAACCAGAAGACTACGTCTGAAATGCAAAGAGGAAATTTATTTCATTACCTTTGGGATCCACTGAGAGGATCCCAAAGCAACACCTGGGCAGAGACATGGGAGTGGGAATGCAGGAACCCTCAGGCTCAGTCCATCCTGAGGTGTCAGGGCTGTTCTTTGCACCCACTTATTGAGGGCCCAAGCACGGGGAGCTTGCCACCACGCTGTGATCTCTGTGCTTGTCGTGATCTCTGAGCTCTGATCTTCTCTCTCCCAAAACAGGGAGCTCAAGCATGTCCTTGAGAGTGCCTCCAAGTCCCTCAAAACACCTATGCTATCTCTACACAGAAATTCTACTTCTCAAAACAGACTGAGGACAGACAGCAGTGGGCAGATTATATGGGAACTCCCACACTGATATTCTCCAGGCCTCGGCTTTCCCACCTGCAAGGTCTCTGGGAATCTCCCATCCTTCTCTCCACTCTTCTGCTTTTAACCTTTTCCTCCCAACAGTGCCTTAAAGAGCTCTCCAAGCAGAAATTTTCTAGGGAACTGCAAGAAAATCAAAGTAGACTCTTATAAAGTTATCCTTATGAAGAGATAAGGAAGTCAAAGGCCTATGCCAAGAAGAGTACAGACAAGAAAGCCAAAGAATAGAAATGGAAATTTTTTTAGGACAATTATGCAATTTATTTTCCATTGGTCAGATGCAGCAAAATAGGGCTGACTAACAGAAACTAATGAGATCAAAGCCCTTCACAGTACATTGTATTCAAAAATCCAGAAGTTCAAATAAAAAGTTAGAAGTCCATTTTATTTTATTTTTAAGCAGGATATATTTAGAAGTATATGATACAGCCACGGTAGAATTTTTAACTCTAATTTTGTCTGTTTTGTAGTGATGTTTTCCGTAAGTTCTAATTAATGGTACAAGTGTTCCATCAGCATTTACTTGTCATGCAAGAGTTGTTTATTTGTTCATTGAGCAGAGAGGGATGGAAATTATTACTAAATTAGGCTGCGTACATATCCCCAGGCAATCACCCAGTCAGGCCCTTGTTACTTATTTAGTCACAAATAACTATTATGGATCCATTTTTCCATATTCAAACAAAAGCAGTTTCATGCACAGAGCTCATTAATCTTGTACCATTGTCTAGTGAAGGGTCCCAGACACCTTAATTTCATAAGGACTGAAAAAAAAATGGCTGTTCTCTCTGTTTGTTCCTTCTTGTCTCATCCCGCAGAAACACTTATTTCCCTACAGAAATACTTTTCCCATTTGTTTCTCAAAACATGACAAATCTGATTTACAAGAACAAATAGTACCCTCAAAGCTGCTATTTCTGATCAGCTGAAGCTTGGTTAAATTTCTTACAGACAGGAAGCATTGTAAGTGATTTAGAGATCTGGATTTAATTTCTTGTAAGATTGGTATTGCAGAATTACAATGAAGCCACAAGAGTTCTTCTACTGTGATATTTTACGTGTTTGTAAAACTTGCTGTGACCTGCTTTCTGGCCAATCCCTCAAATATTTATTATCTTTCAGAACGCTACTTCTTTCATTGCTTTTGTTGTCCCTGCCCATTGCAAGGGAGTTGGACTAGATGACTTTTAGAGGTCCCTTCCAACCCAGACGGTTTTATGATTCAATTTAATCAGTTTAGCTGGGGTCCTTCTGTCTGACCATAGGCAGGGTGCTGCATTTCCCTAAGCCTTGAACTCCCAGGTGGACAGTGAGGATCACAGGCACTCTCCTAATTCATGCCTGTGCTATGTATTTGGCAATGGTGACTGGTTGAGAGCTGTGTATTTTCACCTTTGGGAAAGTACCTATAAAAATACCTAAAATAAGACCACAAATCCACCAGTGAGACCCAGCGAGGCTTCACCTTCACATGCATTGCCTTGGGGAGACGCACTGGGTGTATACATAGTCCCAGAGTCAGCTCACAAGGCCTGGATCCATAATCCCATAACCTCCGCCTCTCCTGCCTGACTGTCGGGATGTGCGAGGGAGGGGTCCAACCTTACAGCCCTCCAGGAGCACTGGGAAAGGTGGTGCTGCAGCCTTGGCCCCATGGACGAGTGAAATTTGGATTTATTTTTCCCACAGGCCACCAGGTGGCGGCCAAGGATCAGTAATGACAGCAGTCTGCCTTAGGAAACTGGCTTAGAAAGAGCAGGGATAAATGAGGGGTTTTGTGTTTTCAGTTAATTGGAAATGCTGGAAAATTATCTCAGAAAGGAGGCTAATATTTCCAATGCTTCTGTGCAGAGAGAATAAATGAATCCTATCTGAATCTTGAAGGTCAATTGAAGAATCATGGAAAATCTTCCATGTAAAACATTTCAAATAGCCCACAAATGAATTTTCGTCTTACATTCATGAGAAGATGGGGTTCTCCCCTGAAAGGGTTTTCTTTAAATGCTGATTTCTTCTGGCTATAATTCATTATACTCTTTTGAATCACTACCCAACAAAACATTTTCTTTCTCATTTTCTGAATGCCTTTAAAATTAAGTAACACATACATCACCAGTGTAAGTTCACCACTGTACTAGAATGTATCGCTCCCTATACTATTTTCCCCTTACTAAGTATGCCATAACTATTACCAATAGCATTTTGAATTCTACTTGACATTAATGCTTGATTTACTGCTTGCTGTGTGCACTGAGATTAATTTTCATCTCAGATACTTATAGGCCAAAGGAAACAGTTCAGAATATCAATGGAAGAATTAGTTCTACTTTAGCAGAAATGAGGTGCCAGTGTATTAAATGATCTGTTTAAAATCATTTTAGAAGTCTGGGCCAAGTTTAGAGGCTGCTTGAACTCAGATCTAACCCCAAGTTCTCCATCTGTTAGGAGAATGCAGTCTTCAATAAAAATAAAATGTAATGTTCCTTGATGCCATTCTTGGAGTTTTAAGTTGCACTTCCAATGCTAAGGGATATTTTTCCTATTAAGACAGCAATGGGAACCCAGTGTTGGTTAGTCAAAACCACCTGCATTAGAACAAAATATTTCCATGAGCCATATGCATACAATGGCCACCCACTGTGCATACATCCTGACAGAAAGAAGTACAAATCTTATCATTTTAGGAAAGCTGTACATAGTGAATACATTGCAAATTTTAGGGGAAATTCCTGGGGAGGCAGGAGAAGCAGTACGGTTGTTTTCAAAGAAAAATTGCCACATCATTTTTTGCATTACAATCTCAAATCAATCTTGATAAAACATAAGTCTTTCTTTTAGGTGTCCTAGCCTGAATACTTCAAAGCGTTTTCAGTGCCAAGTGGGCAATTTTTTCAATAGGTACAGGACCTAAAACACAGAGGATTAGTTTAGACATGCAAGTTCAGCAGCAAAATTCAGATTTACAATTTCACAGAAATAGTGCATGTTGGTCCTTGAATTCCTATGCTGACATTTCTTTTCAAACAGTTTTGTAATTTTCCGTAAGGCTGCATCAAGTTGAAGTTGTATACAAATGAGGGAATTACGGTGAATTAATAGGCATAAGGAGTCAACAACAAGTATTTGCATTTGAATCTTAACTTCTGAAATTACTGAATTTTATGTCTTTGGACAAGGTTAAACCTCAGGTTAAGATACTTGCATTTAGACATCGACATGTTTTCTGGGTGTCTGGTTGCCATTAATGTCAAAGGAGGCGAGAGAACAGTTCAGCTGGCCAACTGTGAGCTCTGTAGAGCAGGCTGAATTTCTCTGTAAGCTTTATTATCTGTATTGACTTTTAAGCTTAAACACCACATGCATTCATATCTATATTTAGGTGTGTTAAATTGAATCTCACATTTCATGTTGGCTTGCCCTTTTAATATATATTTGCTTTTTCAGCTAACATTGTGCTTCCTTAATTGCAAATAAAACATAAAATTGCGAAGCATAAGAGCAGTATCAGTTTTATTTCCTTCTCCTGTAGAAATGCTTTATGTTCACAATGGCTGGATGCAGCGTGACTTGGAGCCTGAAAGTAAAATCAAGAGAAAAAGTAGACTGCTTGCTCTGGAGCAAGGTGACTGCTCCCAGGCAACGCATCCACAGGTTACCTTAAGGGAATAACACAACTTTTCTGAACGGTGATTGCTCAACAGCAGCAGGAAAGGGTAGAAAAAGAACAGGCTACACTGCAAAGAGACGCATCATACTCTCGTCATACTTCCATATCCCCTCTCATCTCACCTGAATCAGGTGAATGAAGTTAACCAAAGCATTCTGGGTGATTTTCCTGTTGATCTGCCTTAGTATCAGGATGTATTCATATATGAGGAAAGACATTATCTTTTTTCACATGCTACTTTCTGAGAATGAAATATTTTTGGATTGGGAAGGGGCTGGTGGAGATACTCTGTGGGGTTTTCTGTCACTGGTACATGGCACTATATAAACCTAGTTTGCAACACCAGTATTTGAGCATCTCACTTTAGTATTGTGTCTGGTGTTTTATACAAGGTTCTCCCTTGAAGAGGGAAGGTGAGCTCTTATATTGATCAGCTCTTGTCTGGTGTCTGCATCGTCCTGCTGTTGTTTTTTTGTGAGACATTTGCTATCAGTTATGAACATTTTAAACATTTCTTTGTACTTAGTCCCTCCCACACAACTCCTACTCACCTTCTCACTCACACCTGTAGCCAAAAATACAATATGCATTTGAAAAAACAGAGGATTCTTCAATTTCTACTCCAAAAGTGTCCATATAGAGCAGGATGGAATGTAAGGACTCTGTGCTTACTTACAGCAAATATTTATGCTTTATATTTGCTACAGTTATATTTGACCTTCAGACTGACTTCCCTTACTTTGGTACAGAGAAGCTTTCAATTTTCTAATTTAAAATGGTTTCTTTGCTTGTGGTAAAAGCAGTAAAACTGCTTAGGGCTAATAGTGCATTTTGTTACCTAGTTACAAAACTAAGATAAATGGCAAATACCATTTAGTTTTCCTTCTCAGATTTTCTCTTTTCTGAAAGGAAGCTGTCTTGAAAATGTTTGAAACATCTCTGTAGGGCCTGGTATCTTTTATTCTTGGATCATCAGTTTGTCCCTCTTGTGTAATAGTGTCAGGATTGTAACAGATATTCCCTTTGCCCTACAGGAATTGTTTGTAGAGGCACTGACCATATCCTTAGGATACTTTCTTCCCCATGGTGCTGTGAGTGGTGTATGACCCTGTCCTCAGGCATGGGACAGTCTATCAAATTCTGTGGCCTTTAGCTGCAATTTCTTACAGGCTCCTGTAACATTTTTAACATTAATCCTATTTAGTCAGTATGTTTACTATGTACACTTGCTTTGTAGTTACGTATAGAGCACTGTTTGGTGTATATTGAAAATGTTAATATATAATCAGAGCAGTGATTTAAATAGGCAGACCAGTGCACGTGACTGGACTCTCTTAAAGTAGAATTTGTTTGAAAATCAAGCAATAATGTGTTGCTAGACATATCCAAAGGATCAATACTGAATGGTAGGTGATATATGTGACAGATCTGTAAAATGAAAAGCTCTGAAGAGGAAAGGAGCTGAGAGCACAGGCATTGTCCTATGTTAATGAGATAACACCAACTAGAAGTACAAGTAGATCAAGATCCTTAGAAGTATGTAGTGGATTAATCTAAATTCAGGCTTTGCTCACGTTGGGAAGCACAGAATATATAACCCTTTAGGCCCCCTCTGTTGCTAACAGAAAGGTGTAGCCATGCCTGAGTACAACTTAATTTTTCCTAAAGCAGACATTTTACATGGGTCAGATGATCATTTTGCTGTAGAAGTTTATATTTATTTTCACAGATTATATAGAATTTGGCATGACTTTCCTTTATTGAAATAAATCCCACCCAAACAGAGCAATTATTCATTAATATTTTTGATGGAGAATATGGAAAAACAGGTATAAGTCAGATAATTCTACATTTTATTCTCACCAGTAAGGAAGAATGGTCTAAAAATGGGAGAATGAAACAATGAAACACAACTTGCCCTTGCATAACTGTATAGTGTAGTGGCAATTTTTATGATTTTGTGCTGAAAGGGAATGAGGAAGTAACATGAACTTCAAAACCAGTTTGCTGTGCAGTCACCATTGTGAAACTCAAGTAATCAACGTTGAAAAAGTGAAAGCTGACTTAGTCACTGTGGTAATAACAATCCAAGTCTTCAAAATGTATAAATGTTAGTTAAAATTTGGGGGGGAAATTCAGAAGGGCAAGATGTAAAATGGGCTGTACTTTCAAGAATTAGAAAAGACATCAAGAAAATTTTTGATGAAAATAGAACACCAAGCAATAAATTAATTTCCGAAAGAGTTGGAAAAAAGATTGTTTAAAAGTGAGATCATGAGAGTTCAAACCTTCCATGAATTTTTTTGTTGTTTTGTCTTTAAAGAAAGATGGATCCACAATTATCCAATTAGAGCAGTTATTAAGAAGCAGAAAAGTCTTTAAAGTGGACTTAGGCAAAGTCAAATTAGAACTTAGACAAGTTAGGTGTTGTAAACAGATGAAGTTAATTTCTCGTATACTTAAGGAACTATTCATTGCAGACCATTCATAATTTTATTCAAGAACTGGAGGAATATTTGGGAATATAGAACAGGTTGCCCAATTTTCAGGGAAAACTTCTGGGAGAAATAATCAATCTATTTGCAGATACTTAGAAAACAACAGAAGAAGGAGTAATAATCCTGATGATTTTTTCAATAATAAATTATAAAATGTAATTTTCTCCTGAAAGAACATTAGTCACAGGTCTGGAGAAGAAGCCATAAATGTCATTTTGCTGCAAACTTGCAGCCCCTGTAAGCTACTATCAACATCTTCATAGAGTTGTAAGCCTCTCAGAAAACTAGAGAATAGCAGAGAAAGCAAAGATGTTGTCATGGTAGAATCTAATGGAAATATCTGGGGCAAAACAGCTGTTTAATACAAGTTCAGATATTGTTGACAAGGCTGGGAATTCTGGGATTTGAGGGTAATTTCGAAATGGCAAAAGGTCTCTAAGAGTCCTCAACTTCTTTATGTCTCTGTGGGATCATCTGGGTGCACAGTGCTCTGCCTTTTCCAGATAAACTCAGTTTCACCCCTCACGATGCGTGCAGACATATGTTCAGTACTCACTGTCATCATGATGAGCCAAAAACATTTCACAAAACTGAGACACCCATGCAACTTCCCTGTACAAGAAGACAGATTTAAAGGTACAGAAGGCAACTGGGAACCCAATGAAGAGAAGCTGGGTTCAAACACAGGTTTATGCTTTTGAAAAGCCTCTCTTTTATGTATTTAAAGAAATGGCTCTTTGAAAAGAACAAACTCTCCTTTCCCATGAAGCTGTGGAGTTTAGAACTCATGTCAGGAAAACCCCAGCATTCCCCTTGCCAGTGAAAATTCATTATAATGAAGTATGAACAGTGTCCATGTTAACGCTTCCATCTGGAAATAGTCAATCTTGGAGAAGAGAGCTGGTAGCAAACTGTTTTTCAGTGTTGTTGGTAAATATATATAATCTGATGGCTGGAAGTGGAACTTAGACATATTCAGCCTCAAAGTGTGAGGCATTTATTTTCTAATTAGGGCACCTGGGTTGTATTGCCAGAGAAGCTCATAGACTTGCCACTTTGTAACTTCAAAATAAAATAGATTACTTTCAAAAATATAAGCTTATTGGAGATTCTATGGAAAAAAATTACCACCAGCATATTCTGGAATGCTGCATATATTGCTGCATAATTTCATTTTATTAATCTAGGAATTTGTCTTTCAGCTGGATTTCTCTCTCCCCACCACAACTCCTCACCCACATCTTTCTGCTATCTATAACATACACTGGAATTGTCTTGGTGCAGTAACTGTTTCCTAACTTTACTCTCACATTTCCAAGCACATGATCAGAAGCTACTAAATTATACCAACATTTCTCTTGAATAAGGTATGTCTTTTTTCCCCAAGAGTGTTAGCTATCAGACCTGTCAGTTCTGTGTCATACACAGCTAGTGAATTGGCCTAGACTAGAGGCTGTATATTTCTGTAGTGATGAAAATCATCAGTTGCCTCTAAAACAGTCATTTTACTGTTGCCTCAATGAGTAGAGATGATCTCATGCCAGACTGCTTTGCTCTTTAGCTCCTTATAGTTTAAGGAGGAGTGCACATTCAGTTCAAACATTCTGACTTGGCAAATTTTGGTGTAACGCTGTCAAGCAGAATCATGTCACATCTGATACACTGAGGATTTGTAATGAGGTTTGCACCCTTCAGTGTTGCCGCACTGCCAGGCTCACAGTGAAAAACTGAAAGGCAAGCTGCTACTGCTGGACAAAATGGCTAAAATCCCTGAGCTTTATTCATTCAGAGCTTTGCCTCGGGCTGGACTTTTGCCTTGTGCTCAAACTATCTAGTCTCCAGGAATCATTCTGCTCTGCTGCCCAGTCAGTTTTGGGTTTCTGTGTGATTAGAAAAATTATCTTGTGACACAAGCTGCAAAGTAATAGAAATTGGCCATCCATTAAATAGGGTATTGGAGGGGTATCTGCAATAGTTTGTTGGAAGAGTTTTCTGAGATCTTTTTGAAAAAACAAGATAGATACACCCTGAATCTGAACAAGCAAGCCACCAGAACAGTAACAAAAGGACAATCACTTAGAGAATACACGAGCTATTTCCTTTCCGCTGGTTATAAAAAACATGGTTTATTTGAGAGTACGGAGCTTTGTCTGTTCAAAGTGTCTGTGTCATAATCCTCATCTGGAGAGCCACAAGTAAACTATGGATGTAGTGCTTCAGGGAGCTTTGTGTGACCACTGAACATTTACTTACATCTTTCCAGAAGGACAATCTACCATTCAGGCATTGAGACATTGCCTCCTGCTCACCGGGTTGAGTTCAGTATGGATTTGCCGTGGCAGCAGCCAATGTCCATCTCACCTCTCACAGGCCACAGCGCCGTACTCTGTGGGTGTGGAAATGTGAAAACACCTATCAAGCAGAGCTCAAGGCAAGGATGTCAGTTTTTGAGTTAATCACTAACTCAGTGCTCAGCATCACTTCTGTCTCTAAGCAGCCTCTAAAATTGTTCTGCCTTTTTATTTCAGTTCCCGAGTACCTATTTCTTGTTGGCTTCAGCTGAAATTAATTTCTTATCATCTTTGAGGTATAAGGAACTTGTTAAAATGGAAACCTTTACCTCATTTCAGAAGCAAGAGAATTTCAATCATTATTTCTGCTCGTACTATCCTTTGAAATTCAGATGTGAAGCAAAAACCCTGCAGCATTATGAGTAAAGCTGAACAACACTGGTTTAGTTCTATTCATTCACTTATGCTTGCAAATGTGAGAGTTAATTTAAGAAACAGTTACTGCATAAGGAAAAATACCTTTTAGAAATATATGGACACCAAGGTATGTGGAATAAATGCTACTAAAAGGGGCATGTCTAAATGACCCAGGATGAGAACAGGAGACAGGAAAATACAAGTGCTGAAAACAGAATTAGAGAGAAAGATATGTCAGAAAGGCAGGAAACTGAATGGAAGTAACAGTTGTGTGTAAAGTAAAAGCTGTAGGAGGGAGGAGGGACAATTTGGTATTTTACCAATTCAGAGCAGAAAGAGCAGGAACTGCAAAGGAGAGGGAATGTGTGAATGCTTGAAAAGATGACACTGTAGTGAAATCCATGAAATTAGATGGTGGCAGGAATATAAGGGGTTTTGAGTGACCACACAGAAGGAGAGAAAATAAAAAAGTAGTGACTAGATTTGAATTTAAGAGCTAATTATGAGCTCTGCATTTTACCAGTAACTAATACTCGTACTAAGAATTCTGTTTGATGGATGTTTCATGTATAAAATTGATGAAAAATATTGTTTATATTTATTTTTAAATCCCTTGATAAACACTGGCTTGTGTTGTTAGCTAGTATAGTACTCCTATAGGTATTTTTCACTGGTAATACCAATTGGCTTAATGTGCAAAAAGTATGTGTTCCTTTGTCTCAACTTTACCATTTAGTAATCTGACAAAATGCCTTTGATCACCTTTGTAGTTGCTGAATCACCTCCAGTTCAGGTTGGTACTTTAACAAGCTGGTAGCTACTTAGTGATCTGAGTAAAATAAGTTTCATGTGCATTCAGGCTCCAGGGAGCCTATGTGACCTTTTCATAAGCTGTCATTTACTTCTTAAACTCGTTTTATTTATTAAACTAGTTTTGAGGAATTCTGATGGAATTGAGGGGAAATGGCTCTTAAGATGTCACTTCAGTGAAATTATTTCAGTCTCAAAGTTTGCAGATCTGGCATCATTCGTAAAAGCTACAATCACATGGGGAAGCAGATCTTGCATCAGAATTTCTGTACAGTTTGGGTTAAAACATAAGTCTTTGCCTATGGTTCTAGGCTTAACAGGTGTCATTTGGAATGATTCATGTGGTCTGGTGAGTCATAAAGTTTCTTGGTTCCTACTGTAAAAGGCACTGTGTGCAAGACACCTCTTCAAGAGCATAATATCATTTCTTTTCTGCTTCAAATATGCTTTGATATCTCTTTCTTTTGGCTTAGCTGCCTCCTTAAAGTTCCTGGCAGAAAAAGACATGATACAGCTCATACCCCCACAGTGGTTCTTGTTTTCCAGAGAGAGAAGAGTTTGCCTCTAGAATGTCCAGCTCATCAGAGCATAAAAACCAGCTTGCTAGAGGCAAAAATTGTAACTCTAAGGTAGCCAGACAAGAAAAATTGTAAAGGTCACTGACATTGCTGGCCCATAAAAAGAGAGAAGGAAGATGCTGGGCATGGAGAACAACAGATAGGACATGATCCTGTGTTTTCAGTGGAGTTCAGGATGAGAAAACCACTGTTCTTCTCTGTGGAGCTCTAACTAAACAGTAGAAACTGTAGGCTCAGAACAGATCAGAATTGAGAAAAGTGGGAGAAAAGCAATAAAGCAGGCCTGAAAAAATAGCAGAAGCTGAACTGGAGCATGGAGACTCCCCCATGCATTTCTACTTTCTTTCTATTTGTAAACCTTTTCTTCTGTAGCAAAGCAAAGACTGTCCCATATCAGCATTTTCCCTGCTGGGTGCTATTCCCACAGCCATGTCCCAGATTTTCCATGGTGCTGAGCCCGCTTTACTTCCACAGCTCTTCCAGTAGCACCCAGCAGAGCCTCAGCCTCAGGCTGGATGTGTGGCCTTCGCTTTGCAAAAAGCTGCTCAAAGGCTGTACTTCAGTGACGTGTCCTGGCTCCTTAGGATTGTTGTGCTTCCTGGTGGACTGTATCAGTCATCAGGAGTTCTGGGGGCCTTTGTGTAGAAAGGTTATTCCACCTGCTTGTGAGGAAGGTCTCCCTCAGACGTGTTCATGGCAGATAATCCCTAATGGGTTTTTTTCCCAGTGTTCCCTGTTTTACATTCCCAGTGACTAAGCAGAACTGCTGGAGAACTTGGCCCAGCTTTCCTCTCATCTCTTGGTAATATGCTTGAGAATATTTAAGTTGATGTGCAGAATTACAGCAGATAAATAGGGTTCTTTGTATCCTCTCTTAATACAAACAGTAGGAATTCTGGCTGTAAACAGTTGTCATTATTCACACTTCTGTTTGCTTTTTCAGGCGCCAAAAGCTCTTATTTTATGAGTTCAACAAATAAAAGTTTTTAGACAGAACTTGAAAACTCTGCTCTATTGTTTGTTCAGTGGTAAAAGAATGCCTTTCCTTCACCTTTTAATTTAGTGTATAAAAGCATGTACTATGTCAGTGACAACTTAAAGAAGAAATGAAAATAAATCCTTTATGTTTCCTCCCCAGGGAAAGGATGTGTTTTTCCTTTCTTTTCCAATCCAATAAGGTTTTCCAAGTATTCATTTAACCACTGTACAAACACAAAATAAGGTGGCCTAAAGAAAGAAATGGCTCAAAAAACCAGATTATTCAGCTACCTTCTGTTTGAATGCCCTACATACAAATCATGTTCGCTTTCTAGAAGACAACCAGACTGCAACAAGTCTGTTCAGAACACAATCAATTTGTGCTAATATGGGCTTCTCAAATATTTTAGAGGGAATATAACTCTTCCAATTTTAGAAGAGTTCGATCTCTGGAAAAAGTAAATCTGATCTTTCACTTCAATTATGATTCAGTATTAAATTAAGTAGATCATGCTTTATTTTGAGTCAATGAGTGCAAAGGCCCAATAATTACTGTGAGCTATTGTTGCATCTTTTTCTCCATCTCAATTTAATTTTGACTGTAGTTTTCAACTCTAATCTGTTGCAGCACTCCTCTTTGTTTGTAAGCTTTCGAACTGCTTTTTGCCACAGCACGCAGAAGAGACAGACTTCTGTATAAGCTGCAGGCTCTTCTTATTTCCGTTATGTCAAATTCATTTTGAAGTTAGGCATCAGAAATTGTGCAGTCAAGTTCATTCTGGGCCAGGACATCAGGGCTGTGCAGTCAAGCTCAGAACAGCTACTTTGCTTATTGTGTAATACTTTCTAAAGGAAGCAAGTCCATTTATTGTAGCAAAAAAACAACAAACAACCCAAACACCTTTTATATTTATTAACTTTTCCTGCACAGACTTACACCTTTTTCTGATTTTTTAAACTTTCTTTTACTGATTGTTCTTCACAAAAAATTTTGTTCAATTAATTTAAAGCAGTAATTTTAATAAGATTTAACAATTTGCAATGAAATCATATCGGGAAAAATGTCACTGCACACAATTATTATGAGACATTATATTAAGATACTGTTTTGCAGGAAGAGACGAAACAGAGTATTACTCATTTTAATCTTTCCCAAATTCTTTTTCATTTTGCTCTGATGGTAAAAATTTTATTAAAACATATAAACTAATGGTGCCTTTCATCAAAATTTAATGCTGCTACATGAGTATGATGTTTTTCAACTAGAAGGTTTAGGAGTTGATTATATTTGCTTTTAAATAGGGGGAAATGATACCCAGAAATCAAGTTAGCATCTACTCTTCTTGTTCTTTACAAAGTCAGACTAGATTATAAGTAATTTTTAAATTTAATACATATTATCCTACAGTGAGATTCTGTCACTGTTGGTGAGTAAAATAACATGAAAACAGACCTCTCCCTACCTGTTTGGCAATGGTTATTTGATTTTTTTCCTGCAGCTGTGCATCTTCAAGAGGGAGATCAGTGTTTTGGCAACCTAATGTAGTCAGATCATTTGCCTGTTCAACACTACTTAATCTGGTTTGCCTAGCTTGACTATCATCTAGATAAAAATTGCAGAAGACAAAATTTATGTGTTATTTTCTCTCTGAAGTTTCTTTTCCTTGCTCTTTTGATTTCAGCCACTCAGGCCTCTAAGTCTTCCTCAAGTGTCTGTCCCCACTTACAATCTAACAGAAAAGTGAAATTAATGTCAGGGAAATCCGTTCACTATAATGTGTTGTGTTTGTACCTTAGGCAATAATTTCTTCTAGAACAAGGGTGCAAAGGGCAGAAAGTAGTCAGCTGCCATTTCAGTGGCCTCTTGTTTTTCTGTGGAGAAGTGAAAAATGTTTGTGTAACAACTTCAGTGAAATTCCTGTCTTACATTCACAGTCTTGATGCATTATTAGGATTGTACTTATTAGCTCACATAGACATAGAACTATTGTTTCTCAGAGGAGAAGGAGAATAAGCATGTGATTTCCTTATTCTTTCATACATCCTCTCCTTTTTTCTATAGAGAGATTATTTGGATTTATTAATGATGTTTAAATCTTCTGTACTATTAACACGACTTTTAGAGACCTCCACAATGTTGCTTAAGATAGGTTTGTGTCCTCTCATAGTCTACAGTCTTCAAGCTTAAGCCTGAACAAAGCTATTAATTTTTTTTTTCTTGGAACCTTCTAATGCTGACCAGGTGACATCATCCATATCCATCTCCCCAGCTCAGGAATTGAGGGATGTTCCTTTAAGCTTTTCTTCTTCCTGTTCTTTTGTGGGACTCTCTCAAGGACTCCAGTTATGAAAGAGAAAAGCACACAGATAAAAACTAAGCTCTCTGTTAAGGGAAAGGTTACTTGGCTTCAAAGTTGTCTTCTTCAGACACAGAATCAAGGCTGATGTTTCCTTTATGTCAATGATACAGGCATTGTGCTTCCTAAATTTAGGGATTCTGCTCAGACTTCACAAAACCATGACTATAGTGCAGAGTTACTGAGTAATTGTAGTGCTGGTACATCTGTGCTCAAAGTAATGCAGCATCAAGTGTCATAACACCATCACTGAGAAAAAGTAGGGAACAGCACCTCTTTTTCTACAGCAGTAGCCTAAGTTGTGTTCCTTTCAGGAAGCTGGTATTCTCCACAGAGGTTGCAAAATCTTAGCTGGCATCATCCTCCTCTTTAGGTATTTTGACTGTTGTAGACTAAAATATGTTAGATTTTTATGACACTGAAAGTTCTGATTTTCTCCTTTGTTCTTTTAGAATGCACTTAATTATTGCTCTCTAGGGTGCTATATTCCTAGACTGAATTTCAGTGAGTGTTTCCCAGAGGTTGCTGTGCACAACTTTAATGAAAGCTTTTGAACCTTTGGCTCATTTTTTTTGAAAGCTTCCACCAGCCATTATAACATCCCAGGGAGCTGGGACAAGTGAGGACTCCTGTGTTAAATTATAAAGTTTATTATGTTATATTTGCCCCAGGCTCATAATTTCTGTGTACAGTCAACAGTTCTATGGCATCATGCAGTCTTCTGGATCAGAAATTGTGGTATCTCCTGGGCTTTATATTATTGCCATCACAAATTAGTTTTTCTAAGAGTAATAGTCTAAATGTTGTTTGCATACTAGTAAGGACTAAATTCTGTCATGCAAATAAGCAAGAAATTTTTTATGATGATGGTGGTGAGACACAGACACAGGTGACCCAGGGAGGTGGTGGGTGCCCCATCCCTGGAAACATTCAGGGTCAGGATGGACAGGGCTCTGAGCTTCCTGGTCTAGTTGAAGATGTCCCTGCTCATTGCAGAGGGGCTTTAAAGTTCCCTTCCAACCCAAACTATTCTACAACTATGTGATTCTATGATAAATAATAATTGTGTTCTCAAAACATCACATTCTCTAAAATTTGATGAAAGACAGCAAGTTAAGATGGGTCAGTTTCTATGCATTATTGACCAAAATAAATGTATTCATAACAAACTCAATAGCTATTACATAAAAAGTTCTATGGAATTTTTTTTTTTTTAATCCTTAAAAAGTTGGTAAAATTTAAATTAAAAACCCTACATCTTTTCAATATGTGCTTAGCCATCTTGCAGTAGTAGTCGATAAACATAAACACAAATATTTTCAATAGCTGAGAATTTGGGTCTAGTGTTTTGGCCTGTTTGCTTTTTATAGCATGGTTCACTTTCCTCTCCCTGCCCTTTATTTCCCTTCTTTTTCTTTTCTTCAGCAGTCAGACAAGGATTTCTGTCCTGCTGAGGTTGTTACATGTCAAAAGTTTCCTGTTCTTCACTAAAATATTATAAAGGGGAAACCTGTAGAAGTGAGAGGAAAGACAGATTAATATCTAAATAAACAAATACATACATACAAACAGAAATACATAAATAAAAGAAATCTTACATACTTCAGTACAGCCAGACAGTAATGCTCCCATTGGAAAGCAGGATTCGAGTTACTGGAGCAGTTAATAAATCTGTATGTGAATTCTGTCTCTTCCTTGGGGTACTGCTGACAAAACATGTATCACAAATACAAATGAAAAGAGTTCTGAAACTGTCCCTGAGTTTTAGGGGTGGATTTCCTACTTTGTTCTACTCTATTCCTCTTCCATTTCTTGTGTAGCCAAAAATGATTAAGAAAAAGAAACCCTACGGAAAGATCTGTGGATGTTGAAGAGGCAGAGCTGAGGAAGCTGTGTATGATAGCAACTCTATTGCTGTTGTGTGCAGGATACGGGATATTTCCAGGCAATATTCAGAGGGTTTGCATGAACAGAAAACAGTAGATGGGGTTCTTGCTCTGAAAGTTCTGCAACAAGCAGCTTTTGTTAGACATGCTCTATGTATCTCTGGGCTTCCTGATCCTACTGACTGGGCCTGCAGAGCTTGACTGAAGGAGCAGTGTCCTTGCTTGCAGTGTTCTACAGTGACCTTCAAGCATAACAGAAAATTTGTCTTTTGAACTTCATGTGTTAAGTGATATTGCTTGATGAAGAGATAACCAAAAATGCAAACTCAGTAGAGCAGGAAACACCCAAAAATAGTGGTCAGAGAATCTTTATGGATAAGCACAGTCAGATTGCGGGGTGAGTGGTACTAGTGCGTATCCTCTTGGCCGGTCATAGGAAATTCCTCTCAGCCTTTTTAATTTTATACTTTTGCTTCTGCGTCTGGGCAGTCTGACCTCTACATCCATTGGATATTTACAATAGAACCCCACTCGTGTCTCCCTGTCCCATGTCAAACTCCTCATACCTGTTGTTGTCTTCGTTCCCTGTGCAGGTGAACGGCATCGATCTCCGAGGTGCTACCCATGAGCAGGCTGCGGCTGCGCTCAAAGGAGCGGGGCAGACGGTAACAATCATAGCACAATACCAGCCAGAGGGTAAGTGACATCGCCACCTGAGAGGCAGATGGCAAAAGAGAAGTGCTTTGGAGACACTCATTTAACAGGATGAGGCTGTTGTAGGTAGCGAGTTTCCCAGCCATCATCAGCAGTCATCTGGAATGAAAATTAAAGTGACAATTCTGTTCCAAGGAAATGGCTGTATTTTTGTCACAGGCTTGGCTTTTAGAAGCGTTTTATGCAACTGTATGAGCTCTCTCTAAGTGTGCGCATAATAAGAGAGTAATCAACCCTTAGTTAATAATTTTATTCTCATTAGCGCTCATTTTATGTTCTTTTCTAGTCTCTTCCTGGAAATAGGTAGTGCAAAAGACAGGTTAAGAGAGAACAGAAATGCCAGGAAGATCTGACATTGCTTCAAACAGTCAGATTAGAATTAGACAAAGATAAATGGTTCTTGCAGAATGTGTTGAGCTTCCCATTATTACTTTTGGATGACAGCATCCTTGTACCTTCAGGGCAATTAGACCTGGATAAAAACTACTTATTAGAGAAAATGACAGCTTTCTAAATAAAAGCATCAGCAGGAAATTCAGCAAAATGTAAGACATTTAAGGGGGGATGCATCTCGTTCAAATTTTGCTAATATTTAGCTCTCTAGAGGTTAAGCTAGTTTCAGTGGGCAGAAGTAAGCACTGATTGATTTGGAGTTCAGAATTAAAGGGCAGAACTCCTTTTTGTCCATGAGCAGTGACCCAAATGACTCTCTGAGGTTCTCAAGGAATTTGTGAGAGGAGCATTACCTTCTGATTGGAACTCAGGGTTGTTTGCTCTGCAGTAGTTGTTACTTTGAAAGTCTTTGCCGGATTAATTCAGCAAGTACACGTGTCTGTGAAGACTTGCTGGCACTGTGTTATGTTTTTCAGTAAGCAGTTCTGGCTCAATTCACAAGTTGGTTCTGCCTGATCGTGCCCAGCCTGGGAGATATGTAGGTCTCAGGTGAAAAATTAGCTCTAATAACATGCTCAGTCAGGTTTTTTTTTAGGGAAGATGTATTAGTACTGCCAGAATTTATCCAATATGATACCTTCCTTCATTCCTTTGGATCCTGATGATAGCACACAAAGAGAAAAACAGCTTTTATTTTAGTCAAATGTATAATTGTGCTTCAGATCTGGAATCAACTGTCTATTAGTTTATCTGCACTTGAGTCACCAAACAGAATAAATTAGGCCATACTAAGGAATGGGCAGATGAGAGCAAAGGAAATTGAAAGTATCTTTCTTTAGTTAAATAAATGGAAAATATTAATATAAAAATGCATGAGTAATAATCAGAGTTATTCCAAAGAAGAAGTATTGAAAAGCAATTCCATTACAGATAGAGATCCTCACTGGGTTCTGAATGAAACCATGTTCCCATTAGTTCCAGCAGTCTTGTTTGCTATCTGGTGATTTTACACTGCAATTATCACCGTGGTGTCTGGGTACTTGTAGCAATCACTGGCATGTCACAGTTGTTCCGTGCCATTGTTAATACACAAAAAACCACATCACTTGACAGCTTTCTCCTATTATAATCAAACTTTTAGTTGGCATATTGTACCCTACATTTTAGCAGCTTGGTACTGTGTCAAATACAGTTTTGGTGAACATACAATTTAAATGATGCTATTGAAATCCATCAGATATTATATTGCATATTGTTTCCATTTTTTCCTACATCATTGCTCCATTCTCCAAAAACCCTGTTGAGGGCAGACTCGTCCCAGCTGTGTGACTTTTTGTCAGTGAAGCAAAGCTAGTTCTCTCTTTCAGCCAAGTAGCTCAAAACACACCACAGAGAGTGAAGCTTGTGAAGAACAGGGCCCAAAAGTTTGCCTTTTTGTTGTAAATGATTGACTCTTTAAAGGTAGTGAGGGTACTCCATAGCTGTCCAGCATGTTTTGTGTCACTGCTGAAGTATTTAATTTTATATGAGATGCCAGTTAGTGCAAACTGTATAAATCAGATGTAAAATGAAATATTTCTTTCCTGAGAAATCTCTAAGAGCAAAGAAAGATGAAAAAAAATTTAAAGAGTTAAGTAATGTTCACAGAGCATTATTTAAAAATTTATAGGTCACACAGAAAGACAAACACACTCTAGATGAGCATAAATACTTCTTTTATTCTAAAGTTATTGCAGAACTGGTTTTGTCCTTTATTTGAAATTTATACCTGATTTCTTACTTACTGTATCTTACCTTGTTGCATATATTGGAACATAGTCATAAAATAGTCTTAAAACTGTACAACTGTGCTTCCCTCAGGGGCTTCTCATTTTAAAATGCTTCCAAATCTAGTAAAGTCCATAAGTTAAGTTGGCTTCTAGCTTGCTTCTTCCATTTTCACACTGGAAGTTCTGAATTGTTACTACAGCTTCAGGTTTTTCTGGGGAGATCCAAGAATAGCCACTACAAATGTTAACCAGTACATTTTTTTTTAATATTTTCCAGATTATTAAGCCATTAGATGTTGTTGCAAACAAAAACATTCAATGAAACCTTTAGCTATTGATATTTTGGGTATTGAGTGACGATGATATAAGCACCAGTCAATACTATAAGCCAGCTGATGATTTTGCGAATAAAATTGGGAGTAGAAAAAGCTTCTTTTATACAGTAAAGAAAAGCTTACAGTATGCTTATCTTAGTATTTTCTCAAAAAACAAACAATATGCTATGCTGTGGGAAGAAAATTAGGTGAATACTATAGAAACAGATTTCAAAGTTTAAATGTCCCTTTCCTTGTTTCAAACAGAATCCCATTCTAAGCCTCATATGAACTTCCTTCACATTTATGTTTAGAGACTTGGCAACAAATCTCGTAAGAATGGTGACTCCTACCAAAAAATTCCCCAGGTGCTTGCCATCAATTTCAATATCTTTTCCCATCATTCCCATCATTCCCATCATTTTTTTGTCATTCTGTTTGGAATACACAAATGCAGAGACGTGCTGAGCTAAAACAGAATAGCATCACACCATTTTTTTGAATGCTGTCAGGTCTGTGGTTGGTGATGGTGCTCAGCTGATCCACACTGCCTGTCCCTCAGATGAAAGTGGTCTTGGTGAAAATTCTGTAAACGAGCACAGATACTGTGAACAAAGGGAGAATAGAAGATACAAACAATGATTTCATGCAAAGTTGTTTCAATGGAAATACAAGGGATGGTATAAATGGAGAACCAACTCAGTTCTTCTGCTCTTCAGTTCCTGTTTTCCTCATTTATACTCACCACCCTTCTTTCCCTCATCTCTCTGAGAAATAGAAGAGGCAAAGAGTTGTGAAAATGCAAACAGAAATGTAAATTCTGTGAACAAAATTGTGGAAAGATTATTAAGAGTAAGAGGAAAACAAATCACAGAAAGTAAAAAAATCAGAGCTCAGCAGTAGAAGTACATATTTAGGAACAGCAGCCATAATTCTGGGCTTTTTGCGTTATTCCTTACTTTTATGTTAAAACCTGAAAATAACCTGTGTACTGTATGTTATGTACCCATATATTGTGTAAATGGAAGTCAATTAATGTTAAGCATCATGATCTCTTAGTAATCGTTGTGAATGTAGTTCATATGGAGGTTTGTTGATGTATTCAGTCTACACTAACTAGTCCCTGCAGGCTTCAGAAAGATAACCTTTCATATTCTTGTGAAGCTCACATCTTCTGCACATGATTGATATGAAATTAAAGATAATTTAAGGACCAGAAGCTACTTAAAACAAAATTAGAAGAAGAACCAATCACTTATATTTAGCTTTGCACTCCAATTTTTATTAATCAGAAGCATTTTAACTTTCCTCCCATCTTAACAACTCTCAGATCTCTTTTAAAATATTGCACAAATATGAAGCAAATGCAAAATAAAAACCTGAGCCTGGAAAATAATCTTAGGATGGAACAGTGTGTCCATGTTAAACAATTAAGTAGCAATTAAAAGAGATTATTTACCACTGAGGGAAACACATTTTACACTTCCAGAGTTTTATTATGGACGTGTTTTGATTTTTAATGGCAAAAGTTGAAAGTTACAGCCCAGTATGGAAGGAGTCAAGAAAAAACAGCATTTTTTCAGTTTATCTAAAATATATTTTTAAAGAAAAGATAACTTTGGTTGAAATAGTGACAATTTGTCCTGAAAGACACAGCTTGAGAGTGGAGCCAGACAGAGTACTATTCTCCTAATAAAGCTGCTAAAAATCTTTATTGCACATTTTGGTCTCAAATGCTCATGTTCCTTTCCCCCAGATCAATGTGAAAAGGTAAAGTGTAGCCTTAAGACTTCTGCAAAATATTCTGTGTCAGTGGTCTGCGAGCTGAGTTGTGCTGCATTGCAGTACCTCTGCAGCTATTGCCTCACAACAGTCCCTGGAAAACTGTTAAACCAATTGGAAGTTTCATGTGATTTAAGTCTTTCAAGCAAGCCAATTAACCAGCTCTCTTAACAGCTTGCATACAGGGAAAACATTCATTGATTACAGTTTGATTAGAGCAGCTGACACTGAAGAGGTTAAAAAGTTTTTACGGTGAAAGAATTTGTGCTTTATCTCTTTCTGAGTGAGCTGCTGCTCGGCGCCTGTTGTGAGGTGAGTAGCTGAGCTTTAGATACAGAAAGAGTGTGAGAGGGAGAGACACTGTGAGAGGCAGTGTCTGTCTTTGCAGGCATTAGCTAAGGGAATTTTTGAAGAACAGCACCTAAGTAACTCCTGGCAGCTCTGATATTAAATTTATTTTTTGTTCTTTTGCTCCTGATTCTGGGAGGCTCCATAGTATGTTAGAATAGACCTAACTTTTATAAGCAGCCCCAGATTTTTTGCAAAAATGCCCGTTGTCTTACACATTTGCCTGAGCTGCAGATGCATGAGATTTGCTTTTTTGAAAATACCAGATGAAAAACCCAGGAGTCACTACTCGATGTCTCTGAAGTGATGGATATTTTTTAGCACTTACCCCTTTTTCATTCCCCATTCCTGCCTCAGAGTACAAACACTTGTCTCCTCTTTTGGTACAACAGTCACAATAGATTCACAACAGATTGACATTTCACCTTTCCAGCTGCTGTGGGAATTAGGTAGATAGAAAATACAAAAGAAAAAGAAAAAAAAAATTTATTTATTCAGCTTTGTCTAGATTACTTCTATACTTTGAAACATGACTAGCCGTATTAAAGCTCCCTTTCCCCAGCTGTTAAAAAAGAATGTAGCTTAATTACTAGGATAAAGTTGCATTACAGCAGTTGGCTTTCATCTGGAAGCCATTGTATCCAATTGCCAAAGAATGCAAGATATTAGAGTTATATTTCATGCATGTGCATTAAAGAACAGAACATAATCTTGGAACAGCCAAGCTGGATCTGACCAAAGGCCCATATGCTGAGGATCCAGTTTCCAACAGTGGCCAGCAGCTTAGGGAGAGGAGAAAGACCAGGACAAGCACATAGTGATACTTGCCCTTAGTACTGTCCTACTCACCAGGGGGTTGAAAAATCCTCTCCTTGTCCTCTGGCAGAAAACACCACCCCTATAAAGGTGGTATACAAGCAAAATGGAATAAAAGCAAAATTGGAATACAAGCAAAAAAAAAAAAAAGTTTAGAGGTACGTTTCATAGATTGTCCTGCTGAAGTTCAGTGAGAGAATTTTGTTGAGAAGCTTGATCCATTTTTTTAAGTTAGGAAAATTGAGAAAGACTAAGAATATAAATAACAAAGCTCAACATTATGATAATATATTTTTCCCCTTATATTTGAGCCTTTTTTTTTTTAATTTGACACCACGAGAGAAGAAGCATTGTTCCAAAACCAGAGACATTTTTATTTCAGATCCCAATTTATTGATAATAGTGATTTATTGGTAATGCACCAGAGTTCTGCTACGCAAGAGACTCTTTCAAATAGCAGTATTAAAGGCTTCTTATTTTACCCCTCTTTTTGCAGTGGCATCTCCAACTCTACTGTTTTCTTATTTACACGTAAAGTTTTTTTACTGAATTGGAGAATAGTAAATTGTTTTGTCTAGCTGATTAAATGGCCTATGCCTCCCTTACTTGTCGATGAAGTGCCCATTGAAGAGAGGTTAGCCAGGGCATAGAATAATTTCAGTTGGAAGGGACCTTTAAAGGCCAGCTAGTTCCAAACCTCCACCCATGATCAGGGACATCAACTAGGTCAGGTTGCTCAGAGCCCCATCCAATCTGGCCTTGAATGTTTCCAGGGATGGCATGACAGATGATGCTGTCAAAACTAGTTCTCCCTTCTTGTAGTTTTAACATGTTTTGCTTCAACAAAAGTGCCAGAGTTCACTAAGCAAGAAATTGGCTCTTTGCTGCAGAGATTTCTGTGTTAGTAAGGATGTTTAACAGGGTTGTGTGGCTGCAATACACAACTTCATGTAGGGCACCAAATGGTATTTGTTGTGTTCAAAACTAATCCTTGAGTGCTCCAGGCTATGTCAGCAGTTAATGTACAGGGTTAAATTTTGAGATTGGTATTTGCTACCTTTCTTTTGATATAATAAATATAATTTTGGTACCCTTTGGACAAATGCACCAGTGCCAAGATAGTACTTGTCTGGCCGTGCAAGACCTTTGCCTTAGGTATAGCTTTTGTGCCTCTATTTGCTGCATATTTAGACTATACTTCTTTTATTTTTACGTTGTTGGAGAAAAGCCTTTATCATTTCATTGCAAGTTTCACAGTATCTTCAAGTAAAAACCTGTAAAGCATGTTTTAAATGGAAAGGGTGGTTTAAAAAAATCTCCCTGATTAACTTTCAAATTATTTTCTCATCTCACATCATTTTCTTTCTGTTTGCCTGAGCTGTCCTCACCACAGCTTCCACCCTACTGCAAATTAACTCTAGTCCCTGAGTGACTCTGCCAGTGTTCATGGACATTGCCCCAGCACCAACAGATATTTCTGGGGCTCATCAGATGCCACAGCTGAAGCACCAGGGATTACAAATGTTCTTGTAAAGTCAAGCCTTTGTAGGCTTCCCATAAGACATAGAAGGTTACATTTTAATTCCTCTGTTAAATTTAAAGATCACTTTCCTAGTAGAGTTACATAGTGAAACCCATACAACCTTAAATATTTTATAAAAAGAAGAATTCTGATGGTTTTTTTTGGCTTTGTCTAAAATAGTCAGCAGTCACTATGCATCTATGCATGAAACAAGTTATGGATATATTTTCTTAATGTTTTTCTGCAGATTCGCTTGTGTTTAATGTAGTCATCCCTGTCTGCTAGAGTGTATTTGCTGTTTCCTTACAGACTACTGAGCTTTCTGAATTCCCATTCTCATGAATGTTTCATGTTAAGTACTTATATTTTCATTCAGCCATATTTAGCTCTTGTTTCTATCAACAGGCTTTAAATTTCCTTGAATAGTACATTCTTCATTGAAGAATATACAGTTGTCAATGTCAATGTTGTGCAGGGAAAGCATGATTTCCTTTCAAAACCCATCTTTTCTTCTTTTCATTTGAAATGTGAAAACATGAAATTATGTGGTTGGGAGGTTTTTTTCTGTAGTCCTTTAAGCTTCATTTGTAGTGCAGGTCTTGCTTAGTTTTTTGTTGTTTGTACACAGCCTTCTGTGCTTAGTCATATTTATGTAGGCATGGACAAAGTGGATCTGCTAATTACTCATGCTGGAGATAATTAATTAGTTTTCTTTGACAATTTATTAATTTAAGTTCAGTATTTTCCACTTTTTGCTATTTTGTTAAGGTAGTCTTTAATAAGTCTGGTTGGGAAGTCGGGAATGCAAATAAAGGGTTGATTTTCTTTTTGCAACAGGAGTTATGTTTGCAGCTGCTCATTTAACTGTTAAGTATGGGCTACAGATTCTTCCAGATTTTCTTCCCTGTCTTAGAGTTCACTAAAACTCTGATTTTGCCCTTACCTGACAGCTTTTTTTTTAAAAAACAAGACCTTCTTTCAATGGCAGAGACATGTATGGATTTGTGTCCTGGCCTTTTAGAAGGGGGTATGGTGCTGAGGGAGCAGAGGGGTGCCCAAAGATAAGTCACTTTAGAACCAGGATGAGATTGACATTATTTCTTAACCCATTCCAGTGTTTCTTTTCTCAATCTCGTTCTTCTTTCAATTTTTTATTGTGCTTTTCATCTGGAAAAAATGCATTTCGTGCGAAAGATGTTTTGTCTTTGCTTTCAATTTTTACTTTTTAAGTGATAAGTCTTACTAAAATTTTTCTATTTTAATTCTTCCACAGCCACATCCTTTCATATATCATATGACTTGAGAAGCTCCTATTTATTGCTATCTATTTACTTTAAAATGTGTTCTCTTTTCTTTCTTATTGATGTTTGTACTTTGCAAAGACGTGGTTTGTTTCATTGTTGTTTTGCTTTTTGTTACATTCAGTGTCAGATTTTATTTTCCTTCCTTCTTTTCTTACAGTTAATATAAGTGTGTCCTATCCCATTGCCACTGCCTCTCCTTGTCTTCCTAGTAACTGGAAAACTTCAGCTTTAGAGGCTGTTATATAGCTCATAGCTAGCCCTAGGTGGTTGGGCTATTAAAGGCACTGAAGACTCTTCACAAAAGTATTTTTTTTATCCAAACAGTTTAACACATTATATTAGAATTCAGAAACTCTCTTGAAACCTGTTTTTCTTCTGCCTTTGGGTGAATTACTTCATGTAGAGACATGACTAAAAATACAAAGTACTTCATTAACTGGCTGACATTCCACAATATAGTCAATATCACCAATGCTCGTGTGCTTAATAATAAAATATAGGTTCTGTACAATCCTTGTGTATTCAGCTTATGTCCCCAGAGAATATGGATACTAAAATTTAACCTTTCCTTGCAGTAATTTATGTAAAAATACTGAACAAGTAAAATGTTTCAATTTGAAAGTAAAAGTATATTCTCCTGGTGTTTCCTCCAGAGCTTCTCTTGAAACTGTTGAAAAGAAAAAAATTAAGTCGTTTTGCTTTTGAATCTATCTTGTAAGTTCAAGGTGCATTTGTGTCAGTGTTTAGTTAGAAATAGACAAATTGAAGAGAGAGTTTCTGGTGTCGCTTTTTCTGCTGGCAAAACATCAGCAAGGGAGAAAATGGTGAGGCACTGGCACAGGTTGTCCAGAGGAGCTGTGGATGCCCCATCTCTGGAGGGGCTCAAGGCCAGGCTGGATGGGACTTGGAGCAGCCTGGTTGAGTGGAAGCTGTTCCTGCCCATGGCAGGGGGTTGGAACAAGATGGTCTTTAAGGTCCCTTCCAACCCAAACCCTTCTGTGATTCTGTGATTGATTCTATGACACAAAGGGATGAAGTCTTCCCAAAGGATGCAGAGATTATCACCTGCTTCTGGAGATCTCATGATGAGGAAAGATAGCAAGTCTGACATAAAGTGACAACTGTTTTGCTGGCATTGATAAATACTACAGGAGACAACAGCATATCAGGGATTTTCTTGGCCCAGTGCTGTGGCTGCTGTCAGCTCAAAATTCTCGGTGAGTGTTAGGGACAGTCTTTCATGATTTGTATTTTTAAAGATTATGGTTCTTGACACATACAGAGATTTGCTTTTAATTATAACACAGAGCTAGGCAAAAACAAACAAAAAAAGAGTAATGTTTTCTTCAAATGGGGACATTGGCTAAGCTGCTTGCCCCAGGTCTCTCAGTCAAGATGTAATTCTCTCTGAGGTCATTCAGCCTTTATTGATGAGATGAGTCTCTTCTTACCAGCTGTAGAGGGAACATCGGTGACTAACTTAGGCTAGATGGACAAAGCTAAGGCAAGATGAATAGACCTCTTCTGGTGTCCCTGCAAAGCAGCTACTAGAAAGTGCTGTGCAGACATCAAATTGCTTTCCTCAGCTCAACAGGTGAGCCACTAATGAAGCCAGAAAGAAACTCATTGATGTCTCTGCCTTTGGTTTATTGCTGTCCAAGTTTCTCTCAGGAATAATTCTTGAGGCAAGTTAGCACAGTCATTATTTTAATGTAGGGAGAGAAAAATGAGAAAAATCATGGACAACTTGAAGTTGTGATTCCAGGAGAAAAATAACAAAATTAAGAGTTTCAAGGCAAGACAGGAAATTGCAAGATAATGAATTCTAGATAATTGGTTGGTTAATTTGAATTTATTCCCTACGGGCAAGAATGACAGCAGAGTGTAAGAAATGAAACATAAAATGTGCACTTTTAAATGGAGTGGGACGAAGAGATAGAGGGAAGATCTACTCAGGGGTTCCTCAGTGCTGCGCTTGCATCCACAGCTTCTTTAAGGATTTGACTTACAACAGTGAATAGTTACCCTGCTCCATGTGCCTTCCTAGCTCTGATCTCTGCCTGCTTAGAGTGGTAATACATGGGATCTTTAGTGAAAGTAAAAATACTGATTTGAGGTGTGTTTGATGGCTAGGTGACCCTAGCATTGTTAAGAACAGAAATTCTGTTGAGTGGGCATGCACACACATATACACACACATAGCCATTGGAAACTGGAATCTGGGATCCACAGGCCAGATTTTAAGAGCTGCAAAGGGTGTCTGCAAGGAGATCTCATCACAGCAATCTTTACTCGGGAGCTACTTCTGCAATAAATTCCCCTTTTTCCATTATCGTGATCTACGTCACTCTTTCTTACATTACTTGCCTTTTCATGGCTGTTAAGATGGCAGCTGACAAGAGAAATAAGACTCAGATTTAGACTTCATTGTCAATCTCAATACTTCATTATAGAGTCATTGAAAATAATTAACTGCAGAGTCACTGAAATAATGCCATATGTCATGTCATCTTCAAAAAACCCCTCTTTTCAATATTAATTTTGAGTAGGAAAAACTTTGCACGACAGAAAAATGCACTGAAGATACATATTATCTTTGATTTTACCCTCTCTCACCCATATGGGTTACTATGTAATGGCTGAATTAGAAATGTAAGTGAATGCTGAAGTAAATGGAATTTTTAAAATTAAATATTAACTACAGTTCAGTGTGAAGAAGTGTTTAAAGATATAGCTTCATTTATCTACAAAGTTAAAATTTCCATATATTTTAACATGGGAATCCATCTTCTTTTAGAAGCTCTAGTATCTTGAACAGAAAGTAACTTTATCTCCTGGTTTCAGGGTTGAAGATGGTTTCAACAATATTATAGTCAATGTTTTCTAAGCCATTCACTCAAATTAAGCTCCGAAACAGAAATGTTCTGATCTGAATTATGTGACTGATCACGTCTCATAAAATTCAGTTTAGGTTTTTTTTGTAGCTTAAACATGGACATGGGCATAGAAGTCTGGCATCACTTTTCAGTAAAGTTTGTTATCAGACATCTTGAATACTTTCTTGCGACTTTGTAATTCCCTTTGCAGTTTTCAAGGGAAACATGTGAGAGTAACCCAAGCATTAGTTGCTTTCAGCACTTGTAATAACTATTTTTAGCACTTCACTGTAAAAGCACATTTGCTTTAAAGTGGTTTACACACAGCAGCTCAGAATTATGCGGAAAATTCAGGTTTTACAAACTTAGAACAACATTTCTGAATACTGAGTTTAATTGTTGCTTCAGTGCTGTTTGGTGCCTAAATACACAAAGAAAATTGTAACAAGCACGTTATAAGTCAGTCAGGTTACTTTAGTTTCAGTTTAATGCATATGGCTCCTAGACAATAATTTTCACTTTCTTGGAGAGATTCGGAGTGGTGTGGATTTTGCTGGCCATCCCCTGACTTTCAGAGACGGGCATTTGGCAACAGGGGCTGAGTGTGAAATGGGTATAGGGGAGAGAGGTGCAAGACCCACATACTTTGGCTGTTTTGTCATTTCATTTGGGAAGCGAGTTCTGGAAGTTTTTTGTACAGTTGGGCACTTCAAGGGCAATTGTAAGAGGGTTTTTTATTAGTGTATGTGTGTGTCCCTACTTTTCAGTGTTTCTCTTTTAAACCTCCCATTGTGTTATACATGTGTGGGTGTGTATTTGTGCAAAATTTTGTATGGATATCCCCACCTCCTTAACTATTTGAGCAGCCTCTGATATAAGTTACCAAAGCAATGTCTGAACAAGAATGATCTGCCTACATGGTTTTGAGGGTAATACACATCCAGTCCAGCTTGTGTCCCAAGAGTAATATACCTGCATTATTTTTCTTCTCTGCAATTATATGCCCTGCACCTCTGAAAAATTATCTGAAATTTGCATCTATCTTAGAAATTCATCCTCTTTATAAAGGAAGACTTCTCAGTGTAAGGTAAGTATCTTCTTTATGATGGGCTGCTAGTCGCTTTTTAAACTAAAAAAGGTTCAGATTAGATGATAGGGAAAAAAATCTATACTCATTGGGCGGTGAGGCATTGGCACAGGTTCCCCAGAGAAGCTGTAGGTGCTTCATCCCTGGGAGTGTTCAAGGCCAGGCTGGATGGGGCTCTGAGCAACCTGGTCTGGTGGAAGGTGTCCCTGCCCATGGCAGGAGGGTTGGAACTTAAGGTCCCTTTAAGAACCTTTAAGGTCCTCTCCAACCCAAGACACTCTATGATTCTCATCCTTCTCAGCTGTTTCTAAGCTTATCTCAGTATTGACTTCCAGGAGATAGTTCATGTTATCCTTCCTGGATTGGATTCGGTAACGGTGTAAAATTCTACAGTCTGTTGTTGCAAAAATTCAAAAGCAAAGTGTACCAAACAGGCCCACAGGGACAGCAGAGGTTCTGACAGGCAATAGGTGCTAACTCTGTCCTTGAACTTGCAGAACTCTGTTCTGATTATTTTGTTAAACAGCCACCTTTAAGGCTCAGAAAAGTAAGACAGTAATTATGTTTTGAAAGTAAAGAGAGAGTAATATATGTGTTAGTTATTGGACAGAAACTGTAAGTTTCAGTGTCAGCAGTCAACCTGCATTGGAAGAAAGAATTCTTAAATTAATGCCGTTACTCAAAAACTTCATATATTTAGGATTGTCATAAAATAACCCGAGATGAGAAGAAGTACCTGCAGCATGATGGAAATAACTGCTGCAAAGGAAAATGCTGACTATCTTGGGCACAGTAACTGCCATATTCTGTCTTGACTGTGCGTTCCCCATAAATATTTTATTTCAGATAAAATTGCATCCATTATGTCTAGTAAGTGACTATATGAGATTATTTTAATGCACTAAGAATGAAGCATCATCAGTTCTAGAATAAAGGAACTCAGTCCAGCATGTGGGTAGGGACAGGCTGGCTGGATCTGGGGCTTCACCTCAAAGCTATTTTCAAGGAAATTAGAAGTGTGGTCATCTGTTTTCTGCTTGAATCCTTTCATAATGGATATTCAAGGAGTTTTACTAAGTGGACCTTTTCACAAATACATCTGGTTCCCATGGAAATGTTCATCTGCCAAATGAAAAATCTCACTTCAAAGCCATAGGAGTTCAGAAAAAGTCTAAATTATTTCCATCTGAAAGTGTTTTTGCATTATCTTATGTGTTACAAAGTTGGGGTATCTCATATCCACACTTTCTGCTTCTCGAATTGTTGCCACTTTTCCTAGCATATCCTGTAAACAGGAGCCTATAAGATGCTTCATTTCTTGGCCTTTAGAGCAGAGGAGAAGTGTAGGAGCACAGCAGAACTATTTTCCAAATGTGAATACTTTCAACTGACGGTCAGAAATATAATAATTTTAGAAGTCAGGGAGAGAAATCAATTCTGGCAAACCTGGGCCTCTGAAAAAGGGGTATACAGATTACCACCATCAGGAAACGAGTTTATGCTTTGTAAGTTGCATTGCATTTGTAGACATGCTTCTGTCAGAGATCTTTCTGTGATGTTTCAAAATAAGTCTGTAGGTGTCATAGAGAGGCATGGGAAAACCTGAGGCTGCTGAGAAAGTAAACAATGCTATAAGATAAAGATTTTATATATTTATACTCCCTTCCACCCAGATTGAGGTGACTTAAAGTCAATGTGCCTGCCAGTGTGTCTACTACTACTATATATTACAGTACCTTTAAAAATTTTATAAGTATAGTGTATGTGGTAGAAAATATATATAAATGTAAAAATATGATTATGTTTAATACTCTCTCTTTGGCATTGCCATTACGCTGCATAGGAAAGGCTTGGCACAGGAAGGCTTTAGGCTGGCCAAATCTGGGTCCAAAAGCAGTAACCAAACACTTACTATTTCTCTTTTGTGTGACTAAATGTCCAGGTGTGATGCTGTGCTGTCTTTTAAGATGAGTCTAAGGGTAAGAGACTGATAAAAAACATCTACAGAAAAGTCAGTATTTACCACTGGTTTTATTGGTCTGCCTCTTAAAATAGAGTTTTAACTTCTCTGAAAAAATTGGAGGGTATTGTGTTGTCACATGGGTAGATTACCCCTGACCGTCTACCTGCAGTCTCTTGTCTTGTATTGAGAAGAGATTTTGCCTTTGAAATCTCTCTGTGTATTTATCACTTCACCAAGGATGGCTGAACAACGGCACAACATATTTCTCAGCTCCTTTTACCACTTCCAAGGGATGGAAGCATTTCTCCTTTAGCATTTCTAGATCTGGAAAACAATGAGGTGAGAGCTGTTGATACTGAGACCTTAACAGCATCCATTGAGTCACAAGTGGTTCAGTTCACAAAGTTGTCCTAGTAATTTTTTTAAGAAAACATTACTGGTAATGGAAGTGAAAACAATGACTACTCATTGCTGTTTGCACTTGTACTGCATTCTCTCCTAAGTCTCTTTACATTGTTTCTAAGTTTGAAAACTGAGTCATATTTAAATTGCTTACATCAGGATAGTAAATAAAATGGTAATTACTGAGCAATCTGCTTTCTAACACGTTTAAGTGATTTATGGCTGCACTAGACAGTGTATTAAAATCCTGCCTGTGAAATTAAAAATATAATGGCTGGAAAACTACATACAAGCTCAGAGGACGCCATGAAACTTCCAAATAAATAATGGCTACCAGCAAGAAAGTTGTAGGTAGTGTTAAAAAAATAATAAGGTAGGTAAATACAGTCAAAAAGAAACTAGGATTTAAATTGCTTAATAGTTTCAAATTCAAACTCTTTATAGGAAATAATGCAGTGTTCAATTTTCTATCCCTATTTCCAGAGAAAATGGGAGCATAACCAGTTTCAAAGTTAGCCACAGTGAAACACTAACACGAATGACAAAATTTACACTGGGCCATGGAAATGAGGGGCCTTAGAGCATGGAGCAGGCAGTGGGCTGGAACTGCAGAGGGAAAGCACTGCAGAGGGTAAGGGCTGCAAAACCCCTTTGCCTGTTTTGCTTGTTCCAGAGCCTTGGAAAGCCATGCAGGCAACTGCCTCCAGCTTCATAGCAGGGGTCAGTGACCCTCAGCTGCTGGTTGGAGGGGTGAGCCTGGCTCTCTGAGGCTCTCCCTTTCTTCTCCATCCCAGCTCTGCCTCTTCTCTCTTTCCCCCTCCATTTCATTGCAGAAATGACCTGGGCTTTTATCCCTGGGCAGAAAAGATCACTTTTTCCTGTACTTCAGAAGAATCTGGAATTTTGTGTGTAAGACATGAGTCGCCACTCTTCCAATGTGATTATTATAAAAGAGAGTTCTGTGAGAGATTTTTTCGAAGCCCAAAGAGGTGCTTTCACATCTTTTCCTTGTTTCCCCACAGATTTTCACTCTCAGTTCATGGTCTGTTGTGACAATGACAGCAGAAGAGGGCCTCTTGACCTCGCGATTAAAGCATAAGATTGACAACCAGGCATCGTGGGTTCTGCTTAACTCTACCACTTGCATTTGCATTGCTTATCAAGGTTTTGGGTTGGGGCTTTTTTTTGCCTTTTTCCTCTAGGTTATTCTACTGTTACGGTATTGCAGATCACTTTGGTCCTTTATATGGCATTGTTTGTAAAACAAGGTGTGATGTAGCAAGGAGTAATGGAGCATGATTATAAGATCATTGTGAAATTTGATGAGAAGCCTGTTCAGTACTTCCCATTCACCAAAGCATCCCTGCTGAGCTCCCTGGGTCTTGAAGCCAAGGGGTCGTCTAGTGAGTAATGTGCAAAAACAGGCTCTTTTACTGTGGCTTAATCCTGAAATACATTTTGTGACTTCAGTGGAAGCTGTGCATGTCCAACAATTGTTGTATCAGTCCCTTTTCATTTGTAAAGCACTTGGAGATCTGCTGGGCAGCCAGGCTTTTATTTGATCTTTAGTATGCACTACATGAGTGAGCTGATTTTTTGGCTTGTCTTTGAGCATAAATAATGGTTGTGAGCACCATGGTTTGCAATGTATTTTGGTGACAAGAGTCCTGCATTAAGTGTAAGAATAATTCATGATTTTAAGCAGTTCCATTATTTTCATGCTTTTAGTTAATTGTGTGCAATTTTTAAAAGTCCCTCTATAACTTCAGATGATACAGGACTCCTACATCTTTTTATTTCGTGTGACCTGGGGTCCTAAGTCCCTTAGCTTACACAATAGCATAGTCTGTATGTTTTCCACGCTAAAAAATTAACAAAGTCTGGAAACACAACTAATTGTTCCACAAGGAGATGAGTTTTAATGACAGAAGCTGAGATTTCACTTCATTTCTATATCAAGACTGCAATGTATTATTAAAAGTTACATAACTTACTTTATAAACAGTTTTTTAAGAATTCATAAGTAAACATAATTATAAAACAGTTTTATTCATAAATCTCTTCAATTATTTAATACTCAAAGCCAGATTTTTTGAGTGCCTTCTTCAATAGAGGTTGCTATATGATATTTTCATTCAAAGAATTACACAAGGAATGTTTCTCTTTAGAAAATTTAATATTTTCAATAGGTCTGATGCCAAAGGCATACTGCCTCTCATAGTGGCCATCATATTTCACTGTTCTGAGGCAGCTGTTTTCACATTTCCAATTTTTAATCTCCTTTGTTTTTATTTTCACTATAACCAGATCTGTAAACTTCTGAGGTTTGTAAATCTTGCTTGGGGCTAAATATATATCCCTGTAATGTATTTTACCTTAAAAATTATTGATATGTATGTTCAATTGTAACTTTATCTTAATGCAGTTTTTGTCTGGGAATTATTATACAATGCTATTTAAAAAGTCCTCAATTGCTTTTGTGTAAGAAATTTAGATATTAAATAGTGAGATAAATTTCTAGAGTATTCATTGTATTCTTACTGACTGGGGAGATTTACTTCTTCATGTCTGTGATAAAGGTTGCTGGGACTTGTGAAGTTCTCATTTATGGGGCAGTATTTTATTGAATTTAGGATCAATTTTTTTTTTTTACTGCTCTAGTCCCTGGAAGGCCCACTTACAGCTGGCAGTAAGGCATTGTAAAAACACAAAAATTCTGGGTGTCTCTGACAGCTGATAAAAAGCACTAAATAAGCAAAGACAGCCCAATATCCCAAGGGAGCAGTCAGGTGATATTGTCCAACTATGTCAGGTTTTCCTGCATATAGTACAGTTAAAGTCAAGGACTTGAAGAACAGCAGAAACAGTGTGTGGATATTCCAAACTGATTTTCTAACCATTAGGGAATCCCTGAAAGAAAGTATGAGGTCAGTATCAGACACCCAGTGTCAGGGGCCAGATAGGGGTAGGGAGGTCCTCCAGATGGTGGAAGAAGTGTGCAGGGGACTGTGCAGAGCCCCGTTTGTAGTTAGTGCTGGGGTCGAGGTCTGCTGCGATGGGGAGCTCGGGCTGGCCACCAGGCACTGCTGCTGTTCCTGTGCCACCGTCCAGGGCGACCTGGCTGCCTCTGTCAAGGGCGTAGGGCAGCAGAGGATTTTAAGCCCACAGGAATGTCATATGGTGACAAATGTGACAAAATGTGACATGGGGAAGGTCTTGTCACCAAAAAAATATCACCAGGTAAACTCCTCCGAGTCAGTGACAGTCTTTTACAGAGCCCGTGGGCGCACGAGAAGGGTTACGTGACCAAATGTGAGACGTGGACACACACACACGTGCACGTAATTCTTTCCTAGTTCTGATACCCTGTCTCTCTCTGCTTTCACTGGCTTTTTCCTGTAGACAAATCGGTCTAATTTCTTCTTATTCTATAAAAACATTGGATCTTTTAAATCAAAATTATAAAGATTTTCATTGCAGCTTACAAACACATTACAGTCATGGCACATACTTGATTTTTTGTAATAACAGTGAAAAGATCAAATTTTCAATGAGTCAACAAATGTAAACATGAGTTAAATTACCCTGATGTCATCCCATTCCAGTGTCACTGCTGGCATTAAGTCCAGGCTTGCATCTCATCATTTTACAGAGCTGATGTACAGATTTACATGTTTGCAGATATGCCATGAGACTGCAAGGATTTCTTGATGGTGCTCTTGTGATCAGTGGCTTGTCATGTGTTTGGTTACAGGAAAGTTTCTTTAAAAGATTAATATAAAATTGCAATAAATAAATAAATAAACAACATTAATACATAACATGCAATTATTGCTTAGGCTGTTATTAAGTAAAATTAAAACTAGGCTTTCCTTTTAAATAATCTAAAATTATTTATAGTATATTAAATGCATTCACCCTTATTTCTGTCTAGACTGTGAATCTTTAATGCACAATAATCAATATGTAAGTTCAAAACTAGTCGTTTTACTTGAGCCTACAGCATTAGCAATCAATAGGAGCGAGATAAGAAAATACAAAGCTACTACTTCCCATATCTCAAATTATTTATACAAAAGCTGTGTAGAAAAATGCTTTATCTATTATTTGTCCTATATAACAATTAATTTGTCCAAATAATTAAAATGCAGCTTCTAATAATAGGATGGTAATGAAAAGCAAATGAAAAAATATGATGTGTTCATGAATACAAGAAAAAGAAAAATACAAGAAAGAGATAAAAATTATTTCATAGGTTTTGTTTGAAAATAATGGAGCAAATTATTTTTTTCTGAATCTTTCTGTTTCACCAGCAGGCTCATCTTCCTAGAGGATATTCTTTGTTATACTATTCCAAAGCACGAGGGTTTTTATCTTAAACATGTTTCAGATGATAGCCTTTTATAGACTTCCCTTCAACTTCTAGTCTGACTAGTTCAGAAGAGATGGACAGAAATTTTCAGTGACTTGAGAGAAACTGATTTTGGTCCTTAGCAAAAGGAAAACCTTTTCTACAGGTTGTTTTGAAGTCAGCATTAATTGAGACAAACCAGAGACAAAGCAAGACAACATGTATGTCATTTTCTCAATTATTGTATTTAACATTAAATTAATATCTTTTTAACTGTTTTTGCCGATCCAGAAAAGAGTCCTTTTGGGTCTAATTAATCTGTCTCCTAGGGAAGGCATTACAAGTGCAGTGGATTTTGTAAGCTGCAGATCTATGCTTCACTATGTCAACAGCTGCTTCTGGACCACTACCAAAACTCCATTTCTTAAGCCAAGCTTTCTCCCATTGACAGCCAGAGGGATTTCCTGGAGAGGAGCAGCCATTAGTTATAGTTAAGTGCTCAGGCTACAAGCTCATGTACCAACAGGCTCTCAGCTCTTTGCAATGTCAAGTTCTTCATGACCAGGGTCAGGAGTGGCACTGCTTGGTTGCCATCACACCTTGATTGGCTCAATGCAGTTGTGACAAGAAAGCATTTTCTTGTCATGTTGCACTAAGACACAACTGTGAATTCGAGAGTGAGGCCTCTAATGAAAGGTCAGCTCCTTATTTGCCTTATGCAATAAAAGCACAACAGTTTTTTGGTTGGACAAAAGACCTTTGCAAACAAATGTTGGCTATAGTTTAGGCATTAGCTCAAAAAAAATGGCTTTGTTATTCAGCATTTTAAACACAATCAAACCATTTTACCCTCATGAACATGCATCAGTTGGTCTAAAAGCTAGAAAATACTCCCTGGACCAGTATCTAGGGTGTATATAGGTGTAGAACCTTCTCCTATAGACATGGTCTTGCCCCTTAGCCAACTTAGTGGCGGAAATTGGACTCTTCAGTGGAGTTTGTATGACTTGCTCTGGTTATGATCTTGTCCTAATAACAAAATAATAGTTTTAATTATTATCCCAGTTCTGAACTTGATTTTCCAATCAATATTTACCTCAAGGAAAAAAACAAACAAAACCCACAAGAAAAAAAAAAAAAACAAAAACAAGCTCAGACACAAACCTGCTTTCTATGGTGATTTTTCTCTCACATTAATTTCTTTTTGTCTCTGTATTCTTTATGTTCCTCCTTGGTATGAATTTGTGTTTTCTGTTTCTGAGTTTCTGTTCAATCACTGATCTTTCTTTTAAAGCAATTACTTCTTAAAGTGCAGTGCATTTAAGAAGAAAGCATGAAGTCATGACCTAAAAAAACAGCTTCATTCTAAAGAACATTTTGATCTTTTTTGAACCATGGTGCTTTACAAATTCAATTAACTTTACCAGTGAGATTCCTTTTAGCCAAAAGTAAGCAAAGGGTACAAAGCAATCAGTTGACTTACTGACCAAAATCTGGCTAATTCACTGGTTGTTTCTCCTGCTTGTGACTGATAGCAAGTGCTTGTACCAGCACTTGCTAATGTTTGGGTTATGGTCACTACATTGGATGTTTACTTGATTTTAAGTGAATATTTTTTCAGCTTTGGTTTCATAATTTTATAAAGCAATTTACTTGGCAGAGCATACTTGAATTAATGTTCTATATATAAACTCTATCAGTATTAGCTTGGTGATTAGTTTGAAAAGGAATTTATTACTGCTTATGAAGATGAGATCAATATCTTATCACATGTTGTGAGAACTTTGCATCTAGATGCTGCGTGGCTGTTCTTATCTTTATTATCTTCCCTCTTCAGTTTTCATTTCCATCTCTTTGGGATTGTATCCTGAGCTTTTACTGATTTGTGAAAGGATGGATTTACAGGACAGTGCTTACTGTGTTAAGCATATCTTCTTTTATTTAAATCTGGAGGAATAGAACATCTGAGTCCTTCAGTGGGCCTTTTATAAATACTGTGGCTTTTCTCTGCTCATCCTTGAGGTAAAGCTGCTCTTAATCCAGTATTTTTTAATTAGACTTGGTTCTTCTCTGTTTAATTGCGAGTAGAATCAAAGAAAATGGCAAAAATGGCAAGAATTTGACAACACAGAACTGCAGTGGCTGTTAGAAATCTTTCTTAGGTATAACTGCACCCTGGGTATTTAAATCTTTGGTTCAACATTAAATTCATTTTCTTGTTCTGTGGTCTATACTGCTGTATCTTGTTTATTTTTGTTCAGGCTTCATTTTACACTTCCTATCATTACATCTAAAATGTTCAATCTTATTCTTCTTGTGTTGGGACTCCGTTGTTTAAACTCATCAGTGAATACCTGACCAAAATGTTTATGCAAGGTGCTTTCTCCATGCATAATTTTACTTCTTTATTTCAAATCAAGACCTCTCTTCTAAGTCTTCTTACAGTCTAATCAAGAACTGTTTTCTCTCTAGCGATCCTCTACCTATGTAAATAAGCAATTTTGTTTTATGCTCTCAGATATCTTCCTTGATGCATTGCTTCTTTTTATTGTCTCTATCCTTACGTCTAAGTCATTCAAATCCTTCATTACTCTTATTTTATTTGTTTTCCTCAGTCTTCTAAAAGGGTTCTGTTTTGCATTTTTTATTATTACTCCTAATGAGACAGTAGAAACTGGTTGATAAATTTTCAATGGATTAGGTTTTATTAGAAAATGTCAATTGTGCAGAATTGCTTTTTGAAAACTCTATACGACAACTGGAAATTAGGAAAATTGCTTTTACATGTGGGAGTCAGAGTTTATGGCTCCCAATTCCCTTATTCCCATACTATCTCTCTCTACTCAGAGCAGTCAATTCCTGCAGACCATTCAATTCAAGTGCCTTCAGCAGTTTCAGGATCGAGCCTGACACTGGAAGAAGAAAAGCTTTTTTTTTTTTCTTCAGTAATTTTGTTTCAGTTCCAGTTTGAGAGAATTTTGTCTCCAAAATCCAAATCTTGTATGAAGATGTGTGTTTCTGGCTCTGCAAATCTCTCCATCCTGGCACTGTATCCAGCTGTAATGTGGATGGGTCAGAGCTCAGTGGCTCGTTCTCTCCCCAGTGCGTTGCACTGGATGTTAATGCAAAGCCCTTCTGACAAAGGCGTGGTCATTTCCATCCCATATTTTCTCCCTATCTGGTCTCGGGGTATGTCTGGTGTATGTATTCTCTGTGCCTCACACCCCACTCGCCCACAGACTTACCTCACCTCTCTTCTGCTCTGTTCTCTCTGCCTCCTATTCCAAACCCTCTGCTTCAACTTATCTTTGCTTTTCCTGATTTGGCACAGTCCTTTCTTATATGTCTGTGATTTAACATTCTTAAACTTCTTTCCCCTGCTGTGTCTATTCCTTCTTCTGTTACGATGTATCCCAACAGACCACATGTGTTTCCAGAGGGCTTCCTAATGACATGCAAACCTGAACCTCTTCTGAACACATCAAGATGGGAATCAGTGATTCAGAGCAGTGCTGCTGTGGCAGAAGCGTGGACCAGCTGAACTATCCATTCCAGCTCTCACCTGTTTGTGCCCAAGGCCCCAGCGTGTGACTGACTTTTCTTCATGACATAAAGAGTATCATTAGTTTTGTTTCTGAAACTACAAACTCAAAGGTCTACTTAAAACTAATTTAATTCAAGCTGAATTTGAGCTTTACAGATGGTGTAGCTGATTCTCAACATCTCCTCCATGTAGAGCTTGCTTCTTTTGTAATATAACCTCTCCGGTGTTGACCAAGTTTCCCAAGTGCTTTGTCTGCATACCACTATAGTTGTTGAATGGTGTGGTTTAAATGTATCGAACAGTGGTGTCATGCATTGAACCAAATCCCAAAATTTGTTTTAATGCTGTATAAACAAATGATGTAGAGCCATTCACAGCCCCTGAGATCTCACACCTCACCCTGCCTGTGATGGAGGAAGGATGAGCAAAGCCAGGGCAACAGGAGCATCGTGGGATGGCTTTGGTGAGTCACAGGTTGATACACCTTCTATGATTTAAAAAGAAAATTCATACATCTTAAAATAAGCATGATTTTATTGTAAAGATTACTTTAGTTGAAATTGCATAACCCCTGTGTGTGCCCCATGTTCACATGGTACAATCCACGTGGCATGTGCCTGGGGACAGATTTACTCGTACCAGCTTAGCAGGTGCAGACGGCGCAAAGTGGTCCCTGTGAAAAGATATCATTGTCCTCAGCTCTCCTCCAGAATTTTTCTGGTCTTAACTCTGTAGCTGAGGCTCAGCTGGACTCCTAATGACTGGCATCTGTCACTTGTTTTGACACAACATGTCTCACAAGTGTTATTAGTCATTGTTTTCCCAGCATGGACTTTCTTTTGCTGTAGACCACAAGTCTGGTTTAGACACAGAAACTCTGTGCTGCTGATTTTTTGCCTTTTACAGCAAGGAGAACATAAGAGATGAGAAGGAAAAGAAAGTAGCAGGTTAATAAGGATTCAAGTCAATTTTCATAGCAGTTTTTAATGACTGTGTTCCCTGCTTCATCTGGATCCTGTTCAGTTCACTCTCTTTCCTGTGCCTGCTGCTCTGTAGTGCAGCAGTGCTGTATCTCATTTGGCAGCCCTAACTGATGTGTATTTCATTCTTCTGAGACTCTCACAAATGCAGGAATTATTTTAGAGAGGGGATATATGGTTTGTTTCTCTTTCTGAGATGAGTTAAATTTTTCTCAAAAACTGCCAAGACTTCATTTCTGCTCAACTGCCTAAATCCTCTAAATTTTCTTGTGCTTTTTTAAAACACATAGACTTTTCCTTGCTATGGGCTAACATTGGGTGGGTCATACTCTTCTGGCAAGGCAGAGTGTCACAATCAAATCCATTTTCTAAGCAGTAACTGCATGATCAAAGCATTTATCTTTTCAGCTATGGTGTGGCTGTGGGACAGAGGGACCAGAGATTCCAGCCCTCCTGCCACTCCCCTGGCCTTGAGCATCACCAGCATCATGGTACCACTCTGAACAGGCTCAATTCACCCCTTTGCTTACCTGAGGTCAGGTTTTCAAGTGTTATCCAGCCTCAATAAGCTGGCACCGCAGTTACATCCAGAAATATGATCAGTCACATCATTCATGAAGTAACTCTTTGGGGAAATAATCCATTCTCAGGGGATTGTGCTGGCTGCCTGCCTATGTGTTTGTTAGAGTCTTATATTGAGATGTGTTTGTTTATCAGAAAGGAACAAGGTAATTGGCATGAGCAGGGAGGAGTGGGGGGTTATTCTGCAATGTGGAGTTTTATCAACTGTAAGTGTGGGGTGTTTTTTACCAATCCTGAGCATAAAAATTGTGATTCTGCTTTTAAAAACCTGCATGTGCTTTGGGCACCCAATCTGCACTTCATGTAAACTGCACCGTATGAGAGCTCAGCAAACATCACAGAGGGAGACTGCCCACCCCATAGGGAGCAGCTGAGCAGCCCAAGCCCAAAAAACAGCTCATCTGCTGGAAACAGAGGGTGCATCACAGCAGCAGGATGTAAAAGTGGGATGGAGGTATATGCTATTTTGGCAGCCAGAGCAATTGTCAAGGCAAGGGAGCCCTAAGGTGGCGATGTTTCACTGACTCAGCTGTCTCAGTGACACTGCAGAAACAGAGGCAAGTGAGGATGGTGGGCTGGAGGTGGGCCTCTTAACTCTGCTCTAACTTTTAACTCTAACTTTTATTATCAGGACGATAATAAAACTCTAAGTAAGTCAGCAGAAGCAAGTTAGATGCAAAAGGGATTAGAGCTCATTACTAACTCCCCAAGGAGTCCAGCTCCTGGTCCAGCTATCTCCTCTGGAAACTTACAGAGCCTTATGAACAGCAGTGATAACTGGAAAACAGTGCAAGATGTTGTCAGGAAGTTTTATTTTTTTGCCATGGACACACAAAAGATTCCCATTGCAGCGTTGCACTTGGGCTGGCAGTAGGTGTTCATACTCAGCTCTCTTCTGGCATTATGAAAACCTGCATGTATTGGTTGGGGAATTTACAGGAAACATTTCTAGCCAGTCTAAAGTTAGTGTCAGATATTAGAGTAGTAGTGTCAATATTAGAGCATGATAGCTCTGTTAGAAGTAGAAAATAAGGAATTACAGAGGAGAAAGTGCTATGGCTTGAATATATAGCTGCCTTGGCATGGGCCATTTTTAACTGAGGCAGAATCACCCTGCTCTTAGTACCTGTCCATACAGAGTAGAAAAGCCCAGCAACAGGGTATTGAAGAGCACTTAGTTCCAACATGGGAGTTTAATATTGTTTATATAGGAGGAAGGTACATAACTCACTATGAAATGTTTGAAAACCATTGTATTATGGATAATGCATTTAGTTCATAATATAGATGTTTTCTACCAAGAAGGATGAAATGAAAAATACTGCAAATAGAAACATTAAAAAAAATATATTATGAAGGTTGCACAAGGTCATGGCTGGCAGATGTTATGACATGTGTCTGCATTTGTTCATGCTTCTTTATTTAGTTAAATGGAATAAAGACTCTTCTTGACAGGAAAGGACCCCAGGGTGCTGATATCATGTAGCAGTCATGACAAGGAGCCAGAAAATTTGAGACGAGTGTGGAAGAGGTTTTTGGGGAAGAATTCTACAATTTTCTTTGCCGTTTTTAAATTACATGAAGCACTTGTCAATATAAGGAGTACAAAAATATCACCTTGTTACAGGCAGGGTTTGCTTCTGTGTGAGTTTTATTTCAGGATGGGGACATGTATACATCTCTCTCCACTTCTGCTGCAGCTGTGTGTGGGATCTGTACTTTTGTAGTCCTGGTCTTCACTGTGGACAGACATATAAAAGAGAGAAACAGCACAGGGACTTATAATGCAGAAACTCAGGCCACACTGCTTCTGTTTTGTGGTATCTTGTTTGTTTCCTAGCTAGTTCTCTGCTGGCACATTTACTGTACCTGGAACCTTTGTGTGCCCCTTGCAAGGCAACACGTCCCTTGTGTGTTTGTAAAGCAAGATTAGGCTGTGAGATACAGAGGCAGTAAGACATTGGAGAGAATTGCCTATGAATTATGGTTATCAGAATCCAGAAGATAAGAAAGTTGAAAGAGAACATTACCACTGGACAATTATGGTTGGTTTTTCATACTTATTCCACTTCCATAAAGAAGAAACAATAATGATTCAGCAGCCATTTTCTGTACACATGCAATGTTTTCATTCATTTGAGACCCTAAACAGCTGAATAACACTTTTGCTAAGTTTCCTGGAGGTATTTTTACCACTATTAATAGAGGCTTCCATTGGATTTAATAATGTATGATTTTGCTAATTGTACAAAATGCTCACAAGACATACCTCTTCAAGACCTAATCTTAGTAACAAAAAATTACTTTTACCTCAGTTCCTAGATTATGAAAGTTTTTTCATGTTACTTTTCCAGTCCATGTGAATTCAGAAAATTATCTGGACAATGAAGGCATTAGATGATACTCTGATCAGAGGTTCAGAAAACGTCCTCATTTTCTTCTTTGTCGTATTTCTTGGTCTTTCTTGATGTGCCAAATGAACAGAAGAAATTAAAATAATAAAATACATAAGATCAGAAATGAACCTGCATAATCATCAACCATCCATAATTTAAAGTAATTGTCCTGACATAAAATAAGTAGAGTCAGAAATTATTGTCTTACCATATTGCAATTTACAGTAGGAAGTTTTTTCCATACTGATTTTCAAACTCCTTGAAGAAATCAGGCTTTCAACAGAGCATGGCCTGTTCTTTGTCTATAAGATGTAATTTTCTGTGCTGTATTTTCCTAATTTATTATTATTTGGTTTGGGGCACTATGACTTGATTGACTTGTGATTGACATGTCTGTCTTCAGTTGGTTTAACTCAGTATTTCAGTGCTCTCTATCAAACCTGACTGGAAATGATGCTATAATCATATGTATGTTACATTAGAAGAGGAAAGGGAGATTCATCATGAATAGAGAAAAAGCAACTGAAACTTCATAACAAATATATCAAAATGCAATATTTTTTCAGGAATGTAATGCACAGTTATGACTGAAGATTGTGACTCCCAGAGACCAAACAAAAAGCATTTTTGTTTCTTTCCAGAGCATAGTAACTATAGTTGAGCAGAGCATGTGTTGGAAAAAGGTGCTATTTTGATGAGTATTTTAAAGGAGGTGGGAGAGGGGGTGTTGAGTTAACTAAATAATTGTTTCAGGATTAAACAAGTACTCCAGAATTATGCAACCCATCTAGAGCAGCAATACAGCATGTTGCCTTTGTAGAAGGAGTAAAGACCTAAGCACAAATAAATTCATTTGAAGAAAAGTAGATGGAGACTGATCTTGGAAGTGTGACAGAATAAATTTAACAACAGAAGGGAAAAAATAAATCTGAAAAATGAAACTAAAGTTGGTTAAAAACCAAAATTATGGTTATAAAAATAAAGCCAAACAACCTAGAAAAGCTTCTAGAGATGGTAATCACAATTTGTTTAAAAAACAGGGAGAAGCACTTCATTGGTACTGTTTTTTCCTATAATATTTAATAAAAAGATAAACAGTAGAATATTTAATGTTCATTATTCATTTTCCATACGTGAAAGACAGAAGAAGATTAGCATCCCAGCAGAATCAATAAGAAATAGAAGAATGGTAAAAGGCTATACACTCCAAAACTAAAGAAAGTTTATCCTTACGAATCTAAGATATTAGACCATTTAGGGATCTTTTTTAAAATCAGAAATAAATGTCTTGGGAAGGTGGATAAATTTATCAGTGCCACAGCTAAATCTTGGATATCAAATTTTGGGAAACACAAAATCTTCAGCTTGCAATCACCTGAATAATCAGTGAGAAAGGGAAAGATGAAAACTCCATTGTACAAATGGCAAAAAAATGCTAATTACAGACAACATTTTGTTTAATTGGAAATAACTATTCAGAAAATTGAGATTTTTCTGAATTGAATGATTTTGTTTAAGTACTATTAGGATGACTGGGTGGTTGCATTTGGAATACGATAATCTCTGGATCACGTACAAAATCAACAGCTTATATATACAGGTAGGGGCAAGGATGAAGTCCCTGGACATGAGAGATAGAAGAAAGTAAACAGTGAGGAGATTTTAGGTTATAAAATACTCGTCCCAACAAACAAAACATTTGGTGCATTAATAAAAATATTTAAAACAAATGAAAGGAAGCATTCAGATTGGTACAGGATCAGAACAATCGGGGGGAATACTTAAAAACAGGAAGAATGATACTTGCAAGAAGGGTAATACAGAATGAATGGCTGGCATTCCATAAACACTGTGAAGGAAAAAGTAGCTTAATCATTTTCTCTAGACATTTATTTAGTTCATTTTCAAATGTAGCATAATGAAGGAGGAAAGGTATAATTTATATTTCAGCTACACACAAAACAGCAACAGAAATTATCATTTCAGAAGAGACTTGTATTCTCATCTTGTAAGTTACCAGTATGGTGTGCAGAAAGAATCTGGTGACAGTAATTCCTTACAACCAGATAATAGTTCACGAAGTTAATTATTTGTGATTACCAGTTATGAAGCTAACAATTGTTTTTGTCAACAGCTCATTTAGTAATTGTGGACATTTATCTTCTTCCACTCACTATGCAGCCTGGTTAGAGATTGTTTTGAAGGAATGGTGTTGGACACTGAATGTGGAAAGGCTTTGGGGCTTTCTTTAAGGAATGTTATAATGACACCAAAGGCATAAGAGCAGCAAAGAAAATGAATACTTTTATTTCCAGGCTAATTTAAGGTAGGAGGAAAAAATCCTTATAAAAGACACTGTAGTTAATCTTCTGTGTGAAAAAGGAATGTTTTGGTGTTCTTAATTTATGCATTTCTGTGGACATACAAGAGTATCACTGTAGCAGGAAAGACCGAAGATCTCCCTAGACTAGTATCCTGTCTTTGGTAGCTATCAACTACATATATAAAGTGAAAAGGCAGAGCAATTTCTGTAGTTTTACACAAGATTTTATAGAGCAGGTCTAATTGACCTAATTGAATTAGATGTGGTTGTGTTCTGCTAATTCTGTTGTACCCATTATTGGGATATTTTATTAATCCTCCTTAAATCTCACGTTGAAAAAAAACCCCTTTGGCTGTACAAAGAGCAAGACAGAAGATTAAATTTGCAAGGTGTGCAAAGATTGTAGCCTGTCCAGGTGACTAAAGGTCCTTTTTCCTTCTGTTCCCCACAGCTACCTCTATCCAGCTATTTTTTCATTCTCATCTTGTAAGCTCAGGATTGCTTTGTCTGTTTTTTTTTTAATGATCATAAAACACATAAAGCTGTCCAGACATCTTTCATAACATAGCATAGTATAAAATAACATAATATATAACATAAGAAAACTTCACGTCTCTCATAATACAAATACATGGTTTAGGTAATGCCAATAAGGCATTAAATGGTCTGTCCCTGACAGTTTATAGCATTGTACTCTATCAGTTAATTATCCCACCTTACTCACTTTTGTCACTCTTTAGAATAGATATTCTGTAAAAAGCAGAATTGTTCCTGGCATTCACTTGCAGCGTAGCAGCTGTGCCTCCACCTTTTCACCACGCCAGATTTTGATGGAATAGGATCTGTACATTCTGAAACTTAAACTAATGGACTGACTGTACTTAAACCTCCTTTCTTTTAATGATTTTCTTTGTTACTGAGGTAGCTGGAGCATACTCACCAAAGCAGACAGTAATATCTCTGCAGTGTTGAACAGCTCAGGGGCTGTCTCAGTCCCACCCAGTGTTTCATCTGGCAGGTGCCTGCAGCTTCTTGTGCCATCTGCGTGCTCAGGCTGCTCAAAACCAAAGTGAATATATTCTGCTCCTCTGTTTCGCTTCAAAAAGAAAACACGATTTCAGAGAGGCATCGTGACGGTAAAGCAGGTTGGGGTTTCCCATTCTTTACTTCCCCCAGACACTACTATCCCTTCCTCTCTCCACATGCACTATAGTTTATTACCCCATCAATTACTGATTCATCAGAATAAGGAACAGATCACAGTTCAAAAAGAAAAAAAAAAGGGGGAGTGGGTGGGGGAGGGTTTATGTAACCCAAAAGATTTCACAAAATTAGTTTAGCGCAAAAACAGTTGAGTCAGCATCACCAAAGGTGCAATAACATGTGAGAGGGAGAAGGGAATGGCAGAAGACTCCTGTGCTGCTGTAAGGAAACTTGGAGGTGGAATTGTACTCTGAAACATTGCCAGAGGAATGAGCTCTGAGAGGCAGGAGGGTTATGCTGTCATTCTAAAACTTTGAAACAATCTCCTGAGGTGCATGGTCAGGAATGGAAAAGCTCAAGGCCTTGGAAAAGGGAAAGGGCATCCAGTGCAACTTGTCCTCCAACCACAGAAATTAGACCTTGAATGTTTTATTTGCTGTGGCACAGGGTATCCATCTAGTTCACTTTAGAAATTTCACTAGATGAAGGGTCCTACAATATCATTTGCCCTATGTTTCCTTCATCTTACCTAGTCATGTTTTATCCTCTCTTTTTGTCCATTTTCAAATCAGGCTGCAATGATCATTGTCATGACCATGCTTGGATGTCACACATGAAACCTACACTATCTAGCATCCCTAGTTTTTCTGCAGAAAGATGATGAAGCCTTCTAATTCCCTCTTGTTGCTCCTGTTGCCCATCTCCAATGTCATACTATCTTTGTGCCCCACATGGGACTGTATCTGTCATGTGTCCTGACAGAACAGAGCTGGAAATTCAATATTGCTCTTCAATATACTGTTCACCAAGACTGGTGGTGAGTTTAAAACACTGGAAGTCTATAGCACTTGTACCAAGGAAGTGAGTTCAATGTGCCTTGCGTTTGATTACATGTGTTTCTTTCCTTGTGCTCATAGCAGTAGCAGGATGGCAGAAAAGATCCTCTTTCCCTATGGTGCATCCTACAGTAGGGAATATGAATTCTGAGCTGTTCAGCAGTTTCTCAGCTGTTTATGCATTGATGCCTTGATCCGGGATGGTGGCATGGTGGCAAATCACAGCTTGCCCTGGTTAGTTTTGCTAAGAGCAATCTTTCCTGGGAAATTAGGAATATGCTTGCAAGAGTTGCAAGAGCTCCTTTATATGAAGTCTTTCAAAATGTTATGGTGTCTGAAATGCTTTGTGTTATTTATCTGGATTTTAAAAATAAAAAAGCACTTCAAACCTTTCCATCCCACTTCAACATCCTCTTTAGTCCTCTGACCTAAACATGGCATGATCCAAAATAACTTGATAGCCAGTTCCATGCCCGTCTTCTAATTGATATACTGAGGTTTCTAGGTCTGAGTGAGCAGACATACATTGTCACCAAGACATCCTCAGAACAGTTTGGAATCACCAGACTCAACCTCAAGAAAGTGAAGTATAAAGATCTTGTTTAGCCATACAGTAGGGCAGGAAAATCAGGCAAGAATAAAGGTAGTATTAGCATGAAGACAAGACAATGTCTTCCCTGACACCCTGCTTCACCGTGGCCTTTTAAAGTGCAATAAACTGGCAGACAATAGAGTTCTTCGAGAAAAAGCCATGCAATAAGTGTGAAAAAAGGCCACTTAGAAAACTAAACTTGCAGGAATCGGACTTCTGTCTTCATCTGAACCTAACCACTCATGGAGACAGACTAAGTCTCATGGATGGAGGGAGACAGAACTGTCAAATTTGGGCTTCTATAAACCAAAACAAGAAATGTGTTCCTGGACTGGGGATCTTTTCTGAAAATGCCTGGCCTCCAGTCTTCACGAATCAATACCAGAGAGAGTTAAACGTCATAATTAATTATGTATTGCATCAATAATTTTCCATGTACACTATATCCCATATGTAGATGTTATTTCCTTCCATATGGGCAGGAAAAAACCTGTCTCAGCTGCAGTGAACAGTGATGTTTAACCAAAACATCAGCTAAAGCAGGAGACTCCAGCTGGTTGAAAGTTGACTTATATGCTCCAGCAACTCATGGGGCAGCCAAAATTCATACATGACCATGGAAGCAAACAGGAATTAAAGGGAACAAATTCCCTGGCTTGTTTGTATTCACTGTGAGCCACACAAAAATTTAAATCTGAGGGCTGGATTTTGGATGGGATTCATTGGCAACAGTTGAGTCAGATGGCAGAAAGTACCAAATTTTCTCTTTTATTAATGTATTTCTGAAGGTCAGGGAGGTTTCTTCTTCCACCTGGGACCTTCACTTCAGAATGTTCCTTTGGATAAAATTTGTCTCTTCAAACCAGCTGCTCATGTATATTTGCTCTGAGGACATGACTACCAAGAAAAACCTTCCTTTTTTCAGAGCAAGCAAAACTTTTTGGAAGAGGTGGAGTTGGGAGTTAGAAAAGTGAGTGGAAAGCAGGGAGAGATTCTTCAGGATTTTCTGTGATGTTCAGAAATCATCTCTATTCATGTGCAAAAACAACATAGTATTCTATTTCTCTCATTTCCCCTAATTTGTAGAGATGCTACATCACTAACATACCAAAAATTCTTAACGGTATGCTTTATTGGAAATTAAACAGAATTGGACTATGATTTTTTAATGTAGCAGTAAAATAGAAATATTTTTGGATTCCGTAATAAATAAAAAATAAATTAGATTGTATTATAACCCACCAAATAATGGGCTTTATCTGGCAGTCTTATTGTACCATATAACAACTGCAAAAATGCATGCAGCAATTAGCAATTCAGTACATTTCTGCACCAAAAAAAATATAGGCATAATAACATTTATTTTCCAAGGAAGAATATTCTTTGTTGAACTATGGCAAGAAGAAGGATTGTAGCCTGCACAAATGGAACTGAATGGAAACCAGATTATACATTACTGTGATCTAAATCATTTAATCATTCCCCTTTTTTCTCTTTCTTTCCTTAGTCATACTGTGCTTCTCCTGCCTGAGTAAAGGTTATTCACTGGATAAATACTAGTTTTTCATTCTGAGAAGCTTTTCACTGTTTATACGCTACTGCATTCCTTTTTTTCCCTCTTAAATTAATGTTTAATATAAAGAAGAGAATATTTTGAAAGGAAAATATTCAAACTGTAGTCATTTGTGGGTGATATTAAGTTGACATCTTGGTTTGGTCCTGATTATGGTTTTAAATGATGAAGAAAACATAGCACTTTTATTCATTTTTGTTAATTTTCCTGTCATAATTAGCCAGCTCTTAGCAGGATAAGCTGGGACTGTATAATGGGTGCTCAGATGTCAGGAATTAGAGTTAACAGCTATATGATAAGCTGTCTAAAATAAGATATTAAATCATTAAGGGTAAGTGATTTTTGTTTCAGTATATAAAGGTCTCAGTGTTACAAAGGCACAGTATTTCCAGCAGTGACAGTTATACAGAAACACTATAGGTACTGATACTACCATTAATAGTTTGTAAATAGTGAATTCTTGTAAGGATAGTGCTGAAGTTGCCTTGTTGGGTTTATTTTGTCAACACCATAAGCAGACTGATTTCAGAAATCATGCTAAAATGAAAGATTGGGGGATATCTCATAAAAGTATATATTATTGCCCTCCTATTCCTTGGGATAAAGTTATACCAGTTATCTTCAGTATAAAAACTGATAAAGAGAACATTACAGCAAGTCTTCATGAGCCTGTATTGTATAGGAAACATTCCATTTATAGAGGGATATTTCTAACAATGTTTACAAAATGTTTAAAAATTAATTTTTGCAAGGCAAGGATAAAGGGTCTTGTTATTTACTTCACTGAGAGCTGCATCAGACCTTAAATCTATCTGGTCCTGTTTTCTTTAGTCAACTGAATGTGTCTACAACAGCAGTGGAAAAATTGGAGCTTTATTTGTTGAAAAATCATTTCCTTCTCTGCAACCATCACCTTTTGTTGTATATTCTAGACCTCGAATCTTTGTTGGTAAATGTAATCCAGCTGAGGTTTCTGCCCCAGTAAGTTTTGTGATAAAGGGTCAGGGGTTGAGTCACACCGTGGGCATTCAGACACCTCACAGACCCACAGGCAGTTTATGGCCAGCTGGGTTTGGCATTTTGGTTTTTAGCCACTGGCTGGGCTTGCAGAGGCACCCGCAGAGGGTTCCCAGGCTCAGTCTTAAGAGACACCTCTCACAGGAGTGCACTGCAAAATTCAGGCTTAAGATGGCTGTTTTGAAGACAATGCAGTCGAGTCATTCCATTATCTGTCTTTTCCATAAATATATAATAACCTCTTTTGGGAAGCATTACTATTCTGCCGCTGTGAGAGGTGGGACACCCACAAGCCCTGTGAGCAGTGATATATTTGCACACTGTTGCTCATGAGCCATTTCTAAAAAAAGGCAAAATGACAATGCAATTAAGAGTAGATTTTTTTACTATTATTATTTTAACTGGTTCATTTAATCATCCTGGTTAGAGACGCTGGGAGACAGAAAGTTGGATATGCTCCTGGAGAGATCATGGTATGGGCACAAGGCTACCAAAAACAGCTAAAGTATCTGTTGAGATTTCTCAGAATTGTATTATAATGAAAGTTATTGCCATTTTCAGTGGATTATCTCAAAATCTTATTAAAATCTTTAAACATTTTATTATTTCATTTAATATAAAAACTTGGATTACAGGTACATCACAGCTTTGTTCCCCTAGTGTTTCCACTGTCCAGCCCTACAAATGCTACTTGTAATTCTCTTGCATAGGTGACTAGTGGAAAACAGAAAAAAAACCCCAAATATTTTAAAAAATAAGAGTTTGGTGGCTCTCAGCTTGGGAGAGTTTCTTGTAAATCATTCATTATTGCTGTGGGCTGAGAGGAGGGAGAGCAGTTTAGATATTTTTGTTGTGTTTTCCTTTGAAATGTGATGAATAGATCACAATCCAAAACATTATTCCAATCTTAGTTTCAGCAACCGGAAAAAACTTTCACTGATATTTATCACATTTCAATGTTTCTATGAAGCCTAAAATTCATAAATATTAAAATAGAATCTTATCACTTCAATGCATTCATTTTTCAGCAAATATAGCTGCTGGTTATCACTCAAATAATTCATTAAAATTCAAAAATAGCTGCATAGTAAAGAGAGATGGCATTTATTTAGTATGATATGAAATATAAAAATGTCCAGATAGCTCCCCCTTGGAATATCGCAGTCCCTTAATTTTTGCAGAGAACCTTCAATACATTTTTTCCTTTAGAAAGAACTTGGTACTCGTGTATTTTGTACTTAGATTGAATATCACGAAAAATTTCTTCACGTAAAGGGTGGTCAAGCATTGGAACAGGCTATCCAAGGAAGGAGTGAAGTCCCTGGAAGTGATAAAAAAATGGATAGATGTGGTGCTTTGGGACATGATTTAATGGTGGACCTGGGTTAATGCTTGGATGCAATGATCTTAAAGGTCTTTTCCAATCTACATGAGTCTATGATTCACTGACACTTCCAAAATTTTCTTTAGAAAAGAGCCACATTAGCTAGAAAATGCATCTCACTCCCACTTAATTAAAACCTCTGGCAGGGCCAGGTTCAGTTCTTGTTTTAAGAAGCGCTGTGCACATCGAGTTGTCCCACCTGTACATACATTTCCTCACTGTGCAACACTATTCCCACTGTTGCCTTCCTAGCTAGGAACCAGCTCAAGGATGCAGCAGTGCAGTGCCAGCCTGATCTCCAGGGCCCTCCTTTGAAGTCTTCATTTACTCATCCAGTCCCTGTATTGCCCTCATACTGCCATGCAGCTGTTAAAGAGGAGTGCTGAGCTTTAGTGAGAAATTGCTTTAGGATGAAGTTTGTATCTCAGCACACTGCACCTCTTGCTCTCCTCCCTCCTACCTTCCTTGCTAATGTCCATCCTTCCCTCGCTGCACAGTTAAGCTGTATGGCACCACTGGGGCTCACAAAAGCTCTGGGTAGTCTGGGTGTGAGTCAACACGCAGCGTGCCATCCCCAGCAAAGGCTGTCAGGCTGCCCAGGACAGTCTTTATGTAACACTTGTCATTAGAGGAGTGATCTAAAATTTGCTTTCTCAAGGAAGTCTCATACATTTTTTTTTTCTGCAGTGTTAACTAGATTTTTTGATCTGTGTCTTCCTTTCTCACAGGAGTCATGACTTTGGATTCTGCAGTCCTTTGCATTTCTGAACAATTAGGACATTAGGAAAGATTTCTTCACTAAAAAGGTGGTCAAGCATTGGAACAGGCTGCCCAGGGAAGAGGTGGAATCACTGCCCCTGGAAATGTTCAGAAAATGGGTGGATGGAGTGCTTAGGGAAATGGATAAGTGGTGGAACTGGCAGTGCTGGGTTAATGGTTGGACTTGATGATCTTAGCGGTCTTTCCCAACCTTAATGATTCTGTGATTCTAAGAATTTATAAGCACAATGAGCAATAGTGGTTTGAGATACTCCCAGTGAATTTATTAAAGATTTCTGCATTGCTTACCCTTGCTCTCACTCATGCTGGTAGGATTAAGTTAGCTGTGAGTGCATTCAAGAGTTGACTTGGAGGTACTACATTAGTTTGTCCTTAGAGGAAATAAAGCTCTGTGGGAATGCCAGTAGTTCTTCGGTTTTTTCCTTATTATGCATTTCTTTCTTCAATATTATTTCCACATTCTGAAGAATGATTATAAGCCAGCCTCTGTACCCTCTTTTCTACAATAATGTTTTTCCATTTCTCTCATTTTATAAAATATCACCAATACCATGTGGGGAAATGTTTGCTGTGCTGATATTTAACTGTTCTCTGTTAGATGGTACCATCAGTAGTCTTAAAAATAGGAGCTCTGATTTCTTCCTGGCTCTACCAGATTTTTTGTATCACCTTCAGTGAGGTCCAGATCCTATTCATATGGGTAAAAATGGCAGCTTTCGTGCTCATGTGCTGGAAAATATAAGGGCATTAGAGCTTGTGTGCCACAGACATATTGAATGGGACAGTAATATTCATTGACTTTGGAGATGCTGTTCTCAGACATTGCATTCTCAGGTTGTGTGATTGGGACAGTATGGAGTACCTACAAGCTCGAGGTGGTTTTTAAGCAATGGCTAAGATTACTTGACAGTGGAACTGACTTTCAGCAGATGACAAATATTGTAATATTTGGTCATGCTATGACCCCCAGCAAGGCAATATATTTTTAGGTAACAAAAGAAAAATATAAAATATGCTTGGTTGTCTCACAGTTAAATAAACCTTGTTACTTCACCTTAGCTTTGAAATACCATGCTGTTTAAAAGATCCTTAAAGTTCTCATGGAAAGTATTTAAGACTTGATCTACACAAAAAGAAAATTATTTAGAAACAAATTATAGAAAGCACTAGATGAAATGACAAACCTACAGACCTCTCCACCTCCAGTAGAAGTGACAACAATCAAGGCTTACCCATCATTTGTATAATTTATTAATAATTGAGATAATCTTCAAGTTACATGATGAGGATCTCTGTCTGTTGGTAAGGGTTTTCCTGGAGCAGTTCCTTCTAATATGCTTTATATCAGATTACCTATTTGTTCATTTTCATGGTTAGCTAAATATATTGGGAGAGTAAATGACAAGCAGGAAAACAGAATATGTTAGAGTTTTTGTTCTGAAGTGCTGTATTTGGGGCTATTAGAATTTATTCTATCACCTTTACAGTAATAAGTAATGTTAATGTAACTTCAGTTTTATTTTGTTTCATTAACTTGTACTATACCTGCCAGGAAAGGTGAGTTACGGAAAGGAAGGTGAGCTATTATTATTTGCTGTGAAAAGCAGTTGTTTTTAAAAGGAAAATATGGAAAGATTTCTTTTGTTCTCCCTTTTTTTTTCTATCTTGCTTTTCTCTGCACAGTGAGGAAAAATCAAGGGAAGGCAGAAAGGAGATTGACTTATCAGATATTAGGGACTAGGTATTCTGTGCTTTGTGCAAGTAAAGTTTACCCAGAGGTGTTTTTGGTGCTGTAAATGTTAGGCTGCAGATTAAATCTGTACATCGTTCCCATGGAACAACAGGCAAGTCTGAAAGGACATAAAGAACATAAAGTAAAAGGTGAGTCAGTAAGGAGGAGACCTACTAGTGAATTTTGAAGAAGGGCAATATGACTTTATGTGGATTAATATCTTGATGTGTTAGTAACCAAATGTATTTGTGAAATGAGCAGTGTGAGCAGTAATGGGGTGTTTTTTCCTGTTTCATGCTGACCATAGCAACTTGGTTTTTTCAGTTTTCCCAAGCATTGAATTCCAATGAAGTACATTTCTGGTTTCTAATTCTGCTTGCAGTAAGCAGGAAAATGTTGATCAATATTACAAATGGTGAATTTTATTCCATTGTTTTCACTGTTTTCATCATAATCATTTTCAATGGATCTGTGCCTAATGCTAAAAAATGAGATAGGAGTTAAGACACTAAATGAAAAGCTACTTAAAAAAAAACCCGAAACAATGACACAGGTATAAAAAAGGTTTAGAAGAATTAGGCACTAGGCACTTACTCTTCAGGTAGAAACCCTCTTGATTATTTCCTCTATAGGATTTATTGTGCCATCAAATTAAAAATAAGGAACGGAAGAAACCAAAATAAAAGTACACTAAGATGAGAAGTACATCTACAACAGATATTGCTGTAAAATATTTTTTCCTTTCCAAGCTCTGTCCATATATCCTAAAGCATATAGAATAATGAGAAATGGGACTGAAATCTTTCCCTATAAGGGATCTCATTTCAAATGTACCTATCAGGAGATGACATGGAGGGAAATAACTGCTGATAGTATCTCTCAGAAGTGCTGGTTTTAACTCCAGCAGCATAGCTTTGAAAGATGAGGAAATCCAACTTCTTTGTACTCTCTTAAGCATAATCTTTACAGATAAAATCTTCAACTACATGGAGGGTGATACGAAAGATGAGCTTTGAAGAAGGGACCCTTCTTTGGAAAATGCAAAATGTCAGCATATTCCTAAAATTAATACAGACTAGATAGTCAGGCAAGGAGCTGATGGGGTAATATTTTTTACATAATTTTACCCATCACTAGAAAGACAGAATAGACATATAGGAACCCCGTGAAGCAGAAGGCAGTGTTCTGCTGTCCCACAGCAGCTCTGTTGAACTCCTAAAGTTTGCTGTAAAGCCTACTTCTGTTCCCTGTGTTGGGAAGTGATGGGACAATGTCTGTACTGGCATTAAGTGATATTTTGTATGGACTTAACTCTACAAGAGATAGAGTATGACTCTTTCCATCTTGCTGTCAGTCTCCAGGGATGCCAGCAACCCTTAAAAGTCATAGAATCACATAATCGTAGAATGGTTTGGGTTGGAAGGGATCTTAAGGATCATCCTGTTCAGCCCCCCTGCCATGGGCAACAACAGCTTCCACTAGACCAGGCTGCTCAAAGCCCCATCCAGCCTGGCCTTGAGCCCTTCCAGGGATGGGGCATCCTCAGCTTCCACAGCAGTCTGGGCAACCTGTGCCAGTGCTTCACCATCCTTACAGTAAAGAATTTCTTCCTGATGTGTAATCTAAATCTCTCCTCTTTTAGTTTTAAACAGTCCCCCCTTGTCCTATCACTATTGTTTGTATAAAAGTCCTGTCCCTTCTTTTTCGTAAGTCCCCTTCCAGTACTGGAAGGCTGCAATGAGGTCTCTCCGAAGCCTTCTCTTCTCTAGGCTGCACAACCCCAGCTCTCTCAGCCTGGCTTCAGAGGAGGGGTGCTCCAGCCCTCTGAGCATCTTCATGGCCTCCTCTGCAGCTGCTCCAACTGGTCCACATTTCTTATGCTGAGGACCCCAGAGCTGGATGCAGCACTTCAGGCAGGGTCTCACAAGGGCAGAGTAGAGGGGCAGAATCACATCCTTCATCCTGCTGGTAAAGGAGAAGGGACTTAGTGGACTACCAAAGTGATTGTGATAGTTAAGACCAAGGAGTGTAGTGGTATTTCTCAGTAGTGTTGGGAAGAGGCCTCCACAGTCACTTTTTCTTCTTTTTTTTTAGTTTTTCCTTTTGTTTTTCCACCCCCATCTCAGAACTAATGGTAGAGATACAATGCTGATTTGGGAGATGTTTTGTTGATGTCCATAACCTACCACATGCATGTTTACAGACGTGTAAGAGTCTACAAATAACAAAAGTACTGAGGCAGCAGAGCTTGAAGACCTATGAAATGTTGTGTGCTCACTTTCCAGTTCCATCTCCTGAACCAAAAGAAATAACATAACGTTAAATTCAGTGGCGTTTAACTGCTGTAAAGCAAGGTGCCTAAGATCCCCAGAAAATACTATTAAGGGTAATAGGTGCAGGAATTAATTTTTTCAGGACCTACCTATATCCCAAGGAGATAATATGAACTATGTTTGGGAAAGAATTATACTTACTTTTAGATGTTCCGGATTTAGTGGATTCCTTGTTAGCAGTGCGAAAACGAATTGTAATGCAGATTGTGTTGAGAATGCATGAGACTCTGAAGGTGAGGTTGTGTCAGAGGGCAGAGACTCAGAATCGAGGGCCAACAGTGGTAAGTTTGGAAAGCCCATACCTTTATACTACGGGTCTGTTTTCCACATTGTTTGAGTGACTTCCAAATTATTGTCAATGTCGGGTTAGATTTTTCCAATGCTGTGAGCTGGTCTCTGTAGACTCTCACATGACTGTCAGTTAACACAAATTAAACCATATAGAATGAAATGGAAGCTGATAAGTTTGAATTTTAAGTTGTCTGTATAATTCACTGTAGTGGGAGGTGTATACTGAGCTTCCTTTAGATACTCCAGGACATTAAGAGTAGTGGTACAGCAAATGTACTGTACAGAAAGCCCTGTAGTGTGAAAATTCAGACCACATCTTTCAAAATTATTTCATGCTTTGTTTGTGCCCCTTTCTATTTACTTATTATCAACAGTGAAAACACTAGCAAAGACCCCTAGATTCAAAACACTGTTAAAAAAACCCAAGAACTTTTACACTTCTGTTTCAGGGTGGTGTCTGTCCATGTGTGTCTAGGAAATGTTGGAGGACTTGTGGGTATCTGGAAGTGGAGGAAAAACTGGAAGGTCCTGTGGTGAAAGATCCTAAAAGCATCTGCAGAGGAAGTAGGGATCTGGATGCTGAGGGTCCAGCATATCCCAGTGGTCATCAGGTAGCAGGAGAGTGAGCTGGTGTATGGAGAGAAAGAAATTCAGCTTCTACTTATGAACAAGCCATGAAGCTCATTGTGATGTGACTAGAAATGTACAACGATTTTATTGGGATTGGCATTTTGATGTGATCAGAGAATACAGTGCTGAAGCTTGAAGATGAATTCAAATACTGTGAAACTCAGGAGAGATTTGGGAGAGACAGCAACTGCGTTCACTTTGGGATGTCTCTGTCACTCTGATAAAGCAGTCACATGAAGGACTAACTCAGATTCAGCTCAGTAGTTCTGTTCATATTACTTAATGCTAAACTAAGCTGCTGTTTTAATGTAGTTGCTTGTGAATCACTGATAATATGAAAGTTGTATATTCAGAAATACTAAGAGTGTCTGACACCTGGGATAGATTATTTCAGAATTTATTGGCAAATATAGGTCTCCAATTTTTAATGCATAGCCAGGTTCTAGAAGTGACTTTTTAATATTTGGGTTAAAGAAAAGGAAATAGTCTAAATGGAGAATTAGTCATCATTAAACAATTCAGAAAAAAGAATTTTTAAAAAGGTTTCTATGTGATCTTACACTGCATAACAAGTAACTAAGTTTCTTCACAGAGGCTTTTGTTCAGTAATGTTTATTATTATTAACTGCTTTTGCTCTAATAACTTTGGAACTATATTAAGAACTAGACAGAATAGATAAGGTGAAATATTTAGATAATAATGGCAATTAGGAAGTACTATTATTCTAGGGTGGAATCCAGGTTAAAGCATGTGCCTTTGTGTCTGTAAAGCAGGAATGTTTTTATGTGCCTTACATACCCTACTGTGTGCATAGGGAGTACAGTTCTTCCCAGTCCACTGTATTTAAGTATCCATGGAAAACACGAGGAGTCAAGAGGAGAGGTGAAACACTCTTTCTGCTCAGGGTCCTGTGCAGCTGGTGTGCTGTAGTGGGTGTACGTGACCTTCTGGCCAGCTGGGGAAGTGTTCCAGGAGTTTAAGTGTTTGTATGGCTGGGCTACTTTAGTCCCAGAAAGTAAAATTACATCAACTCTGACTTGAGACTTACTTGGTTTAGGTTTTATGTGAATTTTCATGGCTAAATCTTAATTCCCACGGGTAGCACTTTTCTGGTGTTACTCTTTCATGGTGTATTTTAACAGATGATGGTGGAAAGGGTCTTCATGGCATTTTAAATTTAAATCCCAGTCTCTGATGTATTACTTGGTTTATCATTTAAATTTAATGGGATATTTGCCTGTGGAATAGAAGACATTTGAGTAGCTCACAGAAGAAACAGCCGGCCTTCATGGTACTAATAAGTAAGAAATGGCCACAATTCCTGATGTGTTCAATTATTTCTGCACCACCTTCTTAAATATATGAGCAAAATTTCACTTGCACTCACCAGAGAGCAACTTCAAGCCTCTCTGAACTGACAAAGCTGTGTGAGTAATGCTAGTGGAAGTGAAATTTGGGACTTGTGATTTCAGTTTTGTTTCTTTAGACCACAGTTTTCAGGGAAATGAAGGGTTTGAGGAAAACTGCTTGATAACTGACAGCTCCCAGAGGATGCATTATATCTTTCCCACGTACTGCTGTCTGATATAACTTGACAGCATCAACACTGCTGATGGGTGTAAAAAGAGGATTCCTATATGCAACACAGGCATGGGAATTGCCACTGATTCAGGTCTGTAAAAAGAAACCTGCAAGAACTGTCCTTTCCCCACAGACATCTGTTGGGGATGATGCTGGGTCTCCCTTTACCTTTTTCACAGAATTACAGAGAAAATGAGAACATCTTCCCTGTATAGATGATTATGGTGTCACTATGGAATGATTCTGATGACACAGTTGTAATTTAACACATTGGAAACACATTTTCCCTCTATATAAACTCATATAGAGAGGAGAGCAATTTGCTCATTATCCACACATTAGGTCTGAAGTGCTCACATGAATCTTTCTTTTTTTTAATCCTTGATGAATTTAATAAGTTAATGTTGTTTCTTCATACCTCTCAAAGGTATTTGACTCAATTGTCTAAAATCATTAGTTGCAAAATTAAAAGCACACAGAATTACCAGCAGTACAGATGACTTCTGGTGCTGTTTGTTGTGTCATTAAGCCTTGGAAATCTTTATTTTAATATATTAGCATCTGTTTTGGTATTCTCCAAAGATCAGTCTTGGGTATTTCTTTTTAGTTACAGTGACAGTGGCGATAAAGTTTCCAATCCTCTTCAGCTGTACAATGCATAGAAAAAATTAGAGAAATAGAGTCTTAATTACAGTAGCTCTCAAAAGAAAATAAAAGGGTTTTTTTCTGGTGATAGATGAATGGGCATTTTGTTAACAATTTTTTTCCTGAAATCTCTTCTAAATTATTCAGGCTGTCCCTTCTGTTGAAATACCATCAAATATTTGATTACTAATAGACTGCTTTTGAAATGTATGGAGGACAGCCTTTATAAAGGCTGTCCCAGACCATTAAAGAATGATTTGGCTCTATTACACCATCAAATGTTTCTTTTGTTTAGCGATAATTACAGAGCTATAAACCCCAGAATCACAAAAGAGGTTGTTCTGGAAGGGACATCATCTGATCCAATTCTATGGCTAAAGTCAGGTCAAAACTTGTATATTTTCAGCAAAGCTGATTCCACCCCATCTCAGGGTGATACCTTCCAATGTTTAATTGCTCTCATCGTGATGAATTTTTTTCTTATGTCCAGATGGAATCTAACCCAGAGCAAGACTTGTTCCTTGCCTCTTGTCCTATCACAGCTCATCTCTTGAAGGAAGCACCTCCATATTCCCTGTAACAAACTTTCAGGCATTGGAAATCAGTAACTAGCTGCCCCCAAGCCACCTTATCTCTAGGCTGAACAAAGCCAATTCCTTCAACATTTCTTTATCAGGTCCTCCAGGCTCTAATTATTTTCATGGCTCTCCTCTAGACTGTTTATTTTCTTAGTACCTCTTTTGGTCTGGAGACAGGTTAAATCTGGACATGCTTGTTCCAGGTGTGGCTAAACAGTGCAGAGGAGTGGTGTAATTCATCCCGATGCAAATAATTTCCGCAGAAGCAGGTCTTTCAGAAAAATAATGCTAGAAGCAGGTTTCTAGCTAAAATTTGTTGAATTCAATGCTTTTCCTTTGCTTTTAAATCGACACTAAACTAAAATATTTATGTATATGACTGGATTTCATTAATTTTAGATTCAGTGTAATTGATAGTGCCATTCAGATCCATTCATCCTGTCATTTATCACTTGCTTCCACCAGTGCTCTTTGACCAACAGTTTTATCTTTTTACTTACATTTCAGATGCTGATCTAGCATCAACGTCATCCTTTTCTTTAAGAAAGGACTGTTCGATACAAGACTTTTGGACTTGTCTGCCTCTGTTCACTGATTACAATGTGATGTTTCAGAGAATGCTAAAATATGATTTGCATTTTTGCACAACCTTCCAATCAGGAGTCTTCAGGCATTTATCCTGGAGAAAAGGAGGCGGAGGGGAGACCTTATCATTCTCTACAACTACCTGAAAGGAAGTTATAGGGAGGAAGGTGTCAATCTCTTCTCCCAGGCAACAAGTGACAGGAGGAGAGAAAATGGCCTCAAGTTGCACCGGGGGAGGTTTAGATTGGAAATTAGGGCTTAATTCAAAGGCACACACCCTTCATAGAAGCACCTATGCCAGATTTCAAATGTCAGGATGTGTAATAATACAACTACCAGTAGAGTAGTACCTCAGCAGAGATTTTCAAAAATATTTTCATCTAAATTTGGGTGCTGAGGTCTTGTGAAAATTTGGGCTATGTACTACCTCAAGAAAATGGTCAGTATAGGCGTGACAGTTAGCTAGTTAGATGATCCACAGTGAAAAACTACTTTTTCCTCTTTAGAATATATAAAGCTATCTGAAAGTTCTTGAAAGTATAGTCATACTTAAAAATTATCGCTATGCTGCATGGACTCCATTTCATGAGAGTTATCATCATGCCACTCTAATTTGTGGACTCTAAGAAGGAAGAAAATAAGGTGCTTTTAATTAAATAACATCTAGAGAAAACCAGCTACCATAAAAATAGAGCTATTCACAGCAAAATTTTCTTTCAAAAAGCCTGTGCTCTGACTAGAGAGAGAGTGGCTTCACCCTTAATGCTTATAACCATAGATGTACACACAGCACTTGAAATTTTGTACCTTCATTGATCTTTGCACTGAGACTGATACTCTTGGATAAACCTTTAAATTATTTATCTCATTTGATTAATACAATAACTTTGGATGGACTCATAATTTTCTTCAAATAAAAGGTGATGTTCTGTATTGCTTCTATAGCTGCATTATCACAAATTTCTACTGGTAAACAATTTAGTAGGAAAAAATATGACTTGTTTTTCCTCTCTTCATGAAATGTTTGTAGTCAGATGACACTGTTTATGAATTTGTTTGTACTTGATATGGTTCAGTGAACAGATTTTGTGATCACTGTGTAGCTTTGTATTTGCCAACTAATGAGAAGAGGTGTTCAGGCAATTCTATTAAATTAGTGGTGCGATTTTGATGGCAGGTCAGCTGTATATCCTGAATATTGTTACCTTTTCCTCACCAAGCTCATTATGTATCTAGTTTAATCTTTGTTTAGCTTGTGTCCATCTCCAGAGGCAGCAAGGGGCTTCTCAGAAGAACAGCAAGATTCAGTTCTGCTACCACACAGAGAAGGGGATGGTACAGGGGAACATCCACGGTGCTACAACAGTGAATTTGGAAAAGAGTGGGAATAAGAATGGGACCAGGATAAAAAACAGTGAAAAAACCCCTGCATAATTGCATTTGTTGCTCTTGCTGGTGAGGGAGATAAATAGTGTCTGTGTGAGGGAGAGGAGGGCCACAAGTATTAGTCCTTACAGCTGTCCTTCCTGAGCTTCAGATATTGATCCTTCTCCTTCTCAGCACGGAGTAAGGTGAGATCCATAGTTAGCAAGACTGAGCTGTGGTGGCAGATGAGGCAGATGAGGAGGCAAAGACCTGCCACTATAGCAAAAGTGAACCTCAACAAAAGGGACAGTGGGAACTCATCTGTCCATGAAAATCATGAAACACTTGGCACTAGGGCAAGAGATTTTTTTGCTGGTACATACTCCCTGTTCTAGGACCTACTAACCTTTTACTAAAGCTCTCAGTAAAGACTGCATAAATAAAGGCAGAAATGGCATGTGGAAGCGTGTTTGTCATGGTAGCAGATGGGAAGCACTCTCAGCATGACTTATTGTGCATAAATATAGTGTTAGTTTCCTACTGTTACAAGTAAATGAATGACATCATGCTTCCCGCTTTCAGCTAAGTTGTCCTTATTTTCTTCACAGACATGACTCTCAAGGAAGTCCTATTTCCTAAGAGCAGTCAAGGAAAGTATTAATTCCTGTGGGAATTCAGAATGGTTCAGGGTCTACCCTGAGCAAAGAGGGTGCTGTGCCTGTGGCCCTGTGTTGCCTCGCAGGTTGTGGCTTGATGGAATCCGTCAGTAGGGCTCTGGACCAAGCCCCTGCTGCAAGATGATGTAAAGTGCTGATGCCCTGTAAGCCTAGGCTGCCGATTCAGTCGTATTCAGAAAATTTGACTGGTTTTGTGTTCATACGGCACCCTCTGTGCCTGAGTCCGAGCTTTATGCCAGATCAAATATGCCCTCTCACAGCAGGCATAAAGCCAGCAGCAGAACATACAGCCCCAATAAGTCTGTAGCATAGGCACTAGCTGTTTGGTTGGGAAGGTAAGTGTTTACTCTCTCTTGCACCATAAAATATTTGCTTGCTGGTGATAGAGTGGGCACCATGCAATTGTGAGTTCTCTGGCTTTTTTTTTTTCCCTCTTGGATTTAGTTTTCATCACACCTACCAGGTGTATTAGATCACTGAAGTAAATTTGTAGGGGGCTGTACATCTGCTCACGTTAAACGTTTCTCAAAAATACCAGTGCTACAAAGCATCCTCTGAGCTCATTTTATCAGGTGCAGACATTTAGTAGCCTGTACTCATGTCACTGTCAGTTAACAGAAGTCAGAGATTTAGATAGCAAATAACTGTGCTTGCGCATGTTTGATTGCGGATTTCTTTCTTTCCTTGCCTCTCAAGTTTTATGGGAATGCCTGAGTCACAGCAGGTCCAGCCAGTGGGGTTTAACTGAAGGAAGGATTGCCTACGGATCAGATCGTAATCTTTAGGTAGCAGCTCCCCAGCTGAAGAGCTAAGCTGGGAAAGCTGCAGCTGTAAGCAAACTGTGAGCAGTGCAGACTAGGAGAGAGCAAAGATGCCAAGAGTCCATGTTCTAAAGAAGGCATGCTCTTTGGTAAAAGGATTTTCTGCTCTTTGACCAGCTCTACTTCTCACCTGGTTTTATCTACATTTCTTTTTTAAGTCTGTCTTTGATTTACACCAAAGGAGAAAAATTATGCCTAAAGGACACATTTGTTTTTCTAATTCCCTGTATGAAACCATGTTTGCACTTTCCACTGTGCTCTTATGCACTTAATTGCACTATGAAATGCAGTACTTTGGTTTTGTTTGAAATCACAAAATAACTCTCATCAATGAGTCTTTTTGCTTTGCTTCAGTCACAGAATGTGTATGGTTTAAAACTTGCACCACCCACATTGTCCAAAATTTTGCTATGCACAGATGCTCAGTAAATTGCATACCTCCATCTGTAGCAATATAATTAGCTGGAAGAAGGTTTGAATTTGGATTTAATGTATTGTATTCTGATTCAGCTTGAAACTGTTTTCATTCCTTTGAATTATGGGGGTGGGGACTCTGCCATTGAATATAGTCTACTCTTAAAATTAAAATATTTCTCAGTTTAAGGTGAAAAAGAAATTGATCCCATTTTAAATAACAAGAACTGCAATGTCCAGACCTCTTAAACATCCAGTAAATTTTCAGTGGCTTCGTGCGTGCGTATGCATGTGTAATAGCTGTGTTCTATTCACATGGAATATGGATTTCAAAAGGATAAAAGTGCAGTAAATATGTGGTAAATATATTTCTAGAAAGTAAATTGATATTTGCCATAATAACTGTATTGCTTAATTTTTACTTAACTGTTTTTAACTGAGCATTTCAAAGACTTCTAACAACTGAGCAATGAAATTCTGTAAGAAGCCTGAAGAACTGTTATTTTATCAAGACAGAGGACAGAAGGACTGTGATTTGCCCAAATTCAGCAAAAGCAATAGAAAGAAAATCCATGCATCCTGTTCCACAACATTATTTTAGCCACTCAAATAACACTTATACAAGAAAACATAAGTAAATGCCCTTTTCAAGAAAAATCTTCACAAGATTATAGTTGCTTATTAGGTTAGTTTCTGTGTGCCATGATAAAGTACTGTTTTTCTAAACATAGTAATCTTGACATTTTTACTCGTGATTTTTCTTGTTCTAATTCCTTAAACAAATAGATATTAAATTTTTTAAAATCCTGCAAATTCATGCCCCTGCTGCAACCATACTGAAAGCATAATCAAAACTGGTTTTTGACTGTTGCAGAAATAGACTTTGTTCTTACAGCAACCAGCAAATTCTAATATCTCCATCAAAGGAGCATTCACTGTGTTTGTCATCCGGGAAAACATTCAGGTCAGACCGTGTTCTTTATGAGGTTGCTCACACGTGGTACTGTTTTTGCCCTGCAGAAGTGTACAGCCAGTCTTTCTCCAAAAGAAGAGGGGGATAAGAAATCAGCTCAGTTAACTCACTCCAGCTGAAATGCTGCTTTTGTAGAATCAGAATAATTAACATTGGAAGGGGTCTGTGGATATCATCTAGTCACCTTCTCACTCAAAGCCCTTACCTTCTGAGTTACATGAGGTTGCCCAGGACCTTGTCCAGGTGGTCTCAGAGACCTCCAAGTGTGCAATTAGACAAGCTGTTCCATTTTTTGACTGCATTAACTACATTTTTCCTTGTGTTTAACTAGAATTTTCCTTGCCACAGCTTGTGTCCCATTTCCTCTTGTCCTCTCACTGATTACCTCCAAGAAGAGTTTGACCTCTCGGTACCCACTTAGCAGGTGGCTGAAGAAAGCAGTCAGACGTCTCCTCCAGATCAAGCTAACCCAGCTCCCTCGACCTCTCCTTGCACAGCAAGTTCTCCTTCCCTCAGCCAGATGCTCTCCAGTTTATTAATGTCCTGCGTTGGACAGAATTCCAATGTAGCCTCCTGGAACTACATAGCAGGGATTAATCCCTCTTTTTAACCCTCTTGTTATGCTTTTAATAGTGCAGCCCAGTGTGTAGTTACACTTCACTGGAAAGGCTCAGATTTCAGCTGTAACAGCACCATGTATTTGTCTTTTTTTGCTTTCCATTACCAGAAGCTTCCAAGCTTTAATCGATTGAAGAAATAGGGGTGATGGCAGTGAGATTGCCAGTTTTCTAGCAAATAAGGCAGAGTGCTGTTTTTCAGATGTTCTAAGTACCATTTTGCAGTAAGGTTACTGATCAGCTTGTAACACAGAGTGGAAATTTCCTTTTTTGAACATTTAGGTGCTTGGCAAGGTATCCAGAGCTTTTCTCTTGATATATAGTATTACTGAGTTTCGAGCTGCATTTTGATGCCTGTTTGCTAGAAACTGGGCAAGTGCACTTTTTGGTTTGAATGTCCCAGCTGGTATTTTTAAGGGTACACCATTAAACCTAAATCAGTATTCTAACTTGATACCACAAATTCTGTCATCTTAATTATTCATCTGTTTGTGAATGCATCAACTCATTATTCTGCCATGTGAACACATGGGATGTTCTGCTTGGTGTTGGATTTTAGCAACTGTTTTGGCTTATATTACTTTTCCTAACAAAATCCGTTTAGACCAAAATACACCGTATTTATGAAATACATAAGATCATGGTTTTTCAGAAAGATTGGTAAACGGTTACATTCAGCAATTTCTCATCACTATTTCAAGTTTGAAAAACTACATCTTTCTCTCATGCCTGTGCAGGCTCCAGACATTATATTTAATGAATTTCCCAAGCGACTGAAGTTACAATTTTCAGTGGTGCCTGGGTGACTTAATCTGACAACATCTAAACTTCAGTTTTGTAGAAGATTTGCTCAGCATTTTGGAGCTGTTTGTGGTTCATCATGTCAAAAAAAAAATAGTCTTGCCCATTACCTCATTTTAGATGCTCCTGTAGGTTTAGAAACATCCATAACCTAGAAGAGAGTTCCTCATTATTGTGTGAAAAAGAAAGTAGTATGTAATTACAGACCAGTTGAGGTGCATTTACGTCTATGTTTGGATAATGGATGTTCTATCCTATACCAAGTGTGGTGTGGAGCAATCTTCCATGTAGAAGTTTCTGCTCTTTAGTTCCCAGTGGTGAGATGTGGAAGGGTAGAAGCAAAAATAAGCACTCAGGTAACACCTGATCCAAACGTACTCAGAATCCTGCATGAATACATTTGATTTAGCTGTAAGGTGTGCTACGAACTGCTCACCTGAGTATCCTAGGATTTTTCAGATAGGTTGGCACAGCCTGCAGTAAAGCACATGCTGCCTCTGCGAGTGGTGCATGAACAGGTTGCGCGACAATGTGTGGGTGACACACATCTCTGCCCTGTAGACAGATCCTGAAGGAGTGTTGGCTTAGATGGGGAGCTCAGGGCATCGTTTATGAAGTCTTTCTCCCTGGAAGAAGTGATAATTAGACTGGACAGGTTTGGACTGGTGTCTTTTAAATCATTAGTTTCTTCCATTTTCCCTTTTCATACCACAGGTGGGAAATCAGAGAAGGTAAATTATGACAGATCAGAGCAAAATATTCGTCCACCTTCTCAGCTGCTCTTCCCACGACAGAGTGATGGGCAGAAGGAAGAATGATGTCCTTCATGCTACAGGAAAAAATTACAGAAGTGCAAAAGAATCTAGTGGCCTTTTTTAAAACAAATGCATTGCATTAGTTTACTGTCTCTAAGAGGGGGCTTAATGCCATGCTGTTTGGGGCATCTGGGGCTGCTGGAACATAGATAATGAAGTGTATAAATGACTACTTCTGGTACCTCACTCTGGCTGAACTTGAGACAGAATCTTTCTGAATACAGCATAGTGCAGGATGACTTCCATTACAAGGGGCTGATCTGCTCTCTTGAGGTGCTGAGAACATCCACTTCCTGAGTGCAAGAAGGATGCCAAAATTGCTCAGCCTTTTGCAGAATTGTGCCTTAAATCTCTAACAGATTAACAAGCAAAATAGTAGAAAAACTGAGTGGGGTGTTGCCATGGTGATCATAGCATTTGATAACTGCAAATAACACTGCTCCATACAGCAACCGTGAACCGGAATACAAAGATGGCATTTCTTGTGACCAAAAGTCCAAATTCATAGAAGCCTTGACTCATTCACTGTCAGTATATTATTAGTTAATTCAATTTGAAGTTTATCTTTAGTATAACTTCACACTCAAAGCAGGTTTCCTGTTTTGCAGTCCTCTAATGAACTGTCAGGGTCTGTAAAGAGAGAAAACTGAATTCAGAAAACTGTGTGGAGATGGTAACAAAGGAGGTATCTGTCAGCACACGGTTTTCTCTCTGCTGGGTGGTTATAGGTACTGGATTCCTCTAGCAGAGCTTTGGAAAGACAAAGGACACAGAAATGGGTTCTTTGGCTAAGCCAGCCTGCCATGGAAAGTCATGGAGAATCAAGGCAAGAAATAGTGCATTTGTCTCCTCCTTTTACACTCTGTCTTCTAGATTTGTCTGGCTAGATTGAGAAGCAGAGAACTAAGAAAAGGCAGAGTCACCACTCTACAACAGAACAGATTTGAGCTTTTTGGTCTGTTACTATAGAGAGGCTGCTCAGTCACCTTTAAAATAATGTTCTTCTAAATATGTAGCTAGTGCAACTCCTAAATCTGTAGCTACAATTTCCCGAGATATCAGACTTCGACTAACTGAAAACAAAATTTGTTTGCTCTCACATTAGCTGCCATTCTGTTTCTGATTACTAATTTAAAGCTTCCTGTTGATTCCACTCACAAATCTTAAAAGTTACTCTAGTAATAAGCAGAGAGACTCAGAGCTACCTCCTCAGAGAATGGTGTGACTAATCAGAGCATCAGTTAAAGACAACATCATGTTGCATAGACACCTTGGGAAAAGTGAAGGTTTTGCAAACTCATAGAATCCTTCTATTTTAGATAAAATTCCTATAGTGCATTATTATAACATAACATTGGTGTCTTTATGATTATCAACAGAGAGATTCTGGCAGTCTAATTTCACTTAAGGCTTGGTCATATTTTTCTTCACAGAGACATCAGTGACTATTTTTCTAAGACACAGGGAGATGCTGTCAAGTGCACTTGTGGGAGAAAGTGTTCCATTTCCCATCATCTAACATGGCCATCAAGCTGAGCTAAATGGGACTGACACAGGATTGGATCGACAGGCTGGACTATTGCCAGTCTTTTTTTTGTTTGTTTTTTTTTTTTGCCCCCATTCATTCCAAGCATAGAGATTGTAATTGCAGACTGACTCTTTGAAAGACACTGAGTCATCACTGTCTATTCCACTGCTAAACCTTATTTTTGTATCACTAGCAAGTGATTTTGAAGTACTCCTGCTATTGGTTCTGTGCTCTTAGTCTCGGTGAGTCTGGGTTTTTTTTTGTTTACTGCAATTAGGCAATGATTGTGAGTTATGAATAAAGCCTAGGGGAAAGGGGGATAGAGATATTTGTTTCTGGCAAATCAGAAAGTGCACATTGTTCTTTATGTTAGCATATGACTCAGTCAAGAAGATAAAAGTTTCTGATTCAAGATTTTAATCAGACCATAATTTTTCATGCATCCATTGGATTTCCACATCCATTTAAACTAGTTTACGGATTATAGTAAAGTTAGGTGTGAAGGTTTAACAAACTAAAGTTGTCTTCTGACTAACTTGAATAAAAAATACATTACCTGTAACTTTAAGATAATGAGGAAATAGTAAAAACAATAAGGATATAACTGAATTACTTTTTCTTTGAATGCTTTCTTTTGTTTAAAGGGAGATAAAGCTTAAGCAGACATACTTGTGCATGATATGAGGAAAGGGGTAATTTTTGGAGGTGTTTTGAGATTAAAGGCTGTTGAATATCATGTGAAATTGGGGAATCTGTCTCAGTCGGACATTATAGGAGAGACAATTGTAGCAAAGCTCTGTGTGCTTCTTCGTAGGAAAGGGAAATGTCACAATACTAAACCCTAAAGAAAGAATGTGAGCAGGAACAAAAGAAGAAAAGCAACGATACTAAGTAATGATGTAGCAAAACATTTAGAGAGGAGCAAAAGGGAGAAGGAGAAAAGCATATGGGGGATCCAGCTCTTCTCCAAGAGACACGGAGATCAGAGGCGCAGATCTTGAACCTTTCTATGTATCTCTACCAGGCATAAAAATCCCCCACGGCTCCCAGCCCTTGCCTCTCTTGCTATTAACCTGGACTCTTTGCTTAAACACTCCTTCCTACAAGCCGCTAGGAAGCAAACAGCAGGAGCAGGCAGAGGCCAGCGTGGCAGATGCAGGCTGTAACCCACTGTTAGAAACACTGCTGTCGGTTTCTGACTTCCTGTTTGTGTTCATCAGTGATGGTGATTTCCCTCTTTCATTTCTCTCCACTAAGCTTGCCTAGAGCCTGGTACCTATCAGCAAAACCTTAAATGAATCAGAGTTACAGGATGTTCAGTCTTAACGGGGAAATACGTCAATGAAAGAGAAACTGCAGACAATGGGAGTCCTCCCCCCACACTTTACACTGTGCCAATATATGGCACTACAAAGCATCCTTTATTGTTCACCTACCTTCATATTTTGTCATTTCATTAAATTAATCCTTTCATGATTGCTAATTATTGTGTTTCCCATTAATTTCCTTTCTTGGAGGAAAACCAGTCCTCAGAAAGACAATGATTGTTTTCAAATTTGCAAAATTGTTATTCATTGCAGAAACAGGATTGCCTTTTCCATAGAAACTGTCCTAATCTGTGCTAGTTGCTAGATCCTTCTGGGAAATAAGTTTTATTCTGCATGCTGTTGAGAGCAAAAAACTGGGAAGTGAAGTTAATGAGATGCCACTAATAATTACAACTGAAGATCAAAATATTGGAAAATCATAATAAAGAAGATAATTCCCAATTAAAACATAGCAGGAGTTTAAGGGATTTTTAAAATGAGATTACCCTAACTAAGTGAAACTGAGTCTTTTGGGGAAAATATATTGCATTCAACATAAATACTTCCAGAAGTTTCTCTGTTACATGAAGAATTACCAACAGTGACAGGAAGAAAGGAACTCAGAGGATAATATCAGTCTCACCTAATTTTAGCCATATAAAGTATAGGTAAATTAGTTATCTAATTTTCTTTTGTGAACAACAGAGAGATAAGCACCTACTTAGAGCATTTCTACTGATTCTGAAACACATCCAAGGCTGATTCAATGACTTGCCCTGGTGATGCCAGAACAACTGCTTTAGGGCTGAGGGCTACCATTTGGAAGCAGTCCAAGGGGCAAATCAAAAAGAAAACGAAATCTATTTAGGAAAATAATGTAAGAGATAAATAATTGGTTGTTTTCAGTGGCTGATCTGTAGCTTGTCCTCTAACAGTGGAGGAGTAGCTCTGGTGTGCCTTGGGGTGTGGGAACACACCAGGACAGAGGGCAAGGTCACGCTGGCTGCAATGGCAACCCCACATGGCAACCCCAAAACAACTGGATAGCAGCAAGCGGCAGTGCAAAATCTGTGCAGGAGGACTAGCAGAGCACTGTAGACAAGCAAATAATCCTTGCAGTTAGCAGCAGTAATAGAAACCTAAGTGCAGCAGGGCTATGAGTAGCTGGTACTTCAGAGCTGGTTCACCTCTGGCTGGTCTGGAGCACTTCAGAGCAAGTAGGGGTCTGTCTGCAAGAGAGAAAATAGCTGGTGTTTGGAGAGGCTGGTGAGCCGTGAAGTGGTTTGTCTCTCTTCTTGCAGAGATTTTGATTTGTGCACGTATGCTCTTGGAAGATCTTAGGATTCACAATATTTAATCTTTTTTGCATCTAAATTTTCTCCTTGTTTTCTCCCTGGCTTTAATACAGAATAGGTCCAAATACTGTATTCATCTTCCCTCTTCCCAGTGACTTTGCAAACAACACTCTCAGAGTAGAAAACTGCATTTTCAATACTCAGCACCATGGGAAAGCCACTGCTATAATTTTTTTCTGAGGAAATCCAGCTTTGATTGGGGCTCTTTGCACTTTCCAAGTTAGAAGGTCATGAAATCAGATCATGGTGGTAGAAGATCCTAATAGTGTAATTGTTTTGGCATGCCATGAACACTCATGATGCTTTATGAACCTATGAAATAGTTGCTGGCTGAACCCATAAATCAGCATCCATGTGGAAGAAGGGCAGTGACTAGAAGTGTTGGGACAGGGAAGCACAACAACTCTTAGATTGTGGTTTTCTATTTTTAAATGCACCAACTTGAATCCAAGCATCTATTTAGACAAAACCTTTCCTAAGAAGCAGAAATCCTAACTGGACAGATAAGGAGATTGGAAAAGGTCAGCATACTTTGTTATCTGTCCAGTCAGATACAAGTTTGGTATGTGAAAGGATATTTAAACACAGGACTTATATATAAGTTCCTCAATGGTATGAGCTCATTCTGACTGAACCCAGAGGAGCCTGAGATGTGGGTGGTGAGGCACTGGAACAGGTTGCCCAGTGAAGCTGTGGATGTGTTCAAGGCCAGGTTGGATGAGGCTCTGAGCAATCTGGTCTAGTGGAAGGTGTCCCAGCCCATGGCAGGGGGTTGGAATGGGATGATCTTTAAGGTCCTTTCCAACACGAACCACTCCATGATTCTGTGATATTTTTGTCATTTCCCCTTGACCAGGAATGCTTTGATGTGATGGGCTGCTGTATTAAAGGACTTCTGTGCTGAACTTCCACTAGAGAAACTTTTGGCTACTTCAGTGTCAGTGCTGGAGCAGCAAGGGTTTTGCATGGGGCTGCTCTCCTGGAGATATACCAGTGCTTGATTACAGGAGATAAGGAAATCTGACTTTTAGCTATTTTTAAATGTTAATGCAGATGCTTAGTTGCAGTTCAAGTTATACCACACTGTAGTCTCAATTAATACTTGAGTTTTATTGCAGAATCCTCCTGCTGTTGATTTTGACTCTAAGTGGCTTTCTTCTTCCTAAGATCGCTGGGGTCTCATCTGTAACTTGTATTTTCCAGTGGGGAATGGATTTTGATGAGGGACCTGTGGAGTACACTGATGTGTGCTGTATTAACTTAAATGTTAAAAATTCTGCTGGAGGGAGTGCTTTGTAAGAAGTGGCGAAGCATTATCCTTTCCCATGGGATTTATGATAATAACATTAATCATAATGAATTACATTGTTATCTGTGTAGCAGTCATTTTTCTACAGCTTTTTCTCTGCCCTACAGGGGTTGTTTCTTTTTCACGCAGGTCAATGAGCTTTACTGTGATCAAAGCAAACATGCAAATGTAAATTCTTTCTATAAAGGTACAGGGGAAAAAAATCAAGCATTGGGATGGATGGATAGTCAGTAACAGATAAAGATACAGTTTAAGAGGCACCCTAAGGCAGTTTATTCTGACTGGTTTGTTTCAGGTAAATGTCTGGGAGACACTTCCATAATGAAGAAGCTTTCTGGAATAAAGGGCTGCTAACATAGTCCTTTCTAGTTTCAGCTCTTTTTTAGAAACATCAGCTAATGCAGTTAATGCAAAAAAAACATGGGGATTAGAGTTTACCAAGACTGAGTTCCTTCATTATTGTTTTAAATACTATCCCAAGTTTAAGAAAGGAAGTGCTAACAATAGTTTGAAAGATACACTTAAAAAGAAGAATTAATAAGGTGAGAAAACATCTCCCATGTAAGACACCAATAAACTGACAAAGTTTTGCTGCTGAGATCCAGTTCCAGACCTTACAAAGAACAGAAATTATTGGGAAAAAGCTTCTTATGTCACTGTGGGAAACCAAAAGGATTCTTTGAAATGTAGAAAATACGCTTGTTCCTTGCTGTGACCTTTTTCCTTGACGATGTTCCTAGCTAAAACTCCCTCATTTTGATTTGTATCATTTCCTGTGGGCTTTGGGTGTCTTTTCAATGTAGTTGATTTCTGGAAACTGAAGAGCAGATGGTTAGTGTTTGTAAATTGCCAAAGCCCCATGACTTTAAATGGATAGTTTGAAAATTTGATCAGCTAGCATAACTGTTTAAGGGCTGTGTAATCCTTTTATTTCCTCATCCCTTACTGTCCTGTATAAAATGAAAATTGAATCACCTTTATGGACTTCTTAAACTGTAGAGAAGATTTTTATTTGCATCTCACGTAGTTTAATGATAATACACATTTGAAGAAATTATTCAGATTCTTCACTTTATACATAGATTTAAATACATAAGCATTTTAATTTTTTTCGAATATATCAACATCTTTGATATTATTTGAATCTACAGATTCAAGTTTTGTGATTCAGCAACATATATTCTACAGTGAACATAAAATTATAATAAAAATAGACAGTAAAACTTAAGGTTTTACTTAGCATTTTTTTAGCAGATTCTGATCTAAAACTTTTGCCTGAGAAATAAATAAACAATACCAGATTTAGCTTGAAGATTGCAGTTTAAGAAAAGGGCTCATATTTAAAATGAATTTATAAAATCTGATTTAATCTTGACAGTTTTATTGGTATATTTATTGCCACCAAAGAAAAAAAAACCCTTAGGATTTATATTTTGCAGTGCATTTTATAGTCATTGTTCTAGCATTTCCTTTATGATAGAAGGAATAAATCAAAACCATGTAACCCACCCTTACATTATTGCAAACAGATAACCAATATTCTGTCTCTGGATGTTTTCTTTGCTTCAAGCAAAGAATAAAGGATTAATTCTGCATACTCATTAATCTCACAGAGGGATGAGCTGGGAACTCCATCTCCTCAGCAGCCCTGAGCAGCAGGTGGACATCTCAGTCCCCTGCAGGTCTCGAGGTTCTGAGTGTGTCTTTCACCTCTTACCCTCTCCCCCAGTCTGGTCTCTGCGCTTCATCTTTGCTCTAGGATTGTTTGCCTTTCCCTTTAATCCTCACCCGATGCCTCCTTAGATGCCTCCTTATCCCTTGAAAGGCCACACATACCTACACTTCTCTGCCCATTAATTAACTCTCAGCACATGAGATACCAAGACAATTGCTACTTGTTTCTGCATGTTATGCTCTCTCCACAGCCTTTTTGTGCCTTTTTCATCTGTTTATCTCTAAGGAAGGAGCAGCTCTTCTATAGGTGTGTAATTCATAGCACAGCAGGTCTCTACTTTTAGGCAGCCTGAAGCTATTCACTGTAGTAACGAGGTTATTGATGATAATGGGTATTTAGAGGCCGCTTTTTCGTTGTTACTGCAACTGATGTAGAGGGCAACACTCTTTATCTTTCAGATCAGAAAGGGATAGAGACCAAGGGAATATATCCCTGGCTGGAAATGCTCCAGCTTTCTATGCCCTTCCATACTGCCCATTTTGTGGACTAGGTGACTAAATTCTAGAAACTACCTTATTTATAAATGGTTTCTGAATTGATATTTTAATTGTTGGTGCAAGAAAAATAAAACTAGCAGTATTACTCTTTTTTTTTTTTCCTTTTTGATTGTGTTGTAAAGCATACATGTCATCTTGTTTTGGAGCCATTTGCAGCAAATTGATGTTATTCTACTTTTTTGTTGGTACTTGCTTAACAGAATATTCTGAAAGGTGACTATACTTTTGTTTTGTTTGGTTCTGACAAAATTGCCTCTTTCCAATTAGTCACTGGATTATGTGTCTTTTCTGCTATGTTTTTTTAATTTAAGCACCTTATTAACACCTGGCTAATATCTTACAGACCCAATGGCTTTTCATCTGCAGTAGTATTCAGTGTTTCCCCCCTTTCATTAAATGCTTCTCTCCCCCCTAGCACTTCTCCTACTCATTTCAGCTATGTGGTTCCTATGGAAACACACTTTCCATATACACTTTAGGTTGTGCTTCAGCATAGGAAAAAAAAAAAAAAAAGCCAACTATTGTATCAGCCTCTCCTCTATGGAATGAAGGCTCAGACATCCCCAGCCCCCCATCTGGTACTGCCTGACTCACTCTGAGTTGGGATCAAACCTGCTTGTTTTGGGGGAAATGTGGATGTTTTTAATATGTAAATGTGTTTTGCAATAAGAATCTGGGTTTGTCTGCATTCGAGATACTTAAGAGGCATGATCTTTCTGGCAAGCAGGGTGGGCTGGTGGGATTCATCCGTAATCTTCAAAACTAGTTATGAAAGGATACTGCAGAAAATAACATCTTCCAGAGCACACCAGGCACTTCCAGGGTCTCAGGGTCCTGGTTCAGTGTGTCTGGGCTTCAGTCAAGTCAGGTGGCCATTGCTACTCCACAGGCAGGTACAAACTGTACTCAGCAAATACAAATCATCTCCTTCAGTCAGCCCTCACAACCCATCAACAAGTCTATCACAAACAAAATCAACAAGATGTTCCCATTCGCAGCTTTTGGATGGTAATGACACAGTCTGTTACAAACCCATCAGATGTTTCAGTGCTGGGCTGCTTAGAGAGTGTTTGAACACGTTGCTCTCCAATGTGATGTTTTGCTTAGAGTGAAACAATCTTTAAATATTTGCACAATATTTGATAATGTCCACTCAGCTGAACATGAGAAGACAGGATAAAATATATCCCATTATTCATATTTATTCCCACACTTGAATCTATATTAAATAATTTTTTCAAAACCCACTCACTCATTCCAAAGACCAGGGGCTGCTGTTTGTTGTTATGTCTTTGTATTATCCCAGTGATCCTATATTACACATTCTTTTTCTGCTGCATTGTTTTTTGGAAGTACAGAACCTACATGTCATTTCTGCACAAACCAGTTACATTTTAGGTGCAGGATGTGATTAGAGATGTTTGCAGAAAGGCAAAAGACAGAGTGGAAGGGAAACAATAATGATCAGTAAGATGGACTGTAGCCTAATAATACCACTTCAGTTTTGTTTGTCTCATGGAAAAGCTGATCAAACCCAAAAAAAAAGAGATCTAGGAAAATTAATTTTGGATAGACTTCAGTAAAACAAGATTTCATTTGCCAGTGACAGGGAAAAAAAAAATTGCAGTAATTGAAATGTGATATGGAAGCTTGAGCACAAGATTTAGTTGTGTGGAATATAATTTACTCTGCTAAGCATTAATAATTCTACCTAGGTCTGGAAAAATAATTTTAACTATTTGTAGTTAGTAGACTTCCGCTAAAATTTTCAAAAGCATCCATGAGACCATAACATCCATAGGAAAATGCTTTCCATTTCTAGAAATAGCTGAAGCTTTTAGCAGTATGTCTTTAGCTTTGAGTAAAAGTACATAAGGCTCCTAAGGACCAGTTTAGAAAGATTTCTTCTCAGGTACTTAAAAAAGTATTCAAGAATCTACCAAATAGGTATACTGAGTAACAACTATTAATTTCAGGTTAGACATCTACCTAAACACTTCTACAAACTGGACTGGTTCCTTGCATCTTTAGACTCTGACTACTTTTCAAACTTTAAGAGTAGAGATGATTCATGATTTTTTAGAATTTTCTCCTAATCTTTTATGCAGACTTGTCTCAGGTTGTGGCTGGGCCATACAGCTGCTAGACTGTTTTACAAAGCTGAATTCATAATTTCTTTTCTGTTCTTATGTTATCAAGCAGCTGCTGTCTTCTCCCTGCAGTTCTCATCAAAAGCTCATTTTGTCATTTTGTGGTGGTGAACTGACTTTCTAGAGAATTAAAAAGCAAAAAAAGAAAGAGAAAATGCTCATAATTTGAAGTGTTGTCTACATGGTGCATTTAGGCAGATGAGAAGTTGCCCTGCCTGTGTTGTGAATTGACTTGTGTCTTTCATCTGTTTGATCTCTTCTATCAAAAATGCTATTGTGGCAGCAGCAATCCTGAAAACATTTTTCCCTAAGCTTTAGCAGAAGTGGTGTCATTCAGACTGTGTCATCAACCACTGCATCCAGAAGTCGTTTATCGGACAATAGTTGCAGGAAGAATTCTCTCAGAAACCTATTTTTTAAAAAATTACTCATTCTTATTTGTGCTTGTTAAGGTTGAACAGGATTATTCAGCTGTATAAAACTTACAGAGAATAATGAGATCATAGAATGGTTGGGATTACAAGGGACCTTATAGGTCATCTAGTTCCATCCCACTGCCATAGACAGGGACACCTTCCACTAGACCAGAGTGCTCAGAGCCCCATCCAGCCTGACCCTGAGCACAGAGCTTGTCTCCTTTACCAGAGACACGGATTGTATAACATGATGTATCCAATCACCAGGCAAAGCAGGAAGCTTCTGAAATAGGGCTATTGATTTTACATAGCCTTAAAGTGGTGATTTTTTTGTCACCACTTTTATGCATTAATTACTGTAGCAAACATATGCCAGCAATGGTTCTTCTCACCTTACCTTTGGAAGGAAAACAGTGTGGGCAGGGAAGTGTTTAGCTTGGATTTTTAAAGTTATCTGTACATGCATATTACTACATACTCATATTATTTAAAGTAAGATGAAAAACGATGTTTAAAAGCAAATCTGATGAGGTGTATGACTACCTCAGTTCTTTTGGGAATACATTCCTTAGCCACTGGTTGACCTAGCAAAATGGGGTTCAGCTCTTGTGTGCACGGTCTGAGTTATATTGGTGTATTTCCAGCCATAGTAACTTTCATATTTGCAACTAATGTTTGTTGATTGTGAATATTTGCAGGTCCAGGAACTGCAAATGTTCGTACCTACACAAATCAGAAATAAACCTGAGTAATTTGAGCTCTTGCATCTCTGGGCTGGTCATAATCTTTCCAGACTGCTACACTTTACAGGCATAATGAGCATTTTTGGAGAGACAGTTGACTGGTGATTATTTAAAGACTTAAACAAGCAATGTTTGGCATCCTGTGATTCCCCAGAAATTAGTGGTGGTTACTGTGACCAGTAAATGAGAAGTGGAGATCGTTACCATTTGTTCAACTTTCAGAACTGACTGTACACACTTAGCAGCTTGTAGCTTGATTTTCAAAATGTGGAGGTGTACAGTGTAGAAAAATTTCATCTCTTTTCCTCAGGATTAGGAGGTTTATAAAGAGTGGAAACCTGGAGCTATTTCTACAAGTAACTATAAGCTAATTTTTAAATGAGATACATGTTTGTTTTTAAAAGCTTGCATATTTTGTGTTTACTCAGTTTAGTAAAAATGCTTCCCCAAAAAAAAAAAAAAAAAGAAGCATTTGGCTTCTGTTTGTATCTTATTTTTCTGAGAGTTTCTGGACCTCTGTATGATTTAGTATAGGATTTGATTACAGCAATGAAAACATGTTATTTGCAATCACAGGCTGAAGTACAGGCTGGGCAGAGAATGGATTGAGAGCAGCTCTGGTGAGAAGGACTCTTTGATTGCTGAGAAGCTCAACATGACCTGGCAATGTGCACTTGCAGCCCAGAGACCTAACCTCATCCTGGGCTGCATCCAAAGCAACATGGGCAGCAGGGTGAGGAATGGAATGCTGCCCCTCTGCTCTGCTGTCATGAAACCCCACCTGGAGCTCTAGGGTCCCCAGGCCAAGAAAGATGTGGACCTGTTGGAGGGAGGCCATGAAGAAGAACAGATGGCTGGAGATCCCCTCCTATGAAGAGAGGCCGAGAGAGCTGGGGCTGTTCAACCTGGAGAAGGCTTCAGGGAGACATCAGAGCAGTGTTCTGGTACCTAAGGGAGCTGTAAGGACATGTAGTGACAGGAAAAAGCATAATGATCTAAACAGAATGAGGGCAGGTTCAGATTAGATACAAGGAAGAAATTCTTTACTGTGAGAGTGGTGAGGCACTGGCACAGGTTTCCCAGAGAAGCTGTGGATTCCCCATCCCTGGAAGTGTTCAAGGCCAGGTTGGATGGGGCCCTGAGCAACCTGGTCTCCTGCCCATGGCAGTAGAGCTGGAACTAGATGAAATTTAAGGTCTCTTCCAACCCAAACATTCTATGATTCTATGAATTCCCTCCATTTTCTTTCCTTCTTTCTTTCTTTCAGGTTTTTGTTTGGGTTTTTTTTTTCTTTCACAAAAGGAAACAATGCCTTCCAAGTTAGCTCAAACAATACAAGAATTGTCTTTTTTATTTTAATCCTCGAAATTATGGAGAAGGAGGGGCAATAAGTACTTGGAGCCATTTCATTTGCACCAAATTCTGGTGTGTTAGTGGTTTGTCAGATTACCAAGGGAAAGAAAACAGGTGAAGGAGTGTTGTTCCTTAAGAGCAGCAAATGTGATCTTGGGTCTTCTGAGCTGTTACATCTTCCTAGGTGATCAGCACCTGAGTGAAGTTGTGGTCAAAGAGCAAAATTAAAACCTAACAATCTTTTTAAAACATGATGAATTTATGTTTGTTGTAGTACAGGAGAGCAGGTCTCTGAAATTATGTCAGTGAGAGACAGGGCCTCTTTTAGAAGGTTCAGTGTCAACCTCTTTATCACAATTAAATACTGTGGAAATAATTGTCTCAAGGTGAAAATTGTGACATAAACAGAAGGAAAAGTACATATAAATACTTTATTGAAGCACAAAGAATGAAAAATGGTGTGATGAAGTTGGCTCCTTAAAGGTCCTATGTTACTAATGCTGGGGAATAGTGTATTCCCAAAGCATTCAATAACCTGCTGTAAACAGGAGCAGAGTTAGGCCAATAGGGAATGCTCAGAAAACTATCCATTAATTACTTGGGAACAAGAGTGATTCAGGTTGGAAGAAGACCATCTATTCCATCCATCTGCTCAAAGGGTGGCCAGCTGATCCCGGCTACTCAGGGCCTTCCTCAGTCAGGTTCTTCATATCTCCAAGGATGGAGATCCACAGCCTCTCTGGGCAACATGTTCCAGTATTTCACCATTCTCATGGTGGTTTTTTTTCACTCCAGGGTTTAGTCAGGATTTGCTGTTGCTGGAACTTGGGGTTTTGCCTCTCATCCTTTCTCTGTGCGCCTCTGAGAATGTTCTCTACAACTTCTCTAGACCATCCCATTAGATAGCTGCAGACAGCAACAAGATCTCCTTTTGAGTTTTGGTCTTAAGGCTGAACAAACCCAAGTGTCTCAGCCTGTCCTTCTGCACCAATGCCTACATCGGGGTTATTCGAAGTAACCTACAAATGCTAAGGCAGATCTCCTGCTGTGCTGACTATCCAACTGGCTTTCCTAGGAGAGGGACAACTCTGCCAGCCTACGTTAATCCTGCAGCCCTGTGGAGCTCTGATGTGAATTATTGCCGATGGTAGGTGACAGAAGAGATGTGCATTGCTTGGTTACAGGGGAACATCTTTGTTCCATCTGACTGCTTCTTTTATTGCAAACCTTACTGTAGAAAGGAACAAACGGCATTTCTGCTGTCTGCTTCTCTCTTCCCTAAAGTTTCATTAATTAGTTCATAAAAGCATCTACAGATCTCAAATGCATTTAATTTCATGATTCCAGCATGCTTCAGAGGAGTAAGGATTAAGCTATACTTGCTAAGGTACAGAGGTGAAAAGAGGACTAGGAATGATGCAGAAAACAGGACAGAGCTTGTGCCTGGGAAAGATGAAGAGCTCACCCAGAGCACCATTATGCTGGGAAGCACCTGGGTGCCTTATTATACTTTCAGGTATTTCAGAGGTTCTCATATGCATTGATATTTTTTGCTTTTTTGTATAAAATTACTTACAATTTAGATTAGTTTCATTGAATGTAAGAGATTTTAAGCATATTTTAAGGGAGTCTTTTTTTTTAATCAAAATGCTGCTTTTGAGACACTAACACTGTTTAAATGTAAAAAAAAAATCCACAAGCATTTAAATAAAACCCATATTTGATGAACTTTTATAATGTCAGAATAGTGCTGCACCAATTATATTTCCACTGATGTAAAAATCTAGAGGAGGAATAGGTCACAAAGCTTTTCAAATCACAAAAATGTGATCATAGAATTCTACAATGGTTTGGGTTAAAAGGGACCTTAAAGATTCAGCAATTCCTGTGCTAATTTATTCCAATGGTTATTCATTTTAATAGATATTAAATTACGTGCATTATTTCCCATGTGGATTTTTCTGTCTTTCAATTCCTAATGTCTTCTTTTCATGCCTTCCTAAATGAAGGTAATTATCTAATATTTTGTCCCATGAAAGTGGCCCTACATTGCAACTTCCGTATTTTCTCTTTCCCAAACTAAAAAGCTTTACATAACAATTTCTTCCACTCCTCAGCTGTCTTTCTTAGGGGCTGTTTTGGCTTTTGCCGCAGTATTTCACCAACATTTTTGGACAACAAAATTTTTTTCAATATTTTCATACCAGTTTCCTCAGTAACCAAATAAACATTTTCAGTCTGTATTTCACCCCTTTTTCTGCTTAGTCTAAGCACACCAAACCCACATGAATTGCCCAGCCATTTTTACTTCAAATTCACTCTTTTCAAGCATTAACAGCAATGGCTTTTGGGTTTTGTTTCTTTATATATATATATATAATATTTGTTGGTTATATTAAGACAAATCTCATTCAGCTAGGACTAACTTAGTAAATTAACCGTATCATAAAACAGGGCTTATGTCCTCTAATTTATGTTACCTTTTCTAACAGCCTTTGTTCTAGCCTACATTTAGTCCTTAAGAGGCTTAGCTTTCAAAGGCATTGATGAAAATGCTGGAAAATGTGTGGGTTTGGACTTATCCATGTGAAACCCCACTGAAAATATCTTCATTCACGAATCATTTTGTGCTTTTAAATAACATTTTGAGACACAAACCATTTCCTTGTTACTTAATATGAGCTTTACTAATACTGTATGGTACATAGCCTCTAGTGTTCATTTGGAAACTTCACAGAACACTTTTACACTTAAAGTGTATTTTTAATCGGTCCTCTTTTTACAGTCAGGACTGAGGCTTTTTTTGAGGAGGCATATTTTCAATAAAATCATGTCAGTGGTATTACATTTCCATCTCTTTCCTTTTTTAAAAATTACTTGTATTGCACTGGTATTGGACTGACTCCTCAGTGCTTACCCAGGCATATTTTCTGTCCATCTGGATCACAGTTCTCTCAGCCTGATGGAGTTTCTCTGCAGTTCAAGGTGCACAAAGGAGGGAAATTTATAAAACAAATGTATCCTCATCTGTCACTTCAAGAGCTCTTAGACATTGATTCATCATGCCTCTTTATATGTAATCTTCTATTCCCAGTTAATAATGTTTAGTTTCCACTTTGTTTTTAGTAAGTACTCTACTAATTACAGACAGGTATTTCATCCCTTCTAGTTAAGAAAAGTGAATCATCCTATTTCTTTCCGAAAGCTGAATAGAAGTATTTTGTGAATAGTTCCCTGTGTTCTGCAACACTATTAAGAATTTTATTATTATCTTCACCTAATGGTGGATCTACACCATTGCTCAGAGCTTTTTTCCCCATGGAACCAGGAAGAACTTCTCACTGAATCATGGGATCATTAAGGTTTTTGCAAAAGACCTCTAAGATCACCAAATCCAACCTTCAACCCAGCACTGCCATGTTCACCACTAAAACATATCCACAAGTGCTGCATCCACACGCCTTTTAAACTCTTCCCAGGAAATGTTCCCTTGAGCCTATCTTGCCCTTTCTGGAGCCATATCTGTCACTGCTGAAGATTGAACATTAGGGTCTGTGACGGCAGAGCAGCCAGCTGGAGGATCCATGTGTTGTGTGAAGGCTTGGCCAACTTTTCAGCCACATGCATAAGAACTGTAGGTGCAAACGATGGGCTCCAACTCTGTGGCTGTGATCCCAGTGTTAACAGAGAGTCCCTGGTGAAATTTGTTTGCATCAAAAGTGCCATTTTTGGTGACATTTTTTCATATTGTGAAGGTGCCTGGCATTTTTCTGTTTTCTTCCTCTGGAGGCAAGTTCCGCTGTAGTTTTCGCTTCAATGGCTATACGAGAAAAAAAAACCCTAAAGCAAATCGTATGTGAGGGCAGAGGCAAAATTATTTCCTCAGCTGAACCCATAAAACCTTCACAACAGACTCCTGTTTCTGTGTCTGGGGATATCTGAGTGGCAAATTCTGCCCAGAGGCTTGCATGAACAAAGGTGTAGCTAACAAAAAATCATGTTTTTCACTTGAAAGTAGAAGGTTACTGAATTTTCACCACAGCTTCCAGGGAATACAATAATAAGTATATTTTAAACACTGTCTCAACATTTACCTAGATGCCTTGGATGCTGATCATTGATACAAAATAATGTGACAAGCTGAGTTCAGTGTGGAGATTGCACCCTGTGTTAGGGGCGTGTGGCCCAGGAGAGGATGTCAGCGTGTAAACAAAAACAGAATTCAGTCAACACTGACTAAGAGGGAAAAGCTAAATAGCCATGTCAGTGGGCCCTAGTTTAGGAGAGTGTCCCATGGCAAGCCCTTAGCTACCTGCCTGACATGTGTGATTACTTAATCCACGGGTGTAAAGTGTGTGTTGCAGTTACTGTCCTTAAAGGGAATATGCTTGTGGAAGTGCTAAAATGTGTTTCAGATTTTCGAGAGGACTAAGAGGTTGATGACTGTCCTATTTTGGGTACAGAGAGAGGACAATTTGAAGAAACAAAGGCCACCTTGTTTCAGATTGAAAATTAGAGCTTCCTGAGAACAAGATCATAGAAAATTAGTTTGTTCCATTTCAATTCTGACATTTTAAGAGGCCTAAAATTAGTCCTGGATGTGGCAGACAATATTTGGGGGTTTACTTAGTTGTTCAGTGTTATCTTCAGTTCCTTAAAAAGACTGGGTCACGTGGTGTCCCTGGGGTGAGATGGAGGGAGCTCCTGCAGGGTCTGGAGCAGAGAAGGTGCTAAAAGCTAGAAGAAACTTCAAGGTCTGAGAGGTGAAAGGATCACAGGAAGAAGATGAGAACCTGCAGCTTGTGTCCAGGCTGTAAGAATTTCTGAGAGGACAGGACAGAGGGAACAGGAGTGTTGATGTGGGATCTGCTGCTCCTTAGACAGTCCCTGACTTAGAAGCAGCAATGGCTGGAAGTGTGGAGGCTCTCGTCCCATGGAGCCATGATCTGCCAGAAGAAAAGTGTGTATAATCCCTGCATAATCTCTCTCTGGTTTAAAATAATCACTTAGGTGTCCTATATGCTAGTAAAAAATGTTTGGCAGTATTCCCAAACAGGAATGTTTTTGCCCTTATTGTTACATTGTTAGCAGGTTCCCTGGCACATTTTGGCCCAGCACTACATGATTTGGAAGTCAGCTCACGTAGAAGACCAGCCCCAGGAGCCAGGTTAAACTTAGGGACAGTGGGACAGTTAGGTGGGCCAGACATGAGGCACTCCAAGCTGCCTCAGGTCATGGGAATCATCTTGGAAACATCTGAGTTACTAATTACAAACGTAGCCTTTGAGGTCTCTCTAATTAAAAATGTCAGGTTTCTAATAAAACCTCAATTTTCTGAGTCCAGGAATCTTTCAGATCCAGTTCACAGCTCTAGGCAGCCCAGGGTCTTGTGTCACTGGGGTTATGCCATCCCTGGCAGTGTCAGCAGCTTCTGAAAGCCGTGCTGATCGGGGGCCAAAGGCCACCCCTCTATCATTAGAGCTGCAAGAAGTGCAAAACGTGAACACGGGGTATAAAGTTTTTTTAAGTACCTTTGTCCCCAGCAGACTGAATGTCAGAGCACCGGGACAAATGCTCACTTTGTGATCTCCAGGCAGCTCAGTGCTGCTGTGTGCTGAGCTACTTGTTGGCCCTATCCAGTCTTTCCAGCTCCTGCACTGGCAGCCTGCCACGAACTTGAGGGTCACCCTTAATTTGCCTATTTATTATTGATAGAATGCGGCACAATGTACCAATTTTCATAAATCTACATAGTGTTATATTTGTTTTAATTAATGCATATCTTTTTCCAGTTTTTAATATATGCTATCAATCAGTTTCATGAACTATGGGGAGATAAAACCAGGTGAATGAAGCCAAGGGAACAAATGGCACTTTTTGACCTGAAATCCATTTTTCTTCCCAGTGCTGATGTGCTTTTGAGAATAGTTGTTAGGAAATGAGTTGCATTTTCTAATTGTTCCTGTGCTTCTACATAGAACAGACCTGCCATGAATAACCTCTATGGATGCTCATGCAGGCACACAGTCCATTTAGCTTCTGGGAATTACTCCTCTGCACTTCCAGAACACTTTATCAGCAGAAGTGTTTGTGGTGCCTTTCCTGAAGCACAGCATCCCTTTGCAAGGCTAGAGAAGATCAGAAGCAGCAGAGCAACCAGATAACCCCCATGTTTCCTGTAAGAAGAGTTCATTTTTAATGATTATGGCAAAGGAGACCAAGAAGTGAGAGAAGGAGATAGAAAGCTTGCATAAAATATATTGAGAGATTGCCTGTTGACTCTCTTCCTTTCTGATACATATGCAATTGAGGTTGAATTGTGTTTGCCAAGATAGTTAGGATTTGTATAGATACCTGGACTAAAATAGCTGAGGAACTGTGCTGAATCTTCCTTATCCCATTCTAAAGCCACAAATCTGGGATAATCTATTTTGGTTTGGGTTTTTTTCTCTCTTGCAGTAGCATTTGTATGTTGAACCAGAGAAATCAAGACAAAATGAGCAAAAAAGAAATGATGAAAGATTAACTGTGGCACTTTATATGTCACACGTACTCCATTATAAAAGTATTTATTGATTTTAGATAGAATACTTGTCATGTCATAGGAGAAACTGTTCACTGACAATGCTGCATCTGGGTATTATCAACAGGCACTGTTTCCATGTGGTAGAGGGGAAAAAAATAACAAAGAAATAAACACTAATAAATAAACACTCTGCTCTACTTATTTGTCCTTCATGCTAAGAGTAGAGGGAAAACATTTTGGTCGGGTACATTTTGTTAGGATATTATGATTTTGCCAACGTGCCAGGATAATCCAGGTGAGTTTGCTGGTTCCTGGCAGCTCTGTTCTCCTGGTTGATACCTAAAGTCTTTAGGCAACACTGTTGCAAGAGTTTTGTCTTTTGATATTAGGTATCATGGTGAGCTCCCTCCCAGGCTGTTGGAACAACTGAAAGCATAATAATTATGTCATTTTTCTCCCCTCATGTGTTAGCATGAAGTTGCATAGGTGAAGTACCTCCAGGCAGGATTAGATCCGTGAGTATTTCATCAAGTTCCATCTGGATTTACCAAGTGGACTGTAAAATTATTCTAATCGTAATAATGTTCAGTACAGGACATGCCTTCACATAGCAGATTGCCTTTCAAGTGTAATTAAAGAGTTCTCGGATGTAGAAAATAATTTGAAACATTATTTAGATCTCTGCAATCATAATGTTTATCACATAGATAAAATAAGTCAATAGTTTAAATAAATACAGACACTCCCAGTGAGATTATTTCAAAAAAAGGAATAGCTTTTTAAAACCATATTTTCTCAGCTGTCAATTTCTGTCCTTGGTGATTTTATACCATATAATGGCATTTTGCTTCCTGAGTACAATATGAAGGACTAATGTGAGTTTTTAAATGGCTTGTCCCTCTGTCATTTCTCTTTATAGCATATACTCTTAAATTTTAATGCGCTAAACATAGGCTGTGTATCTTTTTTATAACTACTATTACATGAGAAGAAATAAGAGGATTTTGGTTTGGTTGGAAAGGTTAAAAATAATTTCTGGCTACAACGTCCAGTCTAATCCCAGTTGATGTTTCATGCCCACAGGAAGCTGTTAAATTTATTCACCAGTTAAATTTATACACCAGGTGTAAAAGGAAGGTAAAGAAAATCAATCATTTGAAGGGAGCACTGTGTTAAATTAATGCATATTAGGATCCCAAGTGGATTTAGTTCTTCCAGAAAAAAAGGAAAAAAAAAAGAAAAAAGAGGCCTGAATTTCTGGTAATTTCATTCAAAGAAAGACCCTGAAGTAACTCCATGAATATTAACGTGTTAAATTCTAACATATATTGATTTCATATATGTAACTGATTTTTCCCTAGCTTTCTACAAGTCTTCTTAAGTCAAGAAGTTTGTAGTTTAAAACCAGATATTTGAAAATTAATTGCAAACCAAGCAGGATATAAAACTCCATTCTTCATCCTATATAGTATGGGTATAGAAATTATGTTACAGGAGGAAAAATGTTAATTATGATATGACTTTCAAATTTATGTCTCTTTAGATTTCTGAGAAAAGCCAAACACATACTTCAGCAATTGTACAAGAAACATGCATATATAATTGAACAATTCATCTTGGGTTGTAATCACTTGCATTTGATTTCCATCAAATGACTGGATGAAATTATTATTATTAATATTTTTATAATTAATATATTTCATAGGAATATTTGAACAAGAAATGTAGTGCTAGTATTTACACCTCACCAGCCAGGAAATGAAGAAATAGTATATGGTTATGCAAAATTCATACTGTAAATACTGTCAACATAATGTTCATAAATCATATACAGGCAGAGGGCATCTACTAACTCCCATGTGATCATTAATTTGTGGAAACAGAAAAAAAAATCATAAAAAAAATTTAAATAACAGAGAAGAAACCATATATTCACTACAAATTGTTTGCTCTGCTTTGCTGGTTGGTCATACTCAGAAAGGCTTTATCTACTAGTCTCTTATTTTTATTAGGATATAGGTAGTGTAGTTGAAATATACACATAGGATTTGCATTTTTCATCCTTCTAAAATTCCCTATTATTTCAGCAGGAAAGAGCTGAAGTACAGTAGTCCAATGGGATGCTTACTGGGAAGTAAATTAAATCTACTGGTAGAAAGCAAAAGGATTTTTTTCCCCTCATAAATTTCTGTGCAGGCTAAGTAATTTTTGCATGCCCAGAACACCGATGATACTTTCAGGGCCATAGTTTTTATTACTCTGTAACAGAATACCAGGGTATCCATAGGGTCACACATTGCCCAAACACGTCCCATCGATTAAGATATGAAGGTGGCTACAGTCTCCACTGGGAGTCATCTTCCTAAAAGCTCTGTCCTTTTATGGTGTACTGTACACAAGGTTTTCTTTGTAAGGGTCACATTGTTTGCTTCAAAAGTAGCCCATTTTCATCATCTTAGTGCAATTTTATACATTTTTATTGAAGTCCTTGTTCGGTACCAGGACAAAGCAGTACAGGTTATCCACTTCCAACATCTTCACCTCAGGATCATTTTGTTTTTATTGTTCTCATTCGAGTATGATTATTCTGCCCCCAAATCACATTTTAACAATGTGTTCTCTGAGAAGTGGAGCTGCAAAAGTTCCTTTAATTTGTATCCCTGCTCAGCAACAGTACTTTTATATTGTCTCCTTGTATATCCCTCAGACTGACATATATTTCTCTCTGCTGTGGTATATTAGCATTGAGAGGGCCAATATATTTATTTCTTTCTAGTTGTGGGTAAAAGGAGGAGAAGAAAGACTAGAAAAAATCATTGCTTGGACTCTCCAACTTTTGCAGAACTATTTGCTTTGAAGGTGCTTAGGTGGCCTGCAGCATAAATGTTTAAATACATCATTTTTTTAGTGTATCTCCACAGTACCTGCATGGAGCAGTGTTGAGCTGAGAAAGTGAGTCACAAAAGCAGCATCAATCCCAGGACACACAAAATTCTTACACCGAATGTCCCAAGTTCCCAGCTACTGCCATTTGCTCCTGCTTTCCATTTCCGAAGCGCTCTGCTAAAATAGCAGTTGAGTTGTAAGAACAAACAAGAGAAGGCAATCAACTCCCCACTGCTGCTCTTAACTTCAATCTTTGGTCTTTATTTTCCATATGATATATTTACAGTTCTGGTGTTATCTATCAGAAAGTCGGCCAGGAGTAGAGAGAGCACAGGAGCAGACAGCTACAAATTCAAGTGCTGAAAACTGCACGTGTTCACCCTCAACACATACCACCTCTCTGTTCAGTTGTTCATCGTTCCCAGATAAATCCCATTTTGTCATTTACAAAATTTTAACCGAATGTTCTTGTTGTATCTCCATAGCTCAAGTTATTTCTGTAGGGTTTCAGTCAGAGATTCTGATACTGTAGTGAGAATAAGTATTTATATTTCATCTCCTTTAATTCTTCAGTTCTTCAGTTAAAGGTCTTAGAGCACTTTCCCACTCCTAATTAATCCTCAAGCTATAAGTAGTTCAAGAACAGAGCATCTAATCAGTGTCCTGGTTCTTGGGTCCCTTCAGACAGAATCCTCACCCAGGGGTGGCTTGTCCTTAAGTGCCCAGCTGAGCTCAGACTCTGTGGAAGTTAGTTACCAGGTGTAAATGTGATGGGATGGCAGATACTCCCCTGCTCATGGTTACTGCTGACCTGTAGATGAAATGTCATTGCCATTCACACCTTCATAGCGCCCAGACAGTGCAGGAATACACTGAGCATGACAATCCCGTCAAAGCAAGTTCGCCAGGGAGCCATCACCGCCAGCTACCCAAAAGAGTTTCTGGTGAGTGCTGAATTAATTGTCCTGGCATTGGAGCCAAGACAGTAAATCTGCAGTTTCAGCAGTCTTGTGAACCATGCAAGGCTACAGATGATTCCTGCTGAGCTGAAGGAGGGTTTTCCATATCCTAAAAAAGAGTTATTTCTTCTTTCTTTTCAGAACAATACTTTGCTCTGATACTGCTGTAATTCCATATATTATTTCTTGCTGGGAGGTACTTTCTTGGCACATTCACAAGTAATGGTAAAAAACTGCAGAAGTAAATTGCAAGAATGCTGGCACAGATCTAGCTTGAGTATCACCTGCTGTCCTTCTTTGGCTTGTCTGAATCCTAAACTGCTTTGCTTGTTCAGGCTCCAGGAACAGCATAACCGTGGAGTTCAATATGAGTAGGTTAAATTCACTCGTGGTGTCATCTAAGCTAGTTCATTTGGAGCTTGTATCTCTACACTGCTCTGCCATCTGCATTGTAGTTAGTCATCCAGGCTTCAGATTTTCTTTTCTGAAAGAAAGCTGTAGGAGGGGAAAACTTAATCTGAGAGTGTGTGTGCGTACTGATTCCTGTGCTAGCTCTTTGTCACAATCAGTGCAGAAGGCGTCCTCAGGCGATGCCGCTTATTTTTTGCAATCTACCACAAATGCGGGCCTGAATTTCACTGTTGCCTCATGAAGACTGTTTTGTGTGTTTGTTTCCCTTTCCATGGATAACCCCTTGCACTACTGCCACAGGACTGTTCAACAAAGCAGCTTTGCTTTCTCCACCACACAGGGTCTGCCTCTTATGCTGTGCTCTCTACAGCTACCAGAAAAGAAAGAGGGTGCAGCCAGGTGGGGATCCATCTCTTCTTCCATGTAACAAGTGATAGGACAAGAGGAAATGGCCTCAAGTTGCATGGGGGAAGTTAGATTAGATATTAGGAAAAATTTTTTTGCTAAATGTGGCGAGGCATTGGAACAGGCTGCCAGGAAGGTGGTGGAATTGCCATCCCTGGAAAGGTTCAAAAAGCATGTAGATGTGGTGCTTAGGGATATGGTTTGGTGGTGGACTCGGCAATGTTGGGTTAATGGTTCAACTCGATGATCTAAAAGGCCTTTTCCATCTGCATTCTGTGGTTTTTACTGTGATGTCTGTAGAGCTGTTGCTTTCTCCGTGTGTCAGTACTTGCTGTAGGTAACGTGAAGGACTATGCCAAGCTGACAGATTTTCATCACCATCCTCAGAAGAGTCAAGTGTATCATTCCTGTGCTGTACTTCTTCCCAAATCAGCCACCTACTCCTCCCACCACAGAGTGCACGCAAAGTTAAACTGCGAATCCAGGGAGGATCTTCATGGCTCCACCATTCTTTGCCATTCAAAGCTGTTAACTCGTTTGCTTCCTGCATCAGGCTTACAAGGAGTTGACTGTGGGACCTTCTGTTTGTGTAAAAGATGTGTAAAAGATGCTTGTCTGGTTTGCTACTACGTTTAAACTTTTAGCTAGTAGAAAGTGTATCTTTAGCTACTTTTCTAGCTCATAGAGCTATTAAGTCCTTTACAATTTCTTTTGGTTTTGAATATCAAGCTTCAGACAAATTTAATTCATTTAAAAGGGAACAGCAAAAAGAAACACAACGTTCAGTGGAAAATGAAAGTCAAGAAAACAAAATAAAAAATGTAACCTGGTTCTGGATTCTGAACTATGTCCTCCAAGTCTCTCAATTCTTTTAACCAGCTGAACTAATATAAGCCATACAGAAAATCAACATTTTTATGAAATCTCAAACTGTTCCTGTGATATCTGCTGACTTATTAATGGGCTGCTGTATTATTCCAGGTTCATGGGGTGGTATAAAAGGCTTTTCAAATCAAATCAAATCCAGGCAGCCTCTCCAGAGGCTCTAGGGAAAGTGCCATCTGGCCTTCCTTCCTTTTAGCTGCTCTTCTTTATTACTGATAGGATCATTCATATTCTTAAAACTATGAAGCTGCCATTAGGAGAGATCAGCCTGCCTAACTAGCAAAGCAAGTTCTTGTCATTGCCCTTGATCAACTTAAATTACTCTCTTGGGCATCTGTTCATTCAGACCTAGCTGAATATCCTTTTTAATTCTCTTTTTTCTGTATTTTTTCAAACACAATCCTCATTCAGAAAGAGGACTTGAGCTTTGATTCTGCACTTGTGGCAAAAGAGATGTCACTTGAGGAAGGATAGTATTGTAATACAGAAAAATATTACTATAGCAATAGCACTTGTACAGTGCTTTACATCTTCAAAGCCCCGTGCCAGCTAATTTCTTAATTAATCTAAGTATACACTTCTATTCATTTGTACTAGAGAGGATTAATCTTAGAAACTGAAACTATTTTAAAACTGTTCTTACATGAAATTTCATGTGTGCAACATTGAAAGAAAATTAATTATTGCCTTGCTTGGCAACTAAATTAATATATGTTGTCACTGTTGTTTATTTTGCAGTGTGGGATGTATATAAGCTACAGCAATGAAATCTGTCTGACTCAATGTGTACAATTGTACCATATATTTATAAAAGGATAAATTCTCATTGGATTCAGACCACCGACAATGGAGTAGTTTGTGAAACTTGTAAATCCTCTGTGGTCTCAACTGGAATTAAAAGTTTGATAGATTTCTGTACTGAAAAGGAATGATGATTCTATCTCACCCTACTACCCTTCAGAGTTTATAGGTGGGGAAATTCCCTGTAACTGGGGAGTGCCTTTATCAAGTGTAATAAAAGACCTTTACAATTATGCTCAGCTGATTTTGATTTGAAGAAAGGTAGATCTCAGAATTAACTAAACTCACAGATTTCATGGTAATGCTTAGCTGGAAAAGGGAGGGGGAGCTAAATTAGTGCCTTCACTGGGAGGAAGGTGGGAAGTGACTTGCAGCCCTTGATATTCTTTGTCCTGTAAGGGGCCCAGGATAAGCTGGGCTATTGTAAAGTGATGCAGACTGAGGCAGAGCAGTGGGTTGAGCCTGCAATGAAAGAAAAAATACCTGTAAGAAACAGTGTTTTTACACCCCCTGATCATTGGAAAGCTTGGGCTTCTTGTTATTACTGTTCTTCTGGATGATACTATCTGATAAATGCCCAGGCATTTTTAAATCATGCAAGGCTCTTTGCTTTAGAGATACTCTCTGACAGTGCCATCAAAGGGCTATCAGATGAAAGAGTGTAAATCCAGGGTAAAAATGTATCCAGTGTAAGTCTCAGAAAAAGATCAGTAAAGGAATTGAAGACTGCTAACTGCAGGACACTGAATAAATGCCTCTTTAGTTTGCAAGATGGCATCTTAGACCACATGGCAAGGATTATTACCCAGAGCACTGGTCATCCATACCATCTGGTGTAGCCTGGAAATTATCTCTGTTGGTGCACATTTTTTTTACCAGAAACTCCAGGTCCACGTTGTGGAGATCCTGGAGTTCTAGTTTTGCTTCATTGAGCTGCAAGTTAACAGTACTAGCTATTTTGTGATCCTGATAGTATCAAACCTGCCTGTAGTTCTTTTTAATTTGAAGCTACCTTTACTTCTTCTGCTCTTGTTATTCCAGCTGAATGCCCTGATTTTTCCCCAGTGATCTATGTGCTCACTTTAGACTGCAAATGAGATATCCAGGATGTGTAGTCAATATAGTCTATGTGATTATGGAAGAAAGAAGTAATGTTTTGGTAGCAAATGGGAACACTTTTGTCTTGGTTGTTTTTTGGGTTTTTTTTGGTTTTTTTTTTTCATTTTTAGATAATTTCTATTTTTCAGCTTGAAGTGAAGAACATCAGAGTCAATACCAAATGTGTTTGTTACAAATGCCTTAAAAATACATACTCTATATATATATGTAGGTACACAGAAATCTGGCAGCCATATGGGATTTTCACACACCTGTCAGTGGAGTGAGTATGTTTGAATGTGAAATCTCACTTTCTGTACCCGAATGTAAGAACAGAGCCCCAAGGACATGGGTTGTGTGTTAAGCGTATCAAATCACCTTGGAGGTAGCACTTTTACAGAGCACCACATTGTTGACTATTATGGCAGTATCAGCTTTATTACCCATAGAAAGGTAACATGGAAGCCAGGAAAACTAATTAAAAATTGCAAGTGTGAAACAGGGTAGCAATTTTTCTTGAAATTGTGGCTCTTATGTAATACCACAGACTGTGGTTTATGCATGCCACCTACACACAGCTATGAAATATTGCTGTGGCTTACATTAGTGAGATATTGGTCACTTTTACAAACATTTTCTTCAGTAAATGGGAGCTGAATTTTAGCATGAGTGTTATGTTGGTCAAGGACATTCAACCATGCATTGTTTGTATCTTACTATTCGGCAGTGAATTGTTATAAGGCAGTGTCATGTTTACACAGATCCTTGGGAAGCCTCTTCAAGTCTGAATGGTTAAGGCGAAACAAAAAGGAAAATAGGGCATTCTGGCACATATGGTTTGAAATTGTCTCTTACAAAAAATAGGTCAGAAAACCCTAATTAGTGCACAAGACAACAAACTGTTGTAATCAAGGCCATTTTAGGGAACCTCCATGATATGCACATGAAATATATAAACCCCTGAGAACAGAATTTGGCTCTAAAAGCCAAATCCAGAAGCACAGATTTTTTTTTTCCTCCTGCTTCTTAATGAGCCAGGGTTTATAATTTCGAATATTTTCTGCCCATATTTGAATTACTCTCGGTCAGCATCAGATCCATTATTGGATCTCAGCCGTCCTTTCCTCTGACAGATACATGAAAACTGTTACTCTGATTAAATCCTGATATGTCTCCCCTACATTCTGCCACCCAACTCTAGAGAGCTTTTTTCCTTCACACAGGCTGCTATAGTAAGAGCCAGTAGCACATGCAGAAACACTGCTCATGCCTCTGGCCTTGAGTGATTTTTTTTCTCAGATAGTAAAGGTGCTGAACACAAAGAGACAAACGAGGAGTGGGGTGGAACAAGCAGCTGAGAACAGGAGGAAAGGGATATATATATATAGGACTAGCTTTTGCTATGCATGAAATGCAACACCCTGTTCCCACATTGTGACGCACATCAGTCGGTCCAGATGGTGAGAAGGGTTGGGTTTCTGCCTGGGGCTGCCGGCACAGGCTTCATTTGCATTCCTTAGCCCAGTTGTTCATGGAAAAGCATCCAGGCAATGCACAAGCGCTCACACAACTGTGCTCACCTTCCCAAGCACAACATTTCTTCATGGCACCAAAAACTGGGTGAGTTTTACAGGCATGGGAAATGAAAGGAGCTGGATCAAATGTTCAGGTTCCAAATGGAACCCTCTGAGAATCATCATCAGTGATGTAGAAATAGAAAATCCTCTTGAATAAAGTGTTCATTCCCACTCTGCAGTCACACAAATAGCCTTGAGTTTGTGTAAAACACATACAAAATTCCCAGAGCTCAACTCTGAAAGAGCAACTTCTGCTCCCTCGTAAAAAAAATTGCTATACAAATCCCTTTCCAGTGGCTGATCCCTGGCTGTGTTTTACCATTACCATAACCAGTTTTGCTTGTTAGGGGCTAATTGTAAGTGTTAATTTGTGGCACGTGCAACAATTGTGATTGTTATTGCTGTAATTAATCCCATTTGAAAATGTTTTGTTAGTTGTTTGGATTAATGTGTCTAAACTTTAGGTGTTTGGTTCTGTTATTTTGTATCTATAAATTGACCTTAAAAACTATGCAAGCATATGGGGAAAAGAAAGCATTATAGAAGTGAAGAGCATTACAAATATATCCTTATAATTTAGAGGATGTTCTTAAAACCTTTCATTATTTTTAGGAGGGTTTTGAAATGGGCACAGAATTTCACCTAACAAGTATATTGCTTTTAACAGTCATTCTGCCAGGAGTAATGCTTTTAGGTTATCTGTGCCAATGTCCCTGGAATTTGCCTGAATAATTTCCATTCATGATAGTAGAAGTAACGAACCCTGTGTTAGTTGCTAAACAAGAACTGTGTCTTTAAGAAGGGAAGATTTTATGAAGATTTAAAAAAAAAAAATCGTGAAAATTGTTACCTAGAAGATATCAAAGCTACATTTGCTACTGCATTAAGAAATGTTTAAGTGAAGAATCTGTATTGGTAGATGGTTTCTTCTCTGAGTTTTGCCTCTCCCCCAAGAGCAGTTGATCATTCCACCTTAACAAGGTGCAGTGATTGACAGGTAGAGATGTTGCACGGAGCAGAAGGTGGGAGTGTGCTCTATTGGTTTGTGCTTGTACATCCTGAGCACCAATTACTGTCACTGCTGCCAGCACTGATGTGTTTATCAGGATGAGTTATAGCAGAATATACGTACACAGGCAGTGTGTATGCTGGATGACCACCCCCTGTGATGTAAAATATGAGAGTCTGGGAGCTACCGTTTTATAATTCATCAGGTTCAGCAACTGAATGTTGTTGGTTGGCTTAGTTATAAAGGCAAGTGTGAACCGAACAGCAGACAGGAGCATCTTGCATTGAGAGTCCTGCGAAGCTGCATTTGGTGACTGGGCTCCGCTTTTGTTCAAGTGAATTCAGTCCTCGGTGAGTGATGGGGGTTCTGTCGAGCTAAAGCTGTTATTATATAAGCTGGGGAAACCTGCCTGCAAGTTTTGTGTGTATTTTGCTGCTGGAAGTCCTTGTCTGTGGTTGTTTTTAGATTTTGCAATATTTTCAGTTGTGTACGTTACTGGCACAAAATGAGATGAAAAGAAAAATGCAGTGATGAATTATTCACCATCGTGCTGCGAGGATCTCTTTCCTAGCTAAAGTTACTTTCCTTTAGTGAGTGTGCTGGGGGTTCAAAGAATCTACAAATCAGCAAATCTACCTGTTATTAAATTGCTTCTATTAGCGCTTAAAGAGAGTGATAGCTGTGGCTTTTGTAACAAGAGGAAGGAAAAGAATAAGCAAATATCAGAGGCATTTACAAATTCTTTGCTTTTTGTACATGTGGCTGTTCAGATGCAGCATTAAATCTTTTGTGTGCAATGAGGGGCTGCAAAGAATTTGAATTGTAGAGCTTTTTAATTAGATAATCAGTAAAACGGTAGCTTCTTTCTGGTTTTGTGGTAATATGCTTAGTATCACATTAAAATGAATGATTCCCCATCTTGCATAACAACAGTGCTGAAATATGTGTAAGATGAAAGGCAAAGGGAGACTTTGAAACTGTGGAAGCCTGCTATAGCACAGCTAGGCAGAGAAAGGTATATTTCCTATAGCGTCTGCATGACTTTTTCAATTTCACCAGCTTTAGATTCTTTGCTCTAATTATCACTAGCTTCTTTTTGACCTCTGTATCTTTTCAAGCAAGCTCCGTTAGTACGTCGACATTATCTTGCCAGTAACCTTTAAAGATCAGTAAGCTTGCAAATTTTTTTTGTTGTTTAAATCAGAAAGGAATTGAAAAGCAGAATTAATGAAACTGAGATATTAAGATTGCCATACAATACCTATATGTCTCCTCAGGAGAGGCAAGTGGTCACAAGTAACAATTTTACTTTTTCTTTTATTGGTAGCAGTATTATAGTCATTGCTTCTGTCTCATTGTACCGGCTTTGGGGTTGTTTTGTTGTTCTCTGTGGGTTGGAGGAGCAAGTTTGTTGTATCCAAATATCAAGAGAGCTTGGCAGAACAGCACCTGTTGTCTTATTGCTGTATTATTAATAGTTGGAGAGAGACACTCTCTTCCAGAGACCTCTCACCTGGTATCAGTCCAAATTGTTTACTCTGTAGTGATTTAGACTTGTATTGTGACTTCTCACTCAGAAATAATTTGTTCAGTGAGTTTTATGTGAAGCGTCAAAGCTGCAGGACTGATCCTGGTTTAATTAATAAGGCGTCTCATTTTAGTATCAATTTTTATTTAAAGAGAAAGGCTATTGGCAAAGTGGCCTTTGCCACTGATTTCCTTTGCCAAGCAGATTTGCACTTACTCTTTATAAATCACAAATTTGAAAAAATCAGAATTTTTTGTGACCATTATTTCCTAGCACCCTAACAGACTAGATCCTATTTCTAGGAAAGAGTGTATACCTTTGTCAGCAGTACTTTATTTAAGAGTATTGCACTGCTTTTTAAGCATTCAGATCTATTTTCAGTGACCCCTGTGCCAGCAAATGGGTTTCTTGAAGTGTGAGCTTCTGGCTTTGCAAGTTCTCCTCCTTTCAGAAATCTGTGATACTGCATCCATCTGTCTAGGCATTTATATTGCATGCATCACAATGGTGTAATCTCAGCAATATGAACATTAACCATGTAAATGTATGTACTGTAACTTAGGAAGTATAAATTAGGACAGGAAAAGCAACCCTAAAAGGAGAAAGTTATGATATGGGCATATGGGCTCTTGTGGGAACCAGAGATCCAGACTCGATATTTGTTATTACACAACAAATTAAGCTGACAACTAGTTCAGTCTCCTGGTGCTGGTATGGAGGCTTCGGCACAGATGAGACCAGCTTCTCAAAGTTCACTCCAAATTAGACCAAGGAAAATAGCCTGAGGGTGTGGCAAAAATCCCATTTTATCCTGGGTGCGTGCCTATTGCTCCTTTGTGGTCGTAATCCAGGAGGGATGCTGAAGAAAAAACCACAGTGACTTAGAATTGTATTTTACATCCTCTCGATCTGGAGGACACAGATGTTTTATCTGGGTATTAGTTTGGTGCTGTGATCCATGCCTCCCACCTGGCAGTAAGCGACACCAGTGCTCTCCATGGAGTGCTGTGTCTTAAATGCCCTTAGGGCTGGTCTAGGAAACAGCCATCCCTGTTGTTAGTGCTACATCCTGCTGGAAACACTCTGCACCACAACTCTAAGAGTGTGTTGGCTTCTTGTCCATTTCTGAATAGAGGTGATGTTTTAGGATTGATGCGCAGCAGTCTCGAGTAGCAGAAATCCAACTCTCCAAGAGGAATCTTTCTCTGCTTTTGCCTTTTGGTTACAGATGGAACCAACCAAGGCACCTGTGTTCACATTATCTTTTGCATAAAATATAGATGCCCAGGTAAAATATCTTGAATAAAAGTCCTGAGCTCAGGAATTGATCTTTTAATCTTTTTTCTTTGGTCTGAAACACCTCCTGTTTACTGACCTTCAGATTTGCTGTGAAGTCCCATGGCAGCTTGGGGTCAAAATTTTTGACAAAATAGATTATAGGATAAGCCGGCATTAGTTTTTGGAGAGTTATTTTTTGGTTTGCAGTAAATGTAGCCAATGTGTGACTGTGTATTTGTGCAGCTGTGCTCATTGTATAAAAAGTGATTGGAGATGGCAGCAGGGGTGTGTAAACTTACAAGTTTGTATGTCTGATACACTTCTATTTGACTCTTTCAAGCACACAGTACACAAACTATGGTTTTAAATAGAGCAATACATTTATAATACTGAGTCTTGAGCACAGAAATATCTAATGCATACAATTGAAAGCTGTTAACTTTATATTAACTCTCTTTATTGAAGGGACTGATAAAGTGACACTGTGTGCTATTTTTAAGAATTCTCAGGTTTGAATTCAGTATTCAAGATGGGTGTGAAACAAAGCTGTACAGACACTGGCAATCATAATGATGTGCTTTCAGGGATAGGGCCTTCAGTGGAAAAATGGGTGAAATGATAGGTTAGACATGTGGCATCCTCAATGTTGGAAATAGCCAATGTGACTTTATGGAAGGGAAGAGATAGAACGTAGTAAAGGATGGCAGTGTGTCAATGGAAAGCAGTAGAGATTTTTCTATATCCAGAAAACTAGGTAGAGAAACTCCATTGTAAAGGACTATCAAAGAGTGCATTACAGGAATAAATTTTGCAACTGGAGCAGAGAGAGAGGTTGTTCATAAATGCAGCATGCCCTTTGATGTTGGTCTATTTTTTGTGCTGTGAGTGAAATACATGTAAACGTCTAATCCTGCAGAAGAGATTTTGGTTAGGTTTTGTATGACTGTACAAGCAGGAGGAGATATTCAAGTTATTAAACCCATGAAAGGTTCACTTGTAAGCAAAATGCATCTCATAAATGCTAAGTTCAGTTTGTTTGTGGTTTCAAGTGCTTGGTTTGTTTAGTGGCTCCTGGTGTCTTGGCATCTGGATGCATTATGCTATTATTTTAAAAACGAGGGGAAAGAAAGGAACTATTAATGTAAGTAGTCTTTGCTGGAGAAAAAAAAAATAAAATAAAAGTGCCTTCCTTTCTGCCAGGTGATTAAAATGACAAACAGATCTGTTAGTCCTTGAAACCTCACAGGTGAAAAGGGTGTGCCCCAGGGTAGTAGAGCTGGTTCTGGAGAATTCAACACCAGAAATCAGTAGGAGTGAGATGTCAATGAAATAAAGTGATACAAATTATCTGTTTTCTGCATGGCCTTTAATGTAGTCTAGATGATCCAAAACATGAAAAGTATTCATCAAGAGTCCTTTCCAAGAGATAAGCAGCTCATGTCAGCTTTCAGTGGAGATTTTCCCTGTTTTCAGGGGGCATGCATGGTCAGAAGGGTGCTGGTTCCTAGAGCTGTGTCTCCACTACAGACTAGTGACAATCTATGGAGAAGCTGCCCATAAACAGAGGTGTAGGGTTCAACTCACATCCAGGATCATCTCTAGTAAAGGCCCTACAGCTTTGAGTCCTGCAGGCAGGACTTGGATACACGTCCCAAGAAAGCTGCACTGGAAGTCCCTCTGAATTCCTCTAGGTGAACACTTTTCACCTTTTTCATATCATGACCATGTGTAGAAGAAAAAAAAAATCTGTGGAGACCCTCTTATACAGCCCCAGATGAAAGTGGCTGCTGTAATCTCATCAGATTGCAGGCTGAAAGCACTCTGAAATACCTGCTGCTTCTCTGGTCCTCAGTTTTCTGTTCTGCCTGGAATAATTGAAGATGGAGAAAATTTGTCATTCCACTTGCAGTGAGCCAACAGGAGTGATGCTCCTCTGCAGCATATTCATTTGTTATCTGAACAACAGTGGTGTACTCTCTTCTGTTCTGTGCAGAGTTCTAATTAGTGGTTGGTGGCCTAAAGCTTAATATTAATATACAAATTTTATTTTGTACTATAGGGAAATGCTTATGGCATCAACAGCTTTCCACGTGGGAATTACCAATGTGCTCACTCAAAAGTCATCCTGGTAAAACTGCAGATGGAGCCCTCATTCCCAGAATACTTCCATAGTGTTAGCAGAAATCTCCTATTATTTTAGCCAGGCAGGAGAGTAATCTGGATTGACAAGAGTTTTTTAAATCCTGAGAGTTAATGTCATCTTTACATCACACTGGTCAGTGTGTTGTGTTTGAAGAACCTGCAAAGTGACAGAGTGAGACATGGAGTGTCCCTTCTAATTCATTCCTGTACTGCTGAGGACATGTGTCCCGTTTGGGAGACAACACAAGCCCACCACTCTGTAAGCATGACTTGCAATACTGTTTGTGCTGGGTTCTAAGGAAAGGGATTAGTGCAGTGGCATTTGAGCTAAGCAAATGCTAATTTAAGGACCCGCTATTATCTCTTTTGTGTGTTGTGGTAATAACCTTTAACATTATAAAATAATAAAGAACTGATTGAACTGTGTTGTGTGCAGCCACATGCTGAAACTGAAGGAGTGGGTGAGACAGGCAGGCTAATCTATTCACTCTGTTGGGGGGGGGGGGGGTTTGTTTTGGTTTTTCCTTCTATTGCTATTTATTTCTATATTTTAAGGAAATTGTACTCTTAGAAGCATTTTTTGCTGCATTCAGTACTGTGTTCCCCAAGCAGAAAAAAATATCCACAACAGCTAGTAATACTAGTGGTATCTAAGTAAAGTAATTAAATATTACTCACTTAAGAAAATCTCTGCTTTCTTTCAAAAAATCTACTTATATGTTTTAAGAAGGTATAAACATAAATACAGTGTAGAGTAGGTTTCATGTAAATGGTATTTATTCTCTCTGTTTTTATTTACAGTACTGTTAATCTCAGTTTGTTTATAGGAGTAGGTCTTCGTCCCTCACTACCAAAATACTCCTTCTGAAAGGAATCTATTATTCCAGATAGAAAAGTGATAATAGGCAAAATCATCATCTGCTCTCAGTGTTCCATGGACTATCCTTGCCCTTCTCAGGTAGGTGTTTCTGGTAGACTTCCCATAGGAAAATGACAGTGTACACTGGCTGCTGCTGGCTTTGGGTTGGGCTGTAGTCCAGAAATACCAAATAAAATTATTAGGTGAATATTAGGTGAATTATTAGGCCTTAGGTGAAACTCAGCTGTTACCTGTAATGGTCTGTATTTCTTCCGTTTGAGGTACAACCACAAGTGTTAAATACTTCAGTGAAATGTTCCCATCCAACAAAGAATCAAGTTTGAGAGGAGGGCAAAATAGCACTCCTCCATTCAAAACAGGTTTTCCAGGTGTGGAATTAATTTCATTTCACATTTCTTTGGAATTTGTTAGATAAAAACCATAAAACTTTCTGTAGATATTCTAAAATGTTCTTATTTGAATTAAAGAAAGTGTTCTGTAATACTGAACACACTTTAACATTTCCTGTTCATGTTTGGTTTCTTCTATTTCTGTTCAAATTTTATCATCTTTGAATTGTAATGGTATGGATCTAGTTGTACAAGATTCAGATTTAAAGTGATACAAAAGAGATTTAAAGTGAAACCTGGATATTTTTATGGCAGCGATTACATTGTTGGCCTTTTAAAGTAATGTGGTGCAAATATTTTGCACTCAAATCTCTTCCTTTGGTTTTCACTCTCTCATGTCTTGCTACTGGCACCTGACCCCTGAAATGAAAACACTCATATTCAGGTTTCTTCCATCTTTTCAGAGATGCAAATAAATTCTGCTTTGTTTTTATTAAATTCATTTCAGTGAATAGATATTGAATGTAGGCATCTGAAGCAGGAAAAGTACAAGTGCCAGGGGACAGAAAGCAGGAAGGACAACGTCTTTTTATACATTTTTCCAGTGGGATTACTGTGAAGTGCCTCTGTAAATTTTAGTTCAGCTTCATATACCAATCATAAACTAGTCTGGCTTTTGCCCAACACAATTCATAAGACTTGAAATCCATCATTTTTCCTCAGTTGTTTGAGATATTTAATATAAAATGTGGATTGGTTGCTGGCCAAAGAAGCACCTAAATTTATCAAGATTGAAACACTGAAATTTTCTGTTTCAGTTTATTTTTGGTATGCTTGTTTAATAGAAGAAGAAACAAGCTTAGTCTAAAGAAATTGTCTGTAGAGCTGTCAACTAAATCTTATAGTAGGTTTGATCAAGGATTATTGATTTGTATTTATCATAGGAGGTGTTTTTAAGATTTGAAACATGGGAAGAAAAATTACAAATATTTGTGTTACTTCAAATTAGTCAGGTAGCTGGTATGTTTTCTTGGGAATCATGGAATAATAACACTTTTATCTTCTCTCTTTCTTTTACTCCTTATACCTTTCCCCAGTCTTAGGTTACCATACCTGAGATCCTAGACTCTGCTAAATTTTGGTATAGTTATTTTTAAAGTATACATGAAGGTAAAATATAACTGATATTTTATGTCAATGTGAGTTTCAAAATACCAGAAATATGTCAAATTTTTTTCAGGCTTATATCCCTAAATGTAAATATATGTTGAAGACAGAGATCAATAGGGGGAAAAAAATAAATCAGAAAATAAAGCCATAGGTAGATACTGCTGAAAACTTCAGTTGTCCAAAAATGTCTTTTGAGGGAGTGAGAAAAGAGGGGCAGGAGGAATTCATGTTTGACTATCTGTGCTTAAAAATGGTATCCCTACCAGCAAATTGCATTTAGATTAAAAAGTTGATTTTTCGGTGAAGAAACATATTTAATCTACTGGTTTCCCCAGCAAAAAACATAGGTATTTGAGTTTAATATGCAAGTGAGTAACTTGAATTCAAATATTGAAGTCACTCACTGAATTTGGTAATGGAAACTGTAAAGGTCTAAGCACTGATGTGGAAACATCCAGAGCCTGATTGGGATCTTTCTTACACCATTTGCATGTAACTAAAACTCAAAGACCAGCCTGAGAACACAAATGTAGTTAGTGTGTGCCTTAACCTCTGGCTAACATCTGTGAGGCCTGACTCAGCCTTTCATCTCCTGGTGGAAATGTCTCTTGCTGACTGTGACTCAACCTATCTGTAGGTCTTTCAGACAAAGTTGTAGTTAAATTAATCTGCTCAGCCTGAAGGTCAAGCATGATTTTAATTCAGCCACTGTTTTGTCCTTTGATTTACTTGCAGCACTCCTGTAATTGTGACTGACACCCTTGAGGTGGATACCATTGATATATGGAGTTTGTACTGCAGTCTGTGAAACACATCAGGATTCTTTTTGATAATTGTAAATCATGTTAACAGGTGATTTTTAAGATCCATCCTCTTTCAGATTATTTACATAAACTGCAATATAAAAATAAATTTAATGTATAATCTTGGGACATCTATTTTTTAGTGAAGCTCCTTCTCAGAGAAACATTTCAGACATGATGACGCTCCATGAATTTTTGTTTCAACCTAATTTTTTGTGGGGTTGGTTAATGCAGAAAGGAAAGACCACTTGCATGCTGTCAAACTGTATTTGAGTATATGAGATACGTGACATCTGCCACTGAAAATTATGCCCCAGGGAATTCCCTACACATTATTTCTGAAATGTGAAATGCAGCCACCTCTGCTGATGAAAGGGCAGGAAGATGAATGCCAAACGTGGCAATATTCTACACTAGGGGAAAACCAAATCAAAATAATATTCATTTTGTATGATAACCAAATATGTTTGTAGTGTGTGTGTGTGTGTGTGTGTGTGAATAAATGTGGTTTTAAGCACTCGCCTAAAAGTTCTACAAGCTGCACACATTTCAGAGTATTTAATTCACAAAAATATAGTGCTTAGTTGATCTTCCCTAGGATTTGTACTTGGACTCCACCAACTCCAGGTATTTCAAATATAGATTCTTAGTCATCATCTCTGGTGCTAAATGCCAGCAATTATAAGTACTAGTTGACTCATTTCTATACTCCATGAGTTTTTATGGCTGTTATAAAACTTTGAAAATGCTGACAGACCTGCAGCCATGGTGGGCACTGTCTCTGTCAGGGTTCGATATTAAATATAGCCAGATATTAAACCTTTGTATTACTGTACCCAGTTGTTCAATAGCATTGTCACCAGGGAGAATAATGTGAGCCAGGGGACATTAATACAGCTAAGTATAATATTTTATTTATTCTAATAATCTTCACATTCTAAAGGGCTGAAGTTGTCAACCATACATTATCTTGCCAGTGGGTTTCACCAGCTCTGAGTTTCTAAGCATAAGAGGAGAGAGATTAAGCTTTGCTTATATGTTGCATTTGTATACCCACACAGAATTAGAGCTATTGTTTCACAAAACCACAGAATAGTAAAGGCTGGAAGGTAACTGGGTAATCTGTTCCAACGCCAGCCACTCTGCTAGGGTCAACAAGGGCAGGTTGCTCAGGGTCACGTGGAGTCAAGTCTTTAATATCTCTAAAACTGTGGAAAACCTGTTCGTCTATCCAGTCGTCCTTAGAATGAAAAAGCTTTTTCTAATGTTTAAATGGAATTTTCTGTATTTCAGTTTGTGTCAAGTGCCTCTTGTCCTACTGCTGGGAGACACTGAGAAGTACCTTCTTTACAGCCTCCCATCAGGAATGTAAACTGGCTAAAATTCTTTACATATGCCACCACTGTCCTTGCTTGACCAAACCATTTCTTAGTGTTTGAAGTATGACCTCCAATATGCCTTGAATATGGCAAGGAGGAGCCAGACTTCTCAAAAGACATGTGAATCCTTCTCAGTATTCAGGCTCTTTCCAGATGTGAGGTCCTGGACATTACTAAATATCATTCTTGTTGTTCAGAATTTAAATTAGACAACACTGCTTTTGTCCAATACCTTTTCCCTTTTGTTCACACCTGACAAATGCTTGCTTAGAAGTTAAGTTCACTTTGAAATTCTGGCGGGTAATGAGAATTCTAGGTTTGACTGTTATTCATCCTTCTATAGACGGTAATTATTTCTGAATCTGCCTGCCGGAAATTAAACAGAATCTCATGCAAACAAAAGAAACCTTTTCTTAATTGGGAGACTTGCCTACATGGCACAGAGTGTGAAAACAAAAGTGTGCTTTCATAATGTTGTAGCTGGCTTCAGCATTGGGTTGACTGATTAAAGAAAAATCCTGTATGAATAGAGTATGGCCTGTATAAAAGAAGTTAAAACCTCGAATTTGCTTGCTTTTGTTAAGTCCTCTTTAGCAGCCTTTCTACTCCAGAGATTTCCCTTTTTTCCTTTCAGTGTAAGTTGTTCCTATTAAGTTCTGTGATTACAAACAAGGCTTAGCAGTATTAAATGACTAGATATTTTTATGGCCAAATGGGATTACTTTGATAATTGGCTCCAATCTGTTGCAGAACTTGTTCTCCTGTACTTGCCGCATCGAGTCTTGTAACATGACAGAAGTACCATCCAACTGACATTTACCAGGTCCTTTGATCCTGGATCTCTTCAGGAATTTGGTTTCTTTTCAGCTGTAGGCAGCATATCACAGCCCTTACAGATTTCTTTATTTCTTTTGACATTGTCCATGCTGGTGACTTCGAAACTGTGTCAAGAAATTGTGATGAAGAATGACAAGGCTTAAAATAGGGACATCATCACAGCATTCCATGTGGCCATTTCTTTCCCAGGTCCTCAATCTCAGCCATCACGTAGCCAGACCAGACTGTGCTCTTAGGTCAGCACTCTTTACTCAGGGTAAGTATTTGTGGCAGATCAAGCATAAGAAACGTTGACGGAAACCTCCAGCACTGAAATTACAGACTGATGGTATGGTGTCATCCACCAGCAATTATGGCATTTGGGATCCATATTCCTTGATGTTGCATCGTGGTTTAAGCCCAGCTGCAAATCAGTCCAACGCAACTGCTCACTCACTCCCCCACAGTGGGATGGGGGAGAGAATTAGAAGGGTAAAAGGGAGACAGCTGTTGGGTTGAGATAAAGGCAGTTTGATAGGTAAAGCAAAAGCAAAGCAAGGAATTCATTAATCATTTTCCATGGGCAGGCAGGGTTCGGCCATCCCCAGGACAGCAGGGCTTCATGAAGCCCAGCTGTGACTTGGGAAGGCAAACACCATCACTGATGTGATGAGTGAGTGGAATAGGTGAACGTTCCCCTATTTCTTCTTCTCCCCAGAGCTTTACATGCTGAGCATGATGTCAAGTTAGTCTGGGATATCCCTTGGGTCAGGTGGGTCAGCTGTCCCAGCTGTTCCCCCTCCTGACTCCTTGTTCACCCCCAGGCTCCTCACTGATGGAGTTGGGTGAGAAGCAGCAAAGGACTTGACTCTGGGCAAGCCCTGCTCAGCAGTAGTGAAAACATTCCTGTATTATCAATTCTGTTTCCAACAAAAATTCAAACTATAGTCCCATACCGGCTACCATGAAGAAAATTAACTCTACCCCTGATAAAACTAGCACAGCTTGCAATGACAGATCCCTGTGATAAAGGGTGTCTGGCCTGGGATAAGCAGACCAGTCAAGCACTCAGAGCAGTCAAAAACAAATAAAAACGAAATAGCTTCTTTTCTCTTGTCATGGCCACATGGCCTTTTTGTCTTACACAACAGAAAGGATCAGTGCCAACACAGTCAGTTTTCATCTACAGGTTTGAGGAGATGCAGAATTCAGAAGTATCTTGCACAGGACTTTTGTGTGCCTTGAAATGAAGAAATACTGCTGTCAAATATTACATTATTCCACAGAAATATGTAATGTATTAACCTTCTTCACCACTGTTTTGATAAAGCTGCACCTCTGACAGCAAAACACTTCAAATTAACTCTTGAACTGTGAAAGTTCAGATGTTGCCCTGATGATCTTCTCATTTATTTCTGTGGAAAAACTAGCAAACGCCAACGTGGGCTTGGTGCTATTTATTTAATTAGGGATTCTGTGCTGATGCATTGAAGTAGATACTCAAGAGAAAGGGAAATCAGGTTCCTTATGATACTGCAGAACATGTAAATAAAATTCAGAGATAGTCCCAGAAAGCAGATGCGTAACAGAAGCCCAGTGTTACTGTCCCTGCAATCTGACCTAGGAAAAAAAAAATCCTCCTTCACCCCAGATACGGTATTTCATTTAACCCTGAACAGTACAGCCCACCTAGGCATCGTTCTTACAATGTCTATCCATAGTCACAGGTTACAAACATTTTTTTATATGTAAATGTTTATCAAAATTAATCAGAAATGTAGAAGGTGTGGAGTTGGAAATTATTTATGATATCGGTATCCCCAGAAGTGTTCTCTGTAACTCTGAGAAGAGCATGCTTCTGTGTTTGGAAATCCTTAAGTGGTGAATTCGTCAGAAAGTCAGGATTAGCCTGTGACACCACTCTCTATGTCAGGGATACTTCAGCGGCTTTGAAAGCTTTACTTGATTAAAATACATTCGCTAAAGTCTTTTCTGTAATGACTGAAAGGTGCCACAGAGCGCTCATAAAACCATGGATAATCTCTGTATGTTTTCAACTGGCATTCTTTTGAGTGTAAGAAAAACCATGCATTTTTGTAGCAGCTTGACAGGCTGGGGGCTAATGCATGCCTGGTACTTCTGTGCCTGTGCTTTTGATTTATTTGGAGCAAGGCATGTTTATGGTAGTGCTTCTCTTAACTAGCCAGGAGCATCATCCTGCCAAGTTCTGTTGTCAGTCTGTTGGTAAAAATAATGTCAATAGTAATCAGTCACTGCCCAATTTCATCCCTCCTGCCTACTGTGCTCCCAAAGGTAGCCACTGTCAGGTGGTGAACATTGCCAGTTTTGCTCCAGTCTTACAGGAAAAGGATTTTCCCTCACCACTCTCCTTCAGCAGGATGTAACCATTGCCCACACCGCTGTTTAATCTCCTACAAAAAATATTTTTTTTTAAAAAAAGTAAGAAAAGTCTACCTTACAAGCAGCCAAGTGTTTGGATAAATGTCATGCTTAGCCTGACATTTCTTGCTGCTAGTCCCTGGACAGCCCAGTGAGCAGGGACTGCCGCCCAGAGGGTAATGGGGGAAGACATGTAAAGGTCGTTGTGATTATAGTCAAGGAGATACTTTAAAGCAGAATATGAATATAAAACCTTGTAGAGGCTGGCATGGAAATTAAAATGTAAATAAGGTTGACAAGCTTTCCAGCAAGACATCAAACTGCCAAAGGGCAAATCTGTCTTCTCCAGGCCTTTTCTGCCCTTCCTGAGCACGCTACAGCTGTTTCCTCAGCCAGCAACAATAGTAACCTCTAGGGGAAGGAGGAATAGGAAAGTCTCAGTGATTCTGAGCAGCTGTCACATTTGCAATGGTTTCTCTTCAGAGTATTTCATAATCCTTTTTTTCAGGTTACTTGCCTTAGAAATTTAGGTTACACATGCACTAGAAAAGAATAAACAAAAGGATGTGTATATACATGAACAAGTATCGACGGCAGTCTTAGGGCTAGGAAATTCTTACAAGCCGTATGAAAACGGGGTAATTGAGAGAGGCTGTTCCATACTGTTGGCATAATTAGATAGCAAAGAAATGGAGAAAGATGAGGGGAGAAAAGAGAAATAGAGTCTCTGATATAGGTCCTTCATTGAATGATATTTAAACTGTAGCAGAAACGAGAAAAGGTTGATAGGGGTGAGAGAGGCTTTTGAAGATGAAGGAGCTGAGGTAGAAGTCACAAGATAAGAAGTCTTACAATTCTCAGAATAGATTCACCTTCAGCATCCTGGTGTCAGAGAGATATGTGAGTAATTACTACTACTACTACTATTATTATTATTATTATTATTATTATTATTGCTTTGAGAAGTCTGCTTTAATTTGGCTTTGATTTTTTTAAACTAGAGCTTTAATTCTTTCTGGTTTAGCATCGGCAGAAATTCATTTGTGTATATGTAAAAACAGATGTGCATTTAACCAGCACTTCCCTTGGCATCCCTTCCCACCCTTTGAAGGGTGCTGCCCTCCTTTGCCTTCAGAGCAGCAGCTTGGCATGTCCTGCACAGCAGTGCCAGCTGCATGGCAGACCTCTCCAAAGCTGATTTTTGTTTCCCTTTGTCAGTGCATGGTACTTGCTGCCTGTTGGGATGCTTTTAGAGGCCTCCTGTGCCAGCCATCTCCAAACAGAAACGGTTTGCTGCAGTAATAGTGCCTGCTAATGTCTCATTACAATCAATTTAAATGCTTCAGTTCCACTGAGAGCTAATAACACATGAAAGTCAAACTAGGCTCGTAATTTCAAAGACACATATTTTTTTGCAATGAGCAGAACTATTATGCCCTGTTGAAAGTTGACTATAAAAGATTTTAAACTGTATTTGCAGTGTCATTAGGACTTCTTCATATGTGTCTTCTAAGCTTGAAATTGCAAGGTATTCTCAGCTTTCTGTTTACCTTTAAGAAAATAACAAAACTTTATCTGTTGCCCTTTGCAATTTTACACATTTGCATCTCCTTTTTTAATAGTATTTAAAAATTGAATTATATAAACTAATGTGATTTACCTAGCTTCCAGAGTGCTTCACATCACATTTTATAAAAACAGAGGTTGTTTCACTGCCCTTTATTCACTTTATTGTTTTCTCTCCCAGCTCAGCCTCCTTTCACTTGATTTTCAACCAAGTGGCCTTGTGAAAAGGAAAATTAAAATAATAGTAGCAAAATACACCTGTAGTCATCAGGGGCCATTCTTCAGATGAATGTCTTATGTAAGAATGGGGACAAATTGGATACAACAAGCTCAGGGTCTGGATGAAGTTAGGGAAACAAAGAAAAAAAAACCAGATTCATATATAAAAAGGAAAATGAAATGTACATGGTTCTCAAACAGCTCATGACCCTGCCAGATCTGCAGTGGGTAGGACACTGAAGGCTTTAGGAAAGAGACAAAAGAACAGTGATACTGAAGAGGAGAAGGAAGCAGGATTATGTATTCTTTAAAAACTATTTTACAGGTAATTTATGAGGAATGGTAGATGGGTTAGGCAGAGGACTGAAAGGAGGAAAGAAATGCAGAGATTAACCCCTCTGGACAGGCAAAGAACAAGGCACAGGGCACACTGACATTCTGGGCAGTTTGCAAGTGGAGAAGAGCTTTTGCTCACCAGCCCCTGTGTACTGAGGACTGTAGGAGGTGCAGGGAGGATGCCTAACTCTCACTTAGCTTCTGGTCAGGTAATGGTTGAGCCCAGGGAGCAGAAAAAGGGGTGGAGGGACTGGAAAACTTGAAGCTTTGCAGCCTTCCTTGCTATGCAGGGGCTGGGAAAGCTGTGAAGAATACCTCTACCGACTTGTATCCATCTCCTGTACTGTCAGAGCTTACTGAGCCCACTGTTATGCTCCTTAAAAACAGAGCTAATCTTTAACTCTCGTCCCATCAAGAGATGGGAACTGATGGGGTGGTGGGGGCAGAGACACACAGCTTGGTATTACCATGAAATGCAGCGTTCTGTGATGTTGTATTCTGAGGGTGCAACAGAAAGGGTCAAGAGAGGGAACATCTGGGCTTAGATTTGTTGTGTTCAGCAGACAGGACACAAGGGCCTCAGAACCCTGCTTTTATTAGCAAAGGCAAGGAAGTTTTGTCCACCAGGATCCTCTGTACTCAGTGGGAGACAAGGTTCTCTGGAGGATGGTGGCCCTGAATGGAGCTGTGGGTATTTGACTCATTTTAGGGTCCCTAGAAGATTAACCCCAACAGGCTGAACTCAGCCTTTGTGATTTGCCCTGTCATCTGCCCACCTCAAGGTGATGGGTGAGAGGGCAGGGAGCAAGCAGGGATCCAGGAATGGGATTAGATTGTGAGGCCTCTGCAGTGTTGCCCTCACGTTTGTTGTGGTAGCACATCTGCAGGAGGATGACCAAAGACTGCGGCTTTGAGCTTAAGGAGTGATGGTTCTAGATGTTCATAATAAGCACTCATATGGGACTGCGTCCCTTTGAAGGGAGGCAAGCTAGGCAAGGTGCAAAAATTAATTTAATACCAACTGCAGAAAAGAGAGCAAAAAAGCCCTAATTAGCCATTCCTAGCATAGCCAGTCACTGTCCAGAAAGTGCAACAATACTCACAGCTACAAGACAGTTTAGTTTAAGCTGTGAAGCTTAATTTGCCCCATTGCACTGACAGGTGATGACAGTATTTCTCCAGCCTAAAGCTAGCAGGGAACAGAAATTTTCTGTCCACTGCAAGATGCTTCATTTTACTGGGTGAATAAAAAGCAACAAGCACAGAAACAAGTTATCTTCTCTCTTCCTGTCCCTTAACGCTGAACCCCCCTCTGATTTGGCTTGACTTCAACCATATTCTCTCTCAGTCCTCCAGGTAGTTGTTTTTTATTATTTTCCCATCTTCCCAACAACTAAGTTGAGAAGAATTCAAGTCCCTGTGAATTATCCTACAGTCTTGTGGACTTAAGGTTTTGTGCACAAAAGAATTTTATCTTCTTTCTTGTGTGCATGCAGCACCATGCTTTTCCCTAGAAGTCAAACAGGATGAAAAGGTAACTCATCCTGGAGAATAGTCTGTTCTGAGACCAGCCAGCCCCTTGATGAGGCTAAAGAACCTGCCCAAATCTTTTATCGTTTTAATTTATATGTTAAGAGCTAGTACATCACTTATTCAGTTGGAAGTGAGTCTCACAATACGTTTATCCCAAGAAGATGGAAAACTATCACAATAGTTTTATCACAAATGAAAGCTAAGATGGGTGTATGTGACATTCTTGAAGCTTCGGTGCCTTGTACAAATCAACAGGAAAATACTGCTATTTCACAAAATGCCACTGCAGCCAGATTGGTTTGGGCATCACCAATCTTGTGTGAATTAGCACAAATTAACTTTCACATTAACCTGCTTAAAGCCATGAACATTGCACTAGGTACTAGGGGATTCATTTAATTACAATAATAGTACTTTTGTGCTAATTACAGGGACACACCAAAAAGGTTTCTGTAGCAATACTAACCCATTTTATAGCATGTAGGCCATGGGCAGTAATGAGCTTCATCTGTCCCAATTCATATGCAGTAATTTTTTTTAGAGTCTCATTTCTGACACTTGCAGACTTTTTCAAAAGATTTACCTTTTCAAAACCATCCCTGCTTGCCTGTTTATCTGCATTCCTCTTTTTCATTACTTTTTGTAATTTTACTGTAGTGTTAGTCTTTAAACATTTCAGTTTGCCATATTGTTTTCTTGCATTCATTGTGAATTAGAATGAACAGTCTTAAAAAGCACCAAAAAAACTTAAGATGAGACATTAGGGAAAAAATGCAGCTGCAGAAAGGAGAGTGAACCATGAGAATAGACTGTTTGGGGTGGTTGAAACATCTCCATCTCTGAGGATCTTTAATAAAAAATTAGCAAACATCTGTAAAAATAATTGTAACTTAGGGCCCCCAAAGACTTTCTGCTCACTCACTGGCAACCTCTTAATCTCCTATTACTTCTGAGAAATCTGGCTCATGCTCCAGTTGCAAGTTTCTGATGCTTGGCACCCATGTAAGAGAGTCCTGTTTGTCCTTGGAAAATGCTAGGCAGTGCAATTTGATACAGCCCTTTAGCATTGCAGTCTAAGCTTGAAATCATCTCCATTTGCTTCAGAAAGTGCAGTTAATTGTCCCAACACAGACTGCATTTAGGAACTTGATCACAAATCCCAGACCATAATACACTACCAGACGATCTAGCCTGATTCTTTCATTTGATCTGAGTACATCTCTTTCTTGGAAAAGTGTTTATAGGAAACTTAAATCATTCATCATTGTCAAAAAAATTTCTGAAGTGTTTATTGGTTTTGATCATTCCTGTCCAAACTGTCTCTGAAAGCTGCATGGATGTGACATTTTTTTAGTGTTAAAAGCTGTTGAATTGTAAACATCATAAGCATCATCTTGGATCATCTTGATCCACTGCTTTTCCCTACCTGGATCATCCTGAGCAGTTACAAGTAGTGAAGCAGAAAGTCAGAGAGCTTTGGAGAAACCAGCCTGAGATAGATAGATAGATAGATAGATAGATAGATAGATAGATAGATAGATGGATGGATGTGCATTTAACTGACTTTCTGTAAGGAAACCACTGATAGACCAGTAACACCCACCACATAAGGATAAAAAAGTATTCACTTACTCCAGAGAACAAACAACTGATCCTTGGGACAAACTGTAGAGGTTGTCATTCTTATTTTGGGATGCTCATCAGAATCATGAAAGAATATAAGACTCCTGGATATCAGGTGGGAAGATCTCAGGACTTCCATTTTCTATTGATCTATAAGCCTTGTCTGCAACATGGCTCACCAGCACAGCAGGGAGACAGCAGAGATCTGCTTCCTGTAGGACTGACTCTGATACTTTCTTTGTTAACTAAGATTGGATTGTTTATTTAGCAAAATGGAAATTGGTGGGTGAGGTTGTGCTTTCTCTCTAAATCTGTCGTGAGAATCAATATACAACGGAAAAGAGCAATTTAGAGGAGGAACAGTGCTGGGGTAAAAGCCAATAAGTCAGCTCCAGCCGTGTTCAGCTAGAAGAATTAGTCTACCTATTTGAGAATTGGGTGCTATGAGTGGCCTTCCAACAGCTGTGAAATGCCAAAATTGAACTTATTGTAGGAAAGTATTTGAACAGTTTGTGCACAGTATTTTAGGGTTTGTTTTTCTGTAAAAGCAGGACTTGGATTTGATTAAGGAGACCTTTTCCAGCTAAGTCTTTCATGCCATAAGGGTGGGTTTTGGTGGTTCTGTCAATGATGAGGTCAATGATATCAGCAGTAATTGCAAGGCATTTACTGGTATTACAATGTTTTTTCAGACATTTTTCCAATTTTACATGATCTGATGCTCAAGTTAAACAACATTTCTGAGCATCCAGGCCATAGCTATATCCTCCATTTCTAATTAGCGGACAAATGCACAGCATACTGCTGAGGACTCAAAATATTCCCTATAATAAGCTAAGAGGGAGGCAGGAAGCATGACTTATCCTGAGGTAATATATGTATTTGTCTTGTTTAAATTCATTCAAGCTTGTGATGTGCTGAACCATTCCCTATTACCTGTTTGTATTAGAAACAGTAATCCCCCTTTAATCAGGAAGCTCTAGGAAGCTAATACAATTCTGCAGCTGCTCTAAATATTGCCTCTTAGAAAAGATCAATACACAAGTGGGAATGTTTTAATCCATTTCCTTATTTTCTTTTTTGTTCAGGATATTTGGGATTGTTTTAAGAGTTTTTTTTAAATGGTAAAAATGCATCATTTTGTTTCTGGTTTTTGCTGAATTCTTCTTTTTAATTCAATAGAGTGTCCCAGACAACCTTAGGAGATGGCTGAAGAGATCCTTGACTGGAAGAGCAGCACAGCTGAGTGTAGGAAAGTGGCAGTTACAGGGGGAGGTACTTTTTACCTGGCAGATTTTGAAATCAAGGAGTGAATCATTTATTAATGGCATTTCCAATATTAGGAGATGGTATTAATCATAATAGCAAAATAGTTCAGCCTAAGGAAGTATATCCATGTTTATTTTCATTACACTTTTGCCAAGATTCTCTTTCTGTTACTGATGGTCCTTCTGATCTCTGTATTTTTGGTAGTCTGTAAGGCTGTCCTGTTCTGTGAATAATTAACTGTGGTACTATTGGTATTGTTGCTACTATTTAATTTTCTGATTTGGCTTATAATGATTTTAAATTATTTGTGGGTTGTGGTTTTGAGGTTTTGGGTTGTTTTTTTTTACTGTGGACTACAGCTTTCATGCTGGCTTATGGAATTAATAAAATCACATTAGCTTCCACATCACTCTGTTTTCAGTGTGAAACTTTTTTTCCCCCCAAGTGTCTTTTAGGAACCCATTTTTTATCTCTTCTCATTCTGAGAGTATCAGAATTCTGTTGAGTATAAGTAAAAAACTGGCATATGATGTGCTGTGAAAGTTTTTGTGTAAGTTTTCATCAAAGTTCACTTGGGAATTTTGAGCCCTGATTTGGCAGTGTCTTTTTTTTTTTCATTTTTCTCTGAAAATCAGGCAGGTCAGACTGATCTACATTTCCAGTTTTATTTCAAAAAGATTCTCACATAATTCCTAGCTGGGTCCTGTCCCTCCTTAGTCACATTAAGTTGCTGTTGTTGCTGGAGATGATGAAGTAGGATTGTACCCTTTTTTTTCTTTTCCCAGCACGGTGCAGTACAAGGTGGCATCTTCTGCATACAACAGTGTTGGGGCAGCTGGCATCTGCCCCAGTGTGCTCCCAGCTCTGTATCCCTGTATTTGTGTCAGAGTGCTTTCTATTCTGGATCAGTCAGACTCAGCCAGGTTAGTGTAAATAGAGTACACAGGCTAAGCCCCTTCCTTCTCATTGAGAGGGATTTGGGAACGCTCACATGAACCATGTATAGCTGACAGGTGGGACACTCAGGAGGAAATTTATAAACAGCTGAAGGCAGGTAGGAATCATTTGCCATCATTTACAAGTCTGGAAAAGAGGAATATCCACCCAGTGTAGTTACAGGGTTAGGTGAGAATACCAGACTGCCTTCCCAGTATTGTCAGGCCTGGGGAACTCTAGAGTGGTCAGCTCTGTGTTGTTTCTTCGTGCCAACTCATGTCTTAAGCAAGCTAAGCCAGCATCTTCATTAAGATATCAATGTAATGTGCTTGGCTCCCAAAAAATAGAACTACACTTGGTAAAAAGCAGAAGCAAGAAAAAAACAATGAAGCAAAAATAATAGGTAACAAATGCCCCACGACAATGATTTTGGATGGGGAATCGTGGAAATTGAATAAATGTCTGAAAATAAGGTCTTCCACCACTAGCCTGAAGCATCAAAATAGCTAAATGAATTAGCTTAGCTATTAATAGAAAGTAGGTTTTGTTCCTTTGCAATGTCTCACATAAATGTTTGTTGAAGAAAGAGGATTCTGAGGCAGGGAAGTGCTTGGTGGTTTGTTGTGTTTTTTTTTTCACCTTGACAGAGTCATTTTGTGCCTAAAACACCAGAGATATCTTGAAATGTGTCTGTACTGTACAAAACAGTAATTCCTACAGGGCTATCAAGGTTAATGAGACATAAGCTGCTCTGCTGGGTAAGCATGGCTGCACAAGTTGGATGCCAGGGCTGAAGAGATGTGTCCAACTTTTCCAAGATTTCACACTGTGCTGCCAAGGCAGACCATGTGTAGGTGTATGGCTGCCTCAGAGCCGAAACTCTGCTCTTTATTTGCCTTGCCCCTTCTTGGACATGTGTACACACAACATTATCCAAAATGTTAGCTCAGTCTGGGCCTCAGGGAATTTGAAAAAGTGCCACAAACAGTCCTGTTTAGTTCAGGGTGCATCAGTCAAAATAACAGGGAGGTAATTTTTTGAGAATTAAGTAAAATTCACTGCAGGGTAAAGCTCCTCGAAGCCTTGTGAGGGGTTATTTTCAAAAGATGTTGAATTGCTTGGAGTTTTCTTCAGTGGTTGGAAGAAGTTGCAGAAATTTCCATCCGCGAAGGTCCAAGCTGACACTTCCTGAATCAAGGGTAGGCTTTTAGGGAGCAGGTAGCATAACGCCTCGCTAGGATACATAGTCCTTTTGCTCCCTAATAGCTTGATTTTAGTACATCTGTTTCATTAGGAGGAAGAGATTCTTTGAATCTAAAACTTCCAGAGACTACTTTGGCTTGGAATTATATTCCCTGTGACTGAAAGTAGAACATGTTATTAGTCTCCTGAATGTTTCATGGACAGAAGATATATTTTCAGGGGTATTTCTATTCACAACTAACACAAAATGAGGGCTGTATCTAATGGTGTAACACATGGAGAAAGCATTATATTCAGTAATAAAGCAAAGGAAAATAAATTTGGTGGTGATATTAAGGCAATCAATCCAGCTGCAGAACAAATATATAGGATGAACTTTTAATTAGAAGACAGGCTGAAATGTAAATACCTGGATATTGGTAAAGGAAGACAACCAATCAATATGAAAGAATAAAGATGTTAATAGCCCTACTGTGCTGAAGTTTTAAAGCACAAAGCAATCAGTAAAATCAGTAAATATGCCTGTGTCATTATTTTTGGAAGGTTCCTGAAAAGGGGTATGGAAAATATTTCAATAAAAACAGGTAGATATATTCAAAGTAATAAAACCTAATAAAATGTAAGTGTATCTTCGCTTCCCCAATATTGAAATCTGTGTTTTTCATTTCCTTTGAGTGAGCTCAAGGGAACTATATGACTGATAAGAAATAGCAGCATCACTTGTTCTGTTACTCAAGGCATCATGAATGGAGCAAGGCTTTTTGAGCAGCACTTTCTCCAGTCACTAAGGCCCACTGCTGCATCAAAACTCTGTGCAGTTTTTTCCTGTTGAGTCATTAATTTAGCTGAAAGTAAATTTAACTGATTTTTTAGATTTATTAAAAGCACAGCATTTACCATAAAATGTAAAATCCAAAGCTGGCCTTCTACAGAGGTATGTCCGTGGCAGTGGCCAACATCAGACATGGCAGAGGAAGATAAAGGAACCAACGGTGCAGTGAACCATTGCATGTTTGTTTGTTTGTTTGTTCATTTCTTATAAAATTACCACGGATTACCACAAAGATTTGTCACCTTCATTAACCTGCTGTGTAAATGCTTGCAGCATCAGACAGCTACAGAATTGAACCCCATATCATCTTAAAAGGGTACTTTCAGCAAAAAAATTGACTCAAACATTAAAAAAAAATTCTACAGAGAAGACATAAAATACTAGTATTATCAGTTCATGTCTTTTTGTACACTCGTTCACTTGCCATGTGTATTAGAGTAGTTTCAAAGGCTTCCAGGGCTGTGGGATGCTGGGCCCTTGGCAGGCATAGCCAAAGACACAGCGTTAATCTAGCAGCCATATCTCAGATGAGACTGGTTCTGGCTCACAGCTTCACACTGTAAATCTGTGGAAAAGAAGAACCAGACCCAGTACTTGGAAGTCTTGATGCTGGTCTTCTCACCTTCCTCTCACCTCCAAGTACAAAAGAAATGGTGACGGGGCAACACTGTGGGTGGAAATGGAAGAACACTCACTAGAGGAAGAAATGTGTTCTATTATTTTAAATCTTACAGCCAAGGCACTTACTAACAGGAGGCAAAGGGAGAAATATTTACATAAATAGCTTAAATAATAGTATCATCATAATAGTGTTATGCACATCACTGTCTCAGATGTCCAAGGCAATAAGTTCATGACTTACCATAGAAGCATACAATTTGTATGCAAATTAAATTTATTAAATTAAAATAAACAGAACACAAGAAAATCTGAGAAGGTTTAACCTGTCCTGGATCCGCTGAAATTATGCCCAATTGATATTGGTAGAGAAGCTGATCTGGCAGCTGTTCCTTTATTATAGTTTCTAGAGCTAGTCAACGTATTATTTTTTTGAGGTGATAAAGTTCACTTATTAATACGTTCCTTCATTGTTTGTGTTTTGGGGTTCGGTTTTTCTTAAGATGTGTAGTCTGTTAAAATTGGACAGTTCAAGTTTTACTTTCCAGTTCAAGTTTCTACTTTTTAGTAGATCTCTTACCATCTAGAAGCAAACAGTGATTATCCTGAGTTACGCAGAAAAGCAAATCTGCTACCTGCTGGCAGCATCAATTGCTATCTCTCTAAAGGGGCCAGCACTAAAAGCATTCAAGTGATAAAGACATGGACTGGGCTCCTGAAATATATTTTCACTATTGTATCATATGTCAGTATTTCAGTTTCCTAACTGTGCTTTACTTGTAGGATCAGGGCTTTTTTTTGTTATCATGTTCTCTAAATTCAATCAATACTACAATCTTTGTTAAAAACATAAAAGTGAAAAATAATAGTGGTGTAGCTTCATAAAAATCTGCAACTTTTTCTCATAGAAAACCTGCAGAATATTTATTCATTTAACATAAATATTCTTTATTTCTATGACCAAAAGGTAGCATCACGCCATCAGATATAATATCTCCATCTTTGCTATTTTTATATTCAGAAATTATTTTCTTTTGAGGTTTACTTTCTTGCATTCATTTTTGGGCTCTCAAAAGAATCTAAGACTTCCAGCAGCTTTTGTGTATTTTCAAGCATTTTTTTGTATTGTCAGTCTTTTAGGCTGTTTCTGAACTCATTTTGAAAACTTTTAGGCTAAAATTTCAATATACTGCTTATATTAATAGAAGAAGTCCTTGCTCCGTGTATATGAAAGGTCATCGCAGCAAAACTCATCCTAAACTATCCTTATTGTCTTTGCATCCATCACAGATCTCACAAACTCATGATATTTGGAGGGACTTGTGATTCATGGAGAGACTTGAATGTTAGGTAATCAGACTCACAGGAGTTCACATACCAAGTCTGACCGTGGACCACCAAAGAGAGTCGATAGGAAGCTCAAAAGAGAGGGGTGTCTGTGTGTTAAAACAATTCTTTCCCACCATGTCAGTCCCCAGTTGCACAGTGGGTATATGACTTGGCAGAATTTTAGGTATCTAAACCACTTCAGCAGTAAAACCTTTGGTAACTGCATCCCCTGAGATACCAAAGTGAATTAGCCAGGATTTTGTAGATCACAGTTTTTGATCTTGGCCAGCTAAACATGAAGTGTATCACTCTTTGGATTTGAGGTTTTAGATGTTTTTTTAACAGGGCTGGCCATTTGCCTTGCTTTGATTTCTCAGTATGTAAGCTAAGGAGAAGCTTCAAGGTGTTTGAAGTTTACTCCCAAAGATCTACCCAGTCCTTTCAACGTGTCCAAGTGCTTTGGAAAGGAAAGGATTGCATCAATATTTGAAGGTTAGAATATGTATGAGTCCCAGATAAAGCACTTGTCAATGTGTTGGAATTAGGTAGAAGGAAAATCCACCACCTCCATTTATTCTATTTATTCAGTCTGAGGAATGTATGAAGCAGACAAACAGTAGTTATTCAAACTGGTGTCTTTATTTGATAAATCTGCTGGTTTGGCCTTGGTTGGCTTAGGGGCACTTCACATTGTAGCTGTTCAAGCTGACTCTTCCCTCTCTCCTCACTGACCAGAGAGCTGAGTGGAGCCAACATTAGAAAACAGACTCCTGGCACAATGGGGATTTGCCTGTGGCAGCATTGCCAGAGCCCTGAAAGTTGGTCTTGCTCTCCCTGTAGCTGGGCCACTTCTCACAGCAGCAATCTCCTCTCCCACATCCAGTGCCACTAGCTCCGACTCTCCAGGGCCAATGGGTGCTATCTGTATCTTTGGGACAGCCAAATTCAGGTCTGCCTGCACTGCCATGAGCCTTGGGCCAGCTCTAAACTGGTGTATGAACAAACACTTCCCTCCACCCCATTTGCCCTGTTTCTTACAGCAGCAATCCCAGAGCCACAGGCCAGTAGAAACCATTTTATCATCAGTTCTGACCCCAGAAATAACATGGGTTGCAGTTTGCTCCCCCATTTGCCCTTCTAGCCTAATATGTAGCTTTATCAGTTTCTTAAGCTACCAGAGTTGTTAAATCATTATTAAAACAGGTAGAATCTTTGCAGATGGATTGTAATAAGTCAAATTTGTGAAGTTTTGCTAATTAAACATTCCAGTAGCAACATGTTCTGTGTTCTCCCTTTCTTCAAAGAGCATGAAATTAGTGAATCAGTTTTAACTGTATTTTTTGTCAGTATGTCACAGCCTCAGTGTCCTTTTAATTTAAAGTGTGTTATTTAGGTTCAGTGCTGAATTTGAAGGAAGTATGAAGTGCTTTTCTGAACTTTAGCGGTGTCCTTATTCACACCTAACAAATGCAAAGCTATTAGGAAACAGCTCCCCTGGAATGACCAACATACAAAGAAGTGTTTAGGGAAAAGGACTCTTTCCCAGTAGGCAGAACTACCACAGCAGTTCTGATGGCAGAGCATCACTGTTTCTTTTTCTGTTCACATTTCAAATGCATCTGTCACTGTAGTATCTAGGAATCAGTAGGAGAACTAGGAGGACTGAGATTAAAGAAACTGATCTGACCTGAGTTGCATACTGCCTGCATTGATGGTCATGCAATTTTTGGTCCAGGCATTTGCCAGGAGAAAGGGACAAGTGTACATTTTGGTATTTTTTACACAAAAATGTGAAGAAGGTACAGTAGGGAAATATAGCCCCATAAATTTGGGTTTTTTCAAATTATCTATGTATTTAAATCCAGAGGAAAAAACATCTCAAGAAACAAAGTAACAGAATATCATTAGTACTTCAGTAATTTTTTATATCAAGCAGGGAGGAGGACCTTGAACCTTGAGCTTCCATCACAAACTTATTAGACAATTTTTAACATGTCTTGTGGTTTCAAGAGATCTCCCAGAAAGAGAGAGATTCTTGAATTCAGATCAAGTTTACAGTCAGTTAAAATTGGTTAAATTCCAACTGTGCTCTAAAGTCAGAACACAAGCGATAATATTACCATCTGACCAAGCTGCAGTCATTTGAGTATCTGATGTTCAAGTTGCAAATAGCTGGATGCTGTGCTAGAGAAAATCAGATATTCAATCCTCTCTTCTCACTCTCCAGATTGGTGTCTAAATCTGGGAGTTACTCCCACACCTTACATACAGAGTCAGCCTGGGATGCAGATGCTTATTAAAGGGAAAGTTGCTTTGCTGTAGACCATTCATATCTTTGGTGTTGCCCAGATGTAAAATATTAAAGAAGCTGAATTGCACTGTATGTTTACTGTCTTCTTCAGTGTATCCACCATAAATGAAAGAGAGCTAGTAAGAACCCTTACAATTGTAATATTCTCTCTGTTTGTGAAGGACTGATACTGTATGAGGAAGAGAAACACAAGATTTGGTCCTTAAGATCACCTTTCCTATTTGCCAAGAAGAAATGTTAGATTTGTTTTAATGAAATGTAAGCTAAACAAAGCTTTGCTCAGAAGATGATTATTTACTAAATAAATTCTAAAGCAGGGGATTAGAACAAATATGACTCACACAGAGCAAACTTAAATCCTACACTGGGATAAACAGTTCAGAACTAAGCTCGACTTTAAAAAAAGCATCAGTTTGTAGGAGCCTTAGTTCCACTGAGAATATGTGCTTTTAAATCTCTAAGTTTAAAGATGTACTCTAGGTGAAAAAAAATGAGCAAGAAACAAGCTACAGAATAAATCTAAAATACAGTCTGCATGTAGGAGTTTCTCTTCTCCTGACATACAGAATTTCAGTTGCAGTCAGTGAAGTCATAGGTATGTGGGAAGACTGAAGAGTCTTATACCACAGCAGTGGTTCCCAAGTGACGAGCAAAGTAGCCACTGTCACTTAACAGACTGAGTAGGTAATGCCAAGGAAGCTCAGTGGAAAGGGAGGCAAAATGTGTCAAGAGAGAAGGAGGGGAAAAAACCTAAACACAAAACCCCAAATCAAACCACTCTGCTAAGCCAGCTTGAAAGCAGCTAGTGTCTATGCAAAATGTGGGCTCTTGTAAAGGTCAGGTGTTATTATCCAATGGAAATGTAGAGTGCACTGAATAAAACGAATTAGTTGTTGCAAACCATCTAGACATTCTGGGAAGGGAGCCAGTAGGAACAGCAAATGATCAAACAAAAATAATGCTGAGTTCTTCTAGGAGAAAAATGTGAATATTGCTGTCTTACAGCATTTTCATGTAGCTCAAACAGCAACAAACAAGATGCAGACCAATGGGTTATAAATGCACTGTAAAGACTAATTTGCTTAAGCTGGGAGGTGGTGTGATCTGGTGGGAACTACATCCTTTAAGGGAGGAAACCTTGTGTGCTGGTTTCACTTCTGCTTTAGCCTTGCTGTGGGGAAAGGGACCCTTCTTTTGAAGGCATCAGTGAAATAAAACATTGAGGTGCAGGGAATATCATCTTCTCTTTGCTGGCATCAGTCTGCAATATCTTAGTCTTTAAAGTGTCATTGACTCACTGAAATGTATTTTGCACACCCCCTCAGCTTAGTCTTATACCTCACATCAGTAGATTTCCCAGGTTTAGGTTGAATTATGGCTCTCTGTGCTGCTGGAGATTCTCAGTTTCAAGGAATTGGAGCTTGTCTCCAAAACCTCAGCCTCTGTTCTTGCAAACCAAACTCAGCCCATTGGGTCACGCAATGAGCAAGGGGAACGTGGCAGCTGGAGGGACAATTGATGAGGCTGTGTTCTGTCAGAGAGGAGTCTCACCAAATGATCTGGCTCTAGCTGATCCTGTCTTGCTGGGCAGCAGTGTTCTGCAGAGCTACCAGGAGAACTGTGGAGGTGAACAAGGTGGGGGGGGGATGGTTCTGTGCCACTGTTATGCAGATGAGGTTTGGAGTTTCTGGGATCACCCAACCTAAGACTAAGATATGGTTCCACATATTTAAAAGAAACAGAGCCCAAGCCTCAGTGGGCAGAGTTAATAAGGTGGCTAATTGCTCATACAATGATTTGCCAGCTGCTTTGGGGATAATTGGACTTGGAAATATCTCCTTCATTTTGACAGGATTTTACAGTAATTGCTTGACTCATTAGTAACTTCAGTGCACCGTTCCACTGACCCTAACAAGGTATCACATTGGAAGGAGGAACAATACAGTGGAAAACTGCTTTCAACATCCTTTCCACAGACTGAAAGATATTTCTTAACACAGTTTAAACCTCCTTTCCTTTCCTGAAACTGCAGGACTGTGGGTCTAGATATCTGATTCTTCACCTAGTTGGGGTTGAAATGCTCAGGTACCACAATAAAAAAGGGCATATATTTACCTAAGATAATACATTAATGCAAGGTTCTATGAGACCTCAATTTTCAAGACATGCCTTACACTCATTAATTTAATGTTAATTTGCATTTAGCAGCCCTAATGATTATATAGGTCAAGAAAACTAAAATATCTTTTTTCTCTGGGGCTTTCTTATCTCCTTAGAGTACGCTCGATTTGAGGCAAAAATCCATGACCTGCGTGAGCAGATGATGAATCACAGCATGAGTTCTGGGTCTGGCTCCCTGAGGACTAATCAGAAGAGGTCACTGTATGTCAGGTAAGCAGGAAGAGCCTTCTCCTGTCGGCAGCTACCTTGTCTATGCCTGATGTGTGTTGCTGGTTCGGCAGGGTGGGAAGGAAGTCTGAGGAGCTGCCTTGAAATGAACTGAGAAATGCATCCATCTTACAAGCACAGCATCGTTAATGAGAAAATTGAATAAAAGCCCTGTTTGCCCTATTTGACCATTTAGAGTAATTTGCAAAGAGCATTATACTTTTATAGTGATTTGGGTTTATGACATGGACATTTCTTAGCTCTGTCAATATCTGAGATGGGTATTGTGGAGTAAGGACACAATGCTTTTTTGTGTGAGGTCTTGCCCAGACATGGCATGAGTGTTCTCAGAAAGAGCACCTTTTGCCAAAACCTTTTTCTTGCAAAACATGAACTCTTATAACATGGCAATCTGCTGCTATCCCCTTGCATATGTTTACCCTTCTATCAGTCTATGCTGCAAAGAATTTGCCATCTACCTAGCAAGATCAAATGTGCAGGTGAGATGGCAGACAAGCTGCTGTCCATAGCTTAAATGGGGTAGTGAATAACAAAGGAATTACCTTTGTAATTTACTTGGAGCAGTGGTTGTTGTTTCGCTTCGACTACGAGTCTCTCGCCAGACTGGGTATTGCCCAATTGCCCCAGCAAAATTCTTGCTTTAACTTACCCCTTTTGGGACTCATGGAGGCTATGGGACTCTGTCAAGTATTTTAATTGGCTTAATAATTATGCTTCTCTAGGCTTTCATTTTCACTCTCGCCTTTGTCCCCTCCATCCTCCCCATGCTCAGCATATAATTTGAAATTCCTGACAATCATGAAGTAGAGGGAAGCAATTTGTCAGCCTCTAGGCAGTGATAATTATTCACAGAGGAGCTAATTCAGGTGATAACATTGCAGAGATCCAATTAAGGCTAAATTCTACATTTTGTCATTATGCTCTCAGCGTGAAGGAGTAAGGTAGCAGAGAAGGAATGGAAAACTTAAATGTTAGCATGAAGGGTCTTATTCTAATGAGCAGCAAGCACATGAAGCACTAATTGGTACTGCTATCAGAAAGAGCAATGACTGAAGAGATATGTATCACTCTTTCCAGTGATGTTGCTGTTGGGCAAGGTCAGATTATAAGTGTTGAGGTTTTCAATGCATCTCTAACCTTCTCTGACCTGAAGCAGGTTTTTTCCCAGGCCAGACAGAGTGACTTTTTGTCAAGAGCTTTGGTCAGCTTGAGGTAAGCTAGGAACCCAAAATGTAGGGAGTAATGGTGCGAGAAGTCCAATCCAGCAATGGCAGGTTAATTGAGGTGTACACATAAAGGGCCAACACAGGGTCCTGAACACCTTGCTGCAGTTGGAACTGCAACAAAGCTTGGTTCCCCGTGTGAGCATTGACCTGGTAAGCTCTGCTGAGAGCTGAGCTTATTAACTTGCACTCTGAGCAAAGCTGAGATACCTGTGCTGCATGTGGGCTAGCCTAGCTCTTCTGTACAGTATTTCTCTCTGTTCACTGATGAGCCTGGTTTTCTGCTAGTTCATGAATTCTGTCTGTGGTCTGTCTCACTAAGCTGCTATGCCCTGGTGCTTCACTGCAGGAGCCTTTGATGCCTTAGCTGCTTATCTAAATGGCACTTCCCAAACCACAAATGCAAAACCTGTTCTTTTATTCCAGAGCCGTTCCAACAAATGCCCCAAACCTCTGAAGCAGAAAACCACAAAAGCCTCAGTCACTTTTGTTAGCATTTACTTTTTTCACTCAAACCCACACAATTGGCTGTGTCCATGTCTGAGCAGCCTGTTTGAGAGGCTCTGTATCTTACATATTACCATAACGTGTTTGTAGTGCAGTAGCACCTGCAGCCTTGTGCCTGTCACTGTCAGTTCAATTCACACACACTAATTACAAAGGTAGCTTATGTCTATGTTAGGCACTGTGGCAAAATAAATATGGGCTCAGAAATGTACTTGTTTTCAGAGATGAAAATTTTCTCTTTATGGATACTCTCTACTGGCAGGGCCCATGTGAAAAGCTAGGATCTAGCATTTGGTTTCTATTTTTACAACTCAGGACATTTCTGTTTCAATGGATTATTTTAGTCAGCATGTGCAAGAGAGCTAGAGGCAAATGACCATATGTTGTTGTAAATCTCTAGCTGTAATGCCAAGTTTATGATTCAAGTTTGCTGTTTTCCTTTCTTTGGGATGTAGTGATTTTGCTGTCCTTCACTGAGTATGGCAAGCACGGTTATTTTTTAACCAGAAAGCTGAATTGAAGCAAATTACTATATTCTAGGTAACACAAGGAAATAAATTAAGATCCAGATAGGTTGTAATAATTGAAAATAAGTGTCATTACCTGCTCATAAAAAAAAGCCAACAAAAGTGGATGAGAAGAAATAAAGCTACAGTTGTGCCAGTGGATGAGGGGTTCATTGGATCCAAGGTTTTCTACTTTACCTTACAGTCTGTGATTTCCCCATCCAGCCCCTACTAAAAAAGCATAGCATTGAGATATATGAAAGAAGCTATGTTAAATTAAGTGAGGCAAAATGTAATATGGGGTGAAAGGGTTGAATATAGGACTAGAAGTAGGTGGCTCAAAGCAGTTTAAAGTCTCGCTTCAGGAGTGTATACAACACAGGAAAGAGTTCAAGAATTATTTGTTCAGTGAAATTGTGTAGCTCTTTGACTTGCTCTTATACTCTGGTGTTTCAGATTTTTTTCTTGCTTTATCTCCATCTGTCTCTCTGATGCCTCCTGGAATATTTCCCACAAATTTCCTGAATTCTTTTTTTTCAGTACTACCTGTTGCTTTTGTATCACAGATCCTGTATCTCTGTTTGGGATGTCATCAGAAAGTCCACAACACTAAAGGCAAAGTATGAGACTCCAGGGGAGGATGGAGCAGTATGAAAGGCTTTTAATCCTTTTGGGAGCCCAAAACCTCTTTGTCACTAAATCTTTTGAGGAAAAGAAATGCAGAAAGTGAGAGAATAGATAGGAAACATAGAAAATGTTATTATTCATGCTTTATTTGGTGGTGAAAGTGAATGAACATAAATTGAATTCACTAACTGCAATGATAGGCTAAAAAAATCTGCTATTATAATTTTTAAGTCATTGGAATTCAGTCATCAGCTCATGATCAACCAGGAGAGTAAACAAACCCATCACCAGCTAAATGCTGTGCTATATACATGCATAGCAGGGTCTTATGCAAATTTATGTCTTCCTTTTTTGTCTTTTTAGCTGAAAAAGAAATCTGCTCTTGTAAGATTATATATTCGTTTGTCTTGAAATGAATACATGCTTTGCTTTGTCCTTCTAGGTCCATATTAATAGTCACATTTTTTGGGCTACAAATGGTTACTGTTGCTACTCTTAGGAAATGCCAGATCATGTTATTTAACTCACAGGCTATGGAATATGACAGGCTTTTGAAGAGTTAAGCATCAGGGAAGTACAGTCCTTTAAAAAGTTTGTTGAATTGGAGCAGCCACTGAAACTTTAACTTCCAAGCTTTGGAGGAAAATGAGAGCTGAAGTGGCTTTCCTGTTGTTTTACTAGATTATTCCTGAGCTTAAAGTACTTGTGTTAGATTCCTGAGGATAAGAGTAGACGCTTCAGTAATTGCTACAATACATGCAAAGAAAAGGTTTTCAGGAATTATCTGGCATACAAAACTGCCGTCTTAGAGTCTGGTTTTGGTTTACAGATGAAAAGTAGTGAGATACACTTAGAATAAACAGTCACTGCACCATTTGAGCTTTATTCAAACCAGACAACTTCTGAAATAATGTTTATATTTTAAAATTCGAGTTGTCTAAAGCCACAACCAGGCACCATGGAGGTGTATCACTCTGCAGAAATAACTCAAAAGCTTCACACTCGCCAGCCCTTTCACTGCCACTTCTCTGTTTAAAATCTGTTCAGTACTGTCAGTGACCAGACATGATTTCAACTCATCAGGGCTCCTTGTTGCCGTGTGTGAAGGGACTGCTTGAGCTTGCTGAAATGCAGCTATTTTAGCTTCAGCACTACTTTTCAAATATATCAGTACAAAATGAATGGTACAGTTGGCTGTAAGTGTGGGGATGGAAATCAGGGCTGGGGCAGGACTGCAATGTCAGAAGAAGTGGTTCTGAAGCTGCCTCTCCACTGTGCAGGGAAGAACACTACAGTGGGAAGGGCTCTTTCCAATAAGATGAAGAAGCTTACAATCAACCTTTTTATTTCCAGTCCATGTTGCACTATTTATAAAAATGTGCACAGTGCAAAGGGGTGCCCCTTAGTCCACTACATTTTTGTTTTCTTCTAACTGGAATTAGTGCTAAGCATTTCATAGCTGTGATAGATATGGGCCATACAAACCCATAGTATTATGAGTTAAAAATGTCTGTGTTCTGGTTCATTTTTTATTGGGCCATGAGGAAGAATATGGGGATTTGCAATCACAACTTAACATCAACAAAAGGGAAGTCAAAGCCAAGGTACTTTGGGTGGTTTACTCTCATTCCCAGCATAATGTATTCTACAATACGTGTTAGACACCTTTATACAAGTTCCCTGAACTTAGAAATCAGCATGTTGCCATATCATAGAATCATAGATGGTTTGGGTTAGAAGAGACCTTAAAGATCATCTGGTTTCAAACCCCTGCCATGGGCAGGGGCATCTTCCACTAGAGAGACTTTGATTTTCAACAGATCACAGAAATTGTCAGTTTTGAATTTTTCAGAGCTACAATTGAAATTCAGTTGAGGCAGTTTGTGAAGATTGAATCTGATATCCAGGGATAGTTTTATGCAATGCTTGTTACAACCACCTTCAGTCTCCCTGTCTTCTCTGAGGCAGTGAATCCCCACAGGCTAGTGAACATCAGGTCAAGGCTCCATGGGCAGAATTCTCCTGGGAATCTGCACAGTTAGTTGCAATGCAGTCTGAAATCCACCTGAGAAATGCAATTCATGGAGACATCATGGCAGTGAAACCTGAACACAGACTGGGTGATGGATAGCTCTAGTATGTAGGTCTGGAATGAGAAATGCAATGAAGAGGTTATTGCACCAGCTTTTTCCAGAAGGAGGTACTGAGGAAACCAGAGAGAGGTATGAAATGGTCATGAATAAATACTCATTACGAGGAGAGAGAATATTTTCTTGAGTGATGTGTGTGTGTATACATATATAAAGAAAATCCAAATTGATATGTTAATGTTAATTACATACTATATCTACATACACATTGCAAAAATCTTCACTTAAGTGAGTTGCCTAGTATCTCTCTGGAGTCTGTGGAGTGCACTTGGCACTTTCAGAGTACAATTCATGTCATCCAGAAGTAGACATCTAAAATTGCTCAGGCGAATCATGCCCTAAAAATGTCTCTTTCTCACAGTTGAGTGGAAGGAGCCTCAGGTGATTAGCTGAGATGTAAACATCAATATTAGAGACGCTTCAAGTTGTGTGACCTGAATCCCATGCACACTGAAAATCTTTCTCCTTCGCTCTCTCGCACACACAAGTGTTCATACGCCTATCTAGGAGCCGCAACATCAGGCTTCAACTGTTGTTTGTGCGTTCTTCTGCGACATAGCTTGGAAGCAACAACAGTCTTCTTTAATTGGGCTGGTTTTTTGCCCGTGTTCCTATTCCCCAGGATTCCTTCTGAATTCATTTTTCACTTTAGTTAGCACTACTGAGGATCCACATACACTCACTACGTGGTCATCAAGCTGGATGAGTTTATGGCTCCAGCATCTGAGAGCATCCAAACTGCAGTTTCTTGTAGGTTTTGCTGCACTGTAGGTCAGTACAGATTTCTGGAGAGAAAATGTGGGTGAGCTTGGCACCTAGACATTATTTTTTTGCTGTTTTAATGAGGAAAGAGCTATAGCTTACATAGCCATGCCTGTACTTAATTGGCATGATAGAACTATTAGAATTCCCTTTACTGAACAGTAAGTGGAGGAAAATGGAATTTTAGTACAGTTTTTCACTTACCTCAGATTCCTGGGCAATAGAATGGTCCAAATTGTAGCACAGAATGGAAACATGCATTTAGAAAATGTGTCATAAATGGCATAATGCAGATAGGTTTAGAAATGGCCAGATAGGTACACGCACAAACTCAGTTTGTGAAATGGCTTATTGGACTTGAAATTCCTTTTCAGACTTGAACTGTTGGAATGTCACTCATTTCATATGTCTTGGTTAAGTAAGAGTTTCTGAATATTCAATTACTACTTTGGAACGGTTCTTTCTCTGAAAATAAGAATCTTTTCCAGATCCTCCTGGCACAAATATTCTCCCTGGCTTCAGTGAGAGCTGCTCAGATTCAGAACCAAGGAAATTGTGTAAATCTTTATTTTTTGAAACAGGGAGGATTGGTTGGTGTGCTTTGGACCTTTTTCCCAGGGGGACGTTCAAGAGCTGAACTGTATCACTGAATAACTGTTCACTCAGGTCTTCATTAATTTTCAGAAACACTGAGGAACTGAGGAGGATGAGGGATTTGCTGGTATACGAGAATCACCTAATACAATGGGAAATAAAGTAGTTGTTATTTATTGCATTGAATTTCATGTTTAGAGAAAAAGCATCTGGCTTACAGGACATGTGATTATCTCTAAAAGGAAAAGGAAGATGAAACCAACTCTTGTCTTTGGCAAAGCAAATCTAATATTTTCTTACAAAATATATCCTGTTTATATGCAAAAATTACCATGTTCATCATTCTGCTGCTAAGAACAGAGCAAATGAGGAATTAAAAAATTTAACTGAAAATTGAAGAACAGAGAATATCTGGAGAGAAAATGTTTTGGTGGGTTTTTTTTTTAAGATGGCCTCTCGCTATCAGTGGGAACTGTGATAATTTCACACTTCTTTATATTATGCCTGTGAAAGGTCCTTAACTGAAGTGTCCTAAGACTCTCAATGCTGATGCCACTCTCAGCTGAAAGATGCATGTGAGAATTATTAATCTTGGACTACTCACAATTCAAAGGCCTTCAGGTTTATAGTTTGATGGCAGTCTAGTGCTAAAAAAAACCACCCTAAAATGTGATGCTGTAAATACAACAATATGTCTCACTAATACCGTAGGACTGTGAAAATCAATATATTTGATATATAGTCAGTTGAAACTATTAGCCACCTCACAAGCAATTACAGTTTTTTCTAACAGTCACTGCATTTCTTATTCATCTGATAATTTTTGCAGTGTTGATACTAATGAACAGTTAAGGAAAAATGATGTTTGTTTGCAATTCTTCATAACATTTCACAGACAAAGACGAAGCAGTTAATGGAGAGTGAAAATTGAACATGTAAACACATCAGTCAAACAGTCTCATCTCTGCATCTGACACCAGCTCTCTCCTTCACATTTTCATGTTTATCCTATCTGCTGCTCTTAGGTACGGGGTGTGTAATGAGTTCAGCCGATCCCTCCCAGAGACACGGGGCAATGCATCGTTAGCTGCAGCGTGAACCAACAGCCCAGCAAACCTTTTATCAGTGGGTATTTCTCCAGCTGCATCAAAAAGGGGCAAAAAGCAGATTTATTTCTATGTGGTTGTGGCTTTGCAAATCATGGACTAGTTTGTGTTCAAAATGACGAGTTATTGCACATGGTACTAAGCACCTGGAAGTACTGAGCTCCATGAATCAACCACAGCCTACAGGAATCTGAGATAACACATTCTGCTTAAAGTTCTGAATAGAAAACAGAATATAAAGCACCTCCTTATCAAAGCCATTCTTACCTAAGTCATCTTATCTTTATATTTATATTTTCAGTAAGACTTGTTGTGTTTTAAATAACTGTCTGAAACCTGGAATCATGTCCTTAGTGCTGAATTATTAGTGCCTGGTGTGAAACAGCTTTTCTAGTAGCAACTTCAGTAGGCATAAGTAGTACATACTTGTGGCCATTTTCCATATTGTTCTGTTTCATAAGTTATTAAAATAATGTCCCAGAACAGGTAATGTGCTTGACATGATGTCTGCTCTACAGAAGCAGCACACCTTTTTCTTTTCTTAAGAGATGCCTTAATAGCTTTCCGTTGTGCATACATTGTGCTGTTCCATTCCCTAGAGGGACTGCCTACTTTCTGCTTCAGAGAGTAGAAAGTGTCTGCTAGAATAATATCCAAGCCAGAAGATGATGAGGATGAAGATCCTGGCCTCATGTGGGAATAGGATTTGTTTGAAATTTTTATAACCAAGATAGACACAGTTTCAGCCACATTCCTAAGCAGAAATTCTGAACATGATCCATTGATGCAGGGGGGACGACGTGAAAGTGAAGATAAACTGTCTGTGGCTTAAAATGGCTGAAAGTGAGTCAGCAAAACATGCATTTAAGCTGTGTCTGTTCCCTGTGAAATACCAGTCTGATCCAACAAATAGTTGCTTATGATGTTTCCATGTCAACAGCTATAATAGGACACCGTCAGTTTCTGCAGCTCTCAACTGGAAAAGTACAAGACAGTAGCTTAGACCATTAACATAGAGATGAAAGCCTATTGAAATAAAAGCTTGTGTGAATAGTCAAAAGCTGGAAATCTAAATATGTGCATTGGCACACAGCACAGTGGCTCATGTGAGAAAAAGAAGATGCTTGGCCCTATTGAAGAGTTTTCTACCTGAAGTCTTATACAGAAAAGTCATAAAGCCACTCTAGAACAGGCTCTCCAAATCAGTTGTGCTGAAACAAAGCTGAGAACAGTGTTTAAACAGGACATAACAATGCTGAAAAAGGGTAGTGGGAATGTGCCAACAAAGTTCCTTCCAATAAAGACAAATGAGGAGGATCTTTGGTCTCACTGCAAGGAAACCCATCTATGAGGAGGGAGCCCAGACAAGTTAAGTGAGGAGGCTAAGTGGGACCAGTAGTCTTTGCTGACCCTTTTACTTCTCCTTAGAAATAGAAATTACTGTAATAATGCTATGGTGAGCCTGGGAGGATCTGGGGATTGCCTACGTGAATTGGGGATCATAAGGAGCTCCTCAGAACTCCTTTTGGTCATTCCCTGCCACCCCGTTCTTGTAACAGGAAAAAAGTGCTAATCAGGTCTTCCCAGGCTTCACTGACATTGTGTTGAGTAAACTCTGGTTTAGATGCAGCTACTTTACTATTTCTGCTGTGAGTGGTACTTGTGTGGCACTGGTCGATCCTTAAAGGTGGTGTCCGGGGGACCCAGCTCAGTGTGCCAGCCCCAGCAGGTCTTGCACTACTCACCCCATCTCTGTCCCTCTTGTTTACCAGTGTTGACAAGTAGGTTTTTATCCTCTCTGAATGTGCCTCATATTGAGAACAAATGCAGTAAAAAATTATTTGAGGTTAACACATCTCTGTGTGTGTCTCTATATATGAGTGCACATCTGCATCCTGCCATGTCTCCGACTTCATCTCTTGTGAAGACTGTGATTATGTGGGGCTCATTCTTCTCTTAAAATTCTTACTCTAATTGCTTTTCCTACTAATGTAGCAAATAAAAGACCATCAGAGTTACCTGGTAAAGAGTTTGCCAGATGTTCCTCGCCAAATAGGAATTATAGTAATTAAACATTCACCCTCTTTCCATAGATTCTATTTCCTATGCTTTTTAATTGACCTTGAAGGCAAACACATTCCTTTACCCGATATATTGGGCTGCTACAATTATCAACACATCTGCTTAGCACAGCATAATATCTAATTCCTATACAAACCCCTGCTTGCAGAGAAGGCAATAACACATTGCTATTTCTGCTCCTACATCTTCCTTCTAGTTGTTTAAAAGTGTCCTGGCAGAGTGGGCAGCAGCTGAAAGCTTTGGGAAAAAATTAGGGCAGAAAAAGTAACTTAACAACATAGAAGGCTTTGGGGTTTTTATAACCTCATATTTCTAACCACTTAGATTTTAGATATGTCAGGCTGGAATAGTTTTTACCTTAGTGTGCTGCTAATAATACCTGTCTTTCCCATTTCCAAAAAGTATCAATATTTATTTCACTCTGGGAGCTGGAAAGATCTGTAATCTTCTTCTTTTAAAAAGCACTATCTCTGCAGACAGGCTTTTTCCTCTTGATGTCCTTGAGACATTTTAGAGTCCAGGTAGAGGCTGCAGATACCCATTGTAGTAATTACTCCTTTCTGCAGAGACGGTAAGAAAATTTGGAGAGAAAAGGATCATAGGTTATCAATGACAAAATGAAAGCACAGCCTAATGGCCATCAAGCAGTATTTTGTCACTTTCTTGCAGATGGTTCAAGATGCAAAGCCGTATTTCAGTCCTTTCTGCTGTTCCCATCTGTACCCAGCCAGTCAGACTTTGTCTGTCATGTTCCATTTTCCTGACAATACTTCAGGAACTACTCTTGTAAAAGAAGTAACACTTAGATTTGAAAAATGTCTATGATTTCTTCATGTATTTATGGACAAGGAAACAGGTATCTTTGTGAACCTGTCTTGAAAATAGATTGAGACTAGACAGTATCAAAACCATTCTCAGAAGCACTGCAGGAAACAAGGTAGAAGCAGTGTTTCTAACAGGGTTTGCAGATTCCAAATGCAATTGCCCTTTCAGTATAACCACTGAAACCATTTTTCCTTTTCTATACTGGCTGGCAGAGCATTGCCACATCCATGGAGAGCTATTGTGACAAGAAGGCTCTGCTCCAGATACAAGCTGTGGATGTAACGTCCCAAGACATGTCCTGGAAAGTATATTTGCTCTCAGAGTCACTCAGCCCAGTGCCTCATCCAGACATGACATTACAGACACATTTTTATGACATCCACTGGTTACTAATTTAATAGCAAATTTATCACATATTTTTTAGGGCACTGGTGTCTGGTCCTGATTTCATCCCTGGTCTTCTTTACAGAAAAAAGGATGCGCTACAGGAATATTATCAAGGTCAGGACTAGGTTCTTAAAGCCTCTTCCGGAGTTATGAGTTACGGCATGACTTCAGTGCATGGCGCTTCTTCAGATCTGATTTACACAGGTTTCATCTGCTTAAATTCACCCTAACTAGACTGCAGTTTGGGTCTTTACTCAGTCTTTACTCTGGTTTCAAGCCAGAATCATGAGATATTCCAGGAGTAAAAATCAGAATTCCTCTTTCATCACTGATATTTACATGTGGATTCATCTTGAAAGCCTTGTGAACTTCAGCAGATCTTTCAGCAAAACTGAAGTGGACATAAACTTTCTTGATAATTCTTTGGCAATCTCTTCATCTACTTATACTTTAATAATTTTTTAGAACATCAGTAAGAAGAACTAAATATGAATTAATAGATGTGGACCATAAGACACTTCATATCAATTTCTGTGTTAGACTTACTATCTGGCCAAATCTAGTGGTTACTGGTAGAAGATGATGGCTCAGTTTGCAGTCCACAGCTCACCACATCTCCTGCTGCAGGTGCAATAACCACAGATTATTAACTCCCATGCAAAACAGATATGAAACCTGGCAGCCAGGTGAATTTCACTGGTTTAGTGGTAAATAACTATTCTTTCCTGTAAATCTGATCTCATTCATCAAATGCCTGATAATTTCTTTCAATATCTGAATTATATGCTGTCTTTTCACACAGGCCAAGAAGTATGACCTTTTATTATAGCTACCGTGTTAGTGAAATCATCTTTTTTAATTGATGGCTTCAGGATTGTAGTTTAGTTTAATTTGTATTATTGCTTGATGCTAAAATTCAGTATATGTTTATACAGAACATGATTAGAAATACAGGGTTTTCTTTTAAATGTCCTCAGTGATCACTTTATATGCCTTTGTCTGTCTGGTACACCACCAGCAGATAGTTATACATATAAAAATACATATGTGTAGGTGTCCTTTGAGAATATCAAAACAACTTAAAAATTTGGATAAAATGCAACAGATAATTTTGCCTTTAATGAGGATTACAACAGCTTTGGCTGCAAGAAGTCTGGAGAAAAAGATTGTAAAACAAATAATCAACAGACAGGATGTTTTTCCCACTGAAAGTATGAAAGAATAGGCAAATTGACTGAATTAATGACGTGAAAATTATCCAGCGTAATGCAAGGATCATGGCTGAATTTAGTCTGTACAAAATTGAGTTTTTTTCCTCAATAGAGTATGACAGTCTTCTGTGGTAGATGGATTTTCAGCTACTTGAGTTTTAATTTCTCTGTATTGCCATCCTAAAGACATCAGGCTTGGACAGACATAAGAATATATTCCCTTCTAATGTGAACAGTGTGCAGAAGGATTGAAGTTTCCTCTCCCTAAACTTCTTACTTGCTATAATTTCCTTGCTTCAGTGCAGCAGCTCCAATTTGCATTAAGATGAGGAAAGGAAAATCCCTACTTTGTTTGTTGGCATTTGAGTTTTTAGGAAAGGAAACTTCAGTTATACTCAGATTTCAGTGCTGCTTTTTAAGGAAATTTTATAAAATATTAATCTGCTGCAGTTGTACTTTCAGTGTTCCATCTATGGAAATGCACTACCTACCCCAGCATGTTACACAAAAGATTTGCATTCATTTTTCTACTTGCCTTGAGTTCTAAATATATTCCAGAGCAAATGGGGACATGATTTTGAAAGGGAATTTTGTTGTCTTCTGGAAGAACAGATAGATAAGTATATGAAATATGGTAAATACTCTAAATTTATTTATTAAACATTCTGTAATAATTATGTCTTCTACAAAATCAGTAAACCCCACCTGCCTTCAATATTACCAGTAATGTGGAGTGAATTGAGGAGTCATACACTGCCATAGCTCAGACAAGAATCTTAGTGATAGCAAGAAATTTACTCCAAGCTACTATTTAGAAGATCTCTGTCTGTTAAAAGCACACAAAGAAGTTTCCATCCTATCTGAGTTCTTTCTCCAAGAAGATAAGTCGTATCATGCTGGAACTGAGTAGCTCATATTCTGTCTTGATTTAGGACCTAAAGATACACAGTTATATTGTTAAAGAGATATTAGGTGATGCTGGAGCACTACAATGAGCTGTTTATTCATTGTAGGACACCCAATTGCAGTTATTGGAGATAAATGGATTTTGAATAAGTAATCTCAGACTATTTAAGTCACCAAACTCTGAAGAGTCTGACCCCAAATTGTACCTGAAATTTCTGAATTCGATGTGTGAAAAGAGGTTGGTGTTTTTTTATTGCAGCTGGAATGGAAGTTTTTCTAATGGGATCAGAAGAGTACATCTCATGCTTCGGTTTCAGGTCAATATGACCGAGGCTCTGGTTGTACTTTTGTGATGTGTCATAAACAAGAAAACCCCAACAAGTTTAAGAAAAGGATGATCCAGTCTCTCTCTCCTCCTGACTTCTGACATATTATTGAGTTACTGGAACAAAAAATGATGAGGAAAACTCCACTGAAAACACATGACTAAATCCATGCCTTTGAAAACATGACATGTACCTGGCCTTCTGTCCATTTCTGCTGTGAGAAACAGAACCAAAAAAAAAAAAATCTGTGGTGTTTTCAGTGCTGTTGCTTCTCTGCAGAGCTGTAGCTTTTTAAGTCAATGACTTTGTCTTTTCAGTCAGCAAAAAGGGACTATTTCTTGTAATTATGTCTATTATGTACCAAGAAGACTACACCCACAAGAGAGGTTCAGGAAAACAACACATATGCTCTCTTAGAGTATTGCTAAAAAGTACATCTGCTGACATTTAGGTCAAATACTTCAGTAAGATTCTCTCTGAGTGATCTTTATACCAGAAACTTTGCAATACTCAAAACGTTAACTCAGAGTGAAATACTGGTTATGTTTTTCATGTTGTATTTTACCTCTGATCACATTGGTAATAGGACTACATGGGGTAAAGAATATTTTAAAAATCAGCTCTGCAGACTGTTCTTGGAAGAATGAAGTACCAACAGAAGTAATTTAGTGTAATTAGATCTGGAGAAATGCTTGTATGAAAATATAAATACTTTTTAAATAATCATGGTAGGCTGGGACTTAAAGATTCTGTATTTCTGTGAATTATTTTTTCTTAATGTGTATACAGAATAATCATCCCTAATTACAAGAATAATTGAAACTTTATTTGAGTCGATTAGCTGAATTTACAATTTATTTTCTGATTTCTTAGCATTTTTCACTGATGAAAGCAGTTATCCACCAGCAAGGCTAAAGTTTCCTCTGCCAATATTTTGCCTGACATAGACTTCCCTAATGGATGATTAATGGGAAATTTGCCTTGGTAGAATAAAAAATTAGATGTTTATAGTTTTGGGTTGCTGAGCAATGATGCTCTGTAGAAGGAGGCTGTTCTATACATTTCCTGAAGGCCTATCAAATTTTACCTCGTGCTTTTTTTGGAAGGAGAGCATTTACAGTTTAACTCCATTAAGCTGCATCTGCAGCTTAAAATTACAATAATCGAATAGAATGATAGAAATTTTTGGGTTGGAAGGGATCTTAAAGACCATCCATAAATTCCATCCCCCTGCCATCAGCAGGGACACCTTCCAGGATGCTTAAAGCTTTGGCTTTCCCAAAACCAACCCTTACATGCTTGGGCAAAGTTTCTAAATTCCTCATGTGAGCTGTCCCTGTATCCACCCCTGTGTACTGCATTTTTGTATATAACACGGTGTGTCAGTGATCAAGCATCTCACAGCAGTATCTGCCCAGTAGATCAAATTATTTTAAAAGTTCAAGTTGCATCTTTCCTTTACTCATGTTTATCTGTTCTGTATACATTAAATCACAGAATCAGTAAGTTTGGAAAGGACCTGTAAGATCATTCTGTCTAACAATTAAAGCAGCACTGCCAGGTCCACCACTACACCATGTCCCTGAGCACCACATCTGCACAGTTAGTGAACTCTTCCAGGGACAGTGATTCCACCATTTCCCCCTTCTGCAAGATAGTTCCACCATGCCTTTTTTTATGCTCTAATTGGTTAACATACATGAAATATACATGTAAGCTGAAATTATTAACATCACTCTGTTCTGTTCTTGCTCTACTCATCTCTTTAATGTTATATTTGGATGGTTCCAGGTCTCCACATGCTTCTCCACAGTATACTGTAGGTACTGTGGGTAAATTTCCATTAGTTCTTTGATGGACTCCAGGCAACTTGTTAGTTAATCTGTTATCTAAGACCTCATCAGTCACGTTTTTCAGCTCTTTATTCCTTCAGTGGCACAACTACAGTCATTACTTTTCACATCTTCCAACCCTTCACAGCCATGCTTTTGTGTCTGTCTGGCACTCAGAGTGAAGGGTACTAGATTTTGGCTGTCTAGGACACAGGCTGAAATACACAAACCTAGAGGATGTTCACTGTGATTGTAGTCACAGACATCTATTATTTGGGGGGGTGAGTGAGAAGCAAATTAGTGAGTTGCCATTGCTCAGTACTTGTTCCCTAGAGCAGAGTTTTGAAATAATAGTCCATCCCTTGATATACATTTCCACTCTTGCAGTCCAGTTGTGTATTTTGAGTGAATTTTCCTAGATTAATTTGTATTCAGTTCTCTCTGCATTTCAGAAAGAATGGGACTACACTTCCCTAAAAGACCATTCAGGTCCTTGCATCAATATACAAATAAATGGTAATTGAAAGAAATACACTTTTATCAGTGATGGATTTTAGTGTTACAAAAATTCTGCTAAGTTGAATAACATCACAATTCACTTTGATATAACAAAAGCATCACAATAAATTCTCATCTGTTCAGTGATCTGGCCAGTTTCTCAAATTTCATAAGACATCAATTAAAACATAGTTAAACCATCATGAATGCCTTCTGCTTCTTGTCTCCCTTCTCCAGCAATTCACCCCTCATAATTCCTTAAGTGGGATGAGGAAACAGATTAATTTTAACTACCTGAAAACATATTTCTACACCTAATACAATGTATAAGTAATGGTGTTTCAGCAGCATTTTTTTCAGATTCATCCTAACTGAAAGTGAAGAAATGCTTATATTGCAGCAAGGCATGGTAGTGTGATAGTCCCCATGTTTTAATGTTCTCATTTTTTCAGGCTCTCACAGACCTTTGTAATACTAAATCTTGTCATTGCTGTCACATCACTCCTACCTTATTTTAAATCCTCATCCCTGTCCTTATGCTCTGTAGGCAGGAGATAATCCCATTTTATTTGGTAAACCTCTAGGTTTTGTTTCATAAAACTCAGGGGTGAGCTGCTCCTCTTAATGACAGGGAGCAAAATAAGTGAGCTCTGAGATAATCCCATTTGGTGACAGTCTGTGAAAGAGGGTAATGCATTTTTTTAGGACTTTCCCAGTACTTAGTTTATTGTGTTATTTGTGCATCAAATACTGTTCTTTACCTCTTTTTTATCTCTTAAGGGAAAGAGTAAGAGACTTCTTTCCACTGCACCATTTTTAAGAGAAGTATTGATTTATTTTCATTGATCTCACTGCATAGTGTTTAAGAAATTAACGTTGGTATTCAGCAACATGGCATACTCTTGTTCTCCCTCAAGTCAATACAGAATGGGTCAAACCTTGAACCACCACTTTCCATTTTGAGTAGTTTTCAGTGTCACTCAAGGAGAATTCTTGGTCCAAGTAGAGAATTTAGTGGTATGTATAAAAACATTGTTGCTGATTGATGGGGGGAGAAACTTGGAACTGACTTTGCTAAAATGCTAAAAGCATTTTCCAGGGTGGCTGTAGGAAGAAGCAATCCTCAGGGTGAGGATGCAGAGGCAGGGAGCAGAACTGATTCAAATATTGCCTGTAGAACTGATAGAAGTGCACTCAACTTCCAAGCCATTTTATGAGCTACAAGAGCCCAGCTCTGGCATCCCAGTATCTCATAATGGTCCGTAGAGGGTGATCCAAGGTTCCCAACTTAGTTACATAAATTCTGTGTACAGTAAATGGAAGTGTTGACTAAGGAACTCGGTTTTGCTGTGCTAAGCAGGGACTTTGGCCAAATGCATCCTTAATGGAGCTCCCTTACAGAGCACAGCAACACCTTAGGGATGGGCTGAGTTCAAGCATGCTGCCCTGGATTTAGTTTATGGAAAAAACTAAATTCTGGAATGTATCTGAATTCTCACTCTAGCTGAAAGCCTGGTTTCAGTCTCTGTATTAGGTACCAACTCTTCAGGAATTTGAGACCAAAGTTCCACAAATGAGGATAGGCACTTTATTGAGCAGCAATGTTGTTTAAAATGTAGGAGGAAGAAATTATGGTGGTGATGATGATGTTCAAAACATTTTGCAAAACAATCTGACAAGAGCATATCCCTTGTCCCCGCATTATTGCTGTTTCAGTCAAAGCCAACCTGGAATCATTGATGACAGTCAGGATAGCTCATTCACCACTGCATTCCTCAGACTCCATTCCTCCTTCTAGAAACTAGAAAGCTTCTCCCAAACTTTCACCATCCTGACCCCTCAGTCACTGTGCTTTTCAAGAGAAGAGGTGAGAAATGTCCTTTCCAAAAATGGCTGCCTGGTGGTTAAGACACTTTATGAAGATGAGAGAGTTCTAGATTTGAATCCTGTCAGTGTGCTAAGGAAACTGCATTTATATCTCTGATTTCCTCAGTCAATGGCATGACAAAATCTTGAATTTCTCATACACAAGTAAGTGTCTAACCATTAGACTACTAGAAAAAGGTAAATATCATGTCTGTGTTTTTGAATGGGATTGGTCTCTCCTGTTGTGGTCTTTCTGCTTTCACTTTTGTACATGTTTGATAAGCATATTCAAAGCATAGTAAGATATAAATATATAAAATAGTCTGGACGTTTCCCTGCCTTAAATGTGAATTCCATAAATGCTTAAGTGAGAGAGAGAGACATCCAGCTACTCACAAATTTCTGAGAGTAAATGTAGTCTAAAACACTTGGTCCACTGAAGGAGCAGAACCTCTGAATTTTGGAATAGGGTTGTGGTGCTTAAAATCCATCTATGTTCATTTTAGGCATTAAAAATGTTCAGTCTGAATCTTAACTTCAGCTTTGAGTAACCTAACAGTCTCCAGTAAGTTTTATCATAGACTGTGTTCAATACCTTTTGCCTTACTGTACTTCAAGTGATTATCAAAGAGGTGAGATTGGGTATGGTCCTGATTTTCAGGATCATCTGAAGCTTTCTGAATAGCGACGATCAAGAAAGTCCAAGGCAATTACAATCACAGTCATAGCTACAGCTAAAATAAATCACGTGCCAACCTGGAATTTCACATTGCTGGAGCTGCCATTTTCTTTTTCAGAAGCCCTTAAACTAGGAGGCCATTTCAAAGATAATATCAATGATTAGCAAAGAAAGTATCATAGTTAATTTGTGAGCCACAGTCACCTGAATGAATTAATTTCACTCCAAAACAGGATTTCCACCTGCTGCAATACGATATGTTAGGTATGGCTTTACCTCACCAGCAAAATGATATTATTTCTAAAAATATGTTTCTGTGGCACAATTCTTTGGGTATGAATATGGAAGCCAGATAATCTTGCAGGCCATTTCACTTTGCATCCAGGGCCTTGATTCCTCACACTGCACTCCTTGTTTACTCCCAAGCTCTCTTTTGGAGCAAACTAACTGGTTCCCTTAGAGGCCAAATGTGGAGAACGTGGTTTTAGGACAGTTCACTCTGGAGATTTCAGTGGCCAGCATGGATATGATATCAGCAGTCTGGATCCCTTTGTATGGTGCAATCTCTCAGACTTTTGCTCTAGGAGATGTCTTTACACCCCCATCCCAGTTGTTGAGGACACGCAACACTGTTCTGCTGTCATGCTGTAAAACATGGTTTGTGAGGCTAGAACATTCTGTATGCATTACTTCAGCCACTTTTCAGAGGAAGAACACCACGGTCATCAACTGATCACTCCTTGGGGCCAGAGGCTGTGACAGGGGCTCAAAGCAGCCCCGAGCCCCGTGCTGAGCTGCGGGGAGGGTGTGTGCACGAGGGCATTAACCTTGGGCACTGAGGCTGCAAACGGGTTGGCAATACTGAGCCCTCTCTGGAGCAGATATGTCTAGCTGTGTAAATGCAGTCTAGCAATAAGGCATCTGCACCCTTTTATAATTAACTTCTTTTACAAAGTGTCCTGATTCAAGAAGATCTTCACGACAACTGTCTCAGTCTAGAGGAAATTGGGTAGACAGTGAAGCCATATATGTGAGTTATGTTGATTCAGAAACGTCAAGGTATTTTTACATAGATGTCAAGAGTTATAAGAGCTGCTTTTTTCCCTCCAATATAATTATTTCACATATGTCCAACACATTCTGTTCAATCTCTGTCTTGTGAGGATCAGTTTTGTGACATTTATAGTAAAGATGTACTGTTGTTTCTAATTTTGCTTCTCTTTAAAATTCTGCAGACATTGCAAAAGACCCAGCAGCTGTTGCTTTAAAATGCAGATAAGTAGGACACTATGCCACTCACGGGTGCCATCATTACAGACCCATGCTACTGTTTTCTGTCAGCTAGAAGTTAATTACTTCATTTTTTACCCTGTCAATCATTTACAGAGAGACAAGAACAAAGATATCTTTAGGGTGTACATGGCATCTTTTTTCTCCAAGCCATTTTTTTTGCATGAACATAATGATGATATTTCTCATATTTAGTTTAAAATTAAGTGTAAGCAGAGGAAAATATTCCTTAAAACATTTCTTTAGATGTTGTTGCTGCAGCATTTATTAACATCCAATTATAATACTTTATTTTCCCTAGAAAAGAAACTTTTTTAATAAGGTTTGAAAAACAGTTTCCAGGAAATTTCTCTTCTGCTCGTATCTTTACCCAAAGGCAAAGGGACCTGGTTTTGTAGTGGGAGAATTTCTGTAAAAATGAGTAATACTTGGATTAACTGCAAAAAGAAACAAGGTACTGTATGAGGACGTGAGATGTATTTAACAGTTTGGTTAAAATCCTAATACAACTGTGGTAGGTTAGAAAGATGTGCATACATCCACAGTCTTGTAAACTGAGCCATATTTATGTTGGTTTTTTAAATTATTGTTGGCACTGAGTCTTGCACCAGTAAATTTCTGTAACAAACAAGCAAAATTTAGTTTTGCATTGAAACACAGAATTAGTCCGTAACATTTGTGGTTTTAGGAATATTCAGTGCTCTTAAATCTGTGATGTCTTTTCAATCCTTTCATTCAGTGTAATCATAGAATCGCACAATAGCTTGGGTTAGAAGGGACCTTTTAATGTCATCCAGTTCAATCCCCCTGCAATAAGCAGGGACATCTTCAACTAGATGAGGTTGCTAATCATGGAACACTGCTTGATATTGGAAAACCAAAAGATTACTCAAAATTATATTCAATAAAATTATTTAAATTGCTTTGATTTAAAATTCTTAGTAACTGTGCCAAGACTTTCAGATAAAAATTAGGCACACCATCCCTTTAAACCTATACATCAGAGGAAAGAAAAAGGGAAGAACATAGTATGAAAGAAGTGTTTTGATAATAACATAAAAATACTTGTATCTACCTCTCAGTTAGTGTTTCTCATCTCTCTAAGCTTTCCCTGAAGAAACAACTAGGTGAAGAAACGGATATGTAGACAATGACTTGCATAGCCTGAAGAAAATTATTGTCCCTAGGAGTGGATCCCAGCTGTCTATGGGCAGCTGCATCACATTTGTACAAATGGGGTTTCACCTTGAATTCTTTAGCTGGATTCAACAAATATGGCAGGATATGAACATAAAAGTTGTCTTTCATGCAGGTTGTCACAAGCCAAAAGACAGCTGTTTCAAGGTATACACATCGAACCCAAGCCCAGGTGCTGTAGGGTGAGTGTGTGAAAGTGAACATGACCACCAAACTCAGGTGGATCAAAGGTCCTTCCCTTCAATTATTCTCTTTCCCATAGTATCTGATAGCAGATCATCTGTGACTATTAAAATATCTCCGGATGGATTTTTCTCTTTCTTGGAAGACTTTTTTAGACCCATTTAAGTTTTCAGAGTCCTCAACACCTACTTGCTAATTGCATACTGCATATTATGTTAGTGGCTATATTACACTTGCCTCCATTTCTTGGGAACAAGTGTCCCCTATTCCCTCTTTCTTGAAATCTGTAATTTCATTCATTTTACTATACTTTTTTCTTGATCATCTCTCTTAAAGCTGAGGAGGCTTAGCCTGTATAGTCTGTTCCTGTGATAAAATTGCCCTTGTTGCCCTTTCTGATCCTTCTTTGCCTTTTCCAGGTCTTCTTTGGGATGAAAGGATCAGGAGTGTCTGTAGAGGTGTGTGGGTGTCTGTATCATCGTATAATAACAATTATGTGTCTTTTGTTCTTTATTAATTTCCTTAAATGGCATGTACAAATTTGCCTTTTTCACTAAAATTTGCCTTTTTCACTAATGCCAAGCATTGAATTCATGTTTCCCTAGAAAAATACTCCAAGTCTCCAGCACTTCTTCCCTGGGTAGTATTTGCTTACCCAGTATATATCACTATGTAGATTTACTGAGGACTGATATTCCCCATGCTTCCCTTTGCATTTATTCACATTGAATTCCATAAAATCATGGAATAGTTCGGGTTGGAAGGGAACTTAAAGATCATCTAGTTCCAACACCCCTGACATAGATAAGGATATCTTCCACTACACCAGGTTACTCAAAGCCAGACACAACAAGTACTGTTCCAGCACCTCACCACCTTAATCATAGAAAGTTTCTTCCAAGCTACCCCTGCCCTCTTTCTGATGAAAACCATTCCCCCTTGCCCTATTGCAGCAGGCCCTGCTAAACAATCTGTCCTCATCTTTCTTATAAGCCCCTTTCAAGTATTGAAAGGCCACAGTGACAACTCCCTTAAGCCTTCTCTTCTCCAGGCTGGACAACCATAGCTGCCACGGCCTGTCCTCATAGGTGCTCCAGCCCTCTCATCATCTTCACAGCCTGCTCTGGATTCACTGCAACAGGTCTTTGTCCTTCTCATGCCGGGGACCCCAGAGCTGGATGCAGCACTCCAGGTGGGGTCTCATGAGAGCAGAGGGGCAGAATCCCCTCCCTCAGCTTTCTGGTCACACTTCTTGTGATGCAGCCCAGGACACAGTTGGCTTTCTGAGCTGAGAGAGCACATTGCCAGGTGTATCTTCAAGTGTTTTATCATCCAGTCACTGGACACTTTATAATTCTTTTGCAAATCTTCTGAGTCAATTTTTCTTTTTTCTACCCTAGATACTTCAATGGCTCTAGTAAATATTATTGCCTCATTTTTCGTCACCTTTTCTAGATCACTTACAGGATTTACTCTCTTGTGAAAATAAAATTTCTTTATTAACCTTTTTTTCCTATCCTTTAAACATGTACTAATCCTTCACTTGTAGACCACTGTTTTTTTTCTTTTTCTTTGCATTTCATGACATTTTGGTGAGGAAGTCTGTTGTAAGTTTTCTGGAAATTTGGGTGATATTTCTGGTCCATGAGTTTAATGTTCCTAAGGAAGTTAAGTAGATCTACCTGTTTCTCAAGTCAAATTTCATTTATTTGTTGTGTCCCTTTAAAAAACTGGCTCAGTATTTTCCATTTCTACATGTTTGAGTCATTCATCTCATCTTGATAGTTTATTACTATTCATTTTATTGATTTGTTATTAAACTATGTCTACTGACACATCAGGTGCAGATGGTTCCATTGATTTGACAGGTCTGAAAGGCTCTTCTGTGGGTTCATCCTTAAACACATTCTGTAGTTGATTGTAAATAATTCATTTAACTTTATTGGTATGGCCTTTTCTTTCCTCAGCTCTCTTATTACACCCCAATGCCCTGTGAAATTGGTATTTAGTTTCTAAATGCTTACAATCCTTGCTGTAGTTATCCTCACAATTCTCCCTCACGGCAGGGAAGTGCCATCTATCCTTGCTTTGTAAAGCAGGGCCCCAGAGAGAGACAGACACTTGGTAAAGGATGCTGAGTAATGAAACACTCAGCTTTTCAGGTCCTCAAAAATGTCTCCAGCTTGAGCACAGAACTCCCAAGGAGAGATCTCACTGACTGAAAGGTATCAGCTTGAAGGCAGGAGATGACTCTGGTGGCAGGGGCTGGATCATGGCAGCAGGTGCACTGAGTGTTGGGATACCTACAGCAGGCACTCGAAAAAGCTAAGGAGAGATGTGTGTGACACTCTGAGTGCTGTTGGTCTCCGAGGTTCAGAGCTGGAAGGCACTCCTTGCTGCCAGCCTTTTTTTCATGCCCACCTCCTGCTCTAGCACTTCCTTCAGACTGGTCATACACGAGCTGCCAACAAGCATTTGAGGAGGTAGAAGAGTTTTCCAAAGATACTGACAATGGTCTTGTAAGGCCAGAAGATTTCTGTGGCCTGTTCTGCACCTTGTTTGTGACAAGATTTGTGGTGGCACATCCTCTCCTCAATGTCCCTGCAGAGCATGGCAGTGCAGGGCCAGGCCCACCCCAGGGTCTCTGAACAGTGAGTGAGCCTGGCCTGGAGCACAGGCTCGTGCTGGAAATTAGCTGAAAGCACAGACATCCCCACTGCAGCAGGCAGGAGATCCCTCAGCCTCCAGTAAAAGGGAGGAACAATACAAACTCTCAAAAACAAAGCAAGGAAATGAAAAATCTCAACCAACCTCCCTAAAGACCAGTACTGCAATGGAACTGGTAATTAGAGGCAGTAAATTATTGCTACAGCTGTGGGAGATACAAAGATTTTCAAAAGCAGTCCTGCTACTGGGAAGATTTTTTTGAAATTTTCCCTCAGAGGCAGTTGCATGCTGCAATGAGGCTTTGCTTAATAAAGGCCTATTAATATAGTGCCTTAATATAGTGCCTTAATATAGTGCCTGTATCTACCCTTTAAAAGAAGAGAGGCTCTTGCTCTTAAGTTCAAAAAAAAGGATTTTAAGATACAGATTTTTGAGATCATAAGGCAAAGGCCCCTTTGAAGATAAATCAAGTTCCATACAGTCGATTTTTAAGATGTTTTTAAATCCATATTTATTTCATCACATTATATCTTGTACTGACTTGCTTGTTTATATATAAAAAAAATGAAAGTCATTCATTGCAATACAAAATCTCTCTGTTTAGAGTCTTTTCACTAACTTGGTTCACTTTACAGAGCTTACTGACAGAACTGTAGGGGTACATCATAGCTGTGGAAAAGAAACATCTCAGACTTTCCTGGAGAAACAGATATTTCCTTAGCTTAATATTTGACAGGAAATACTAGGTTAATGAGACAGAGACAGAAGGGAAACTATATAGAATATAGCATTTGCACTGCTAGTTGGATGACATATTAAACAACCAAATGTAATTTGATCCTGTAAGGCCAGAGTGGTGACTGGTAGAGCTGGACATAGGAAAAATGTTTGGCTATTGATTTGCTAAAATGTTTTAAAGACTAAACACTTGTGAACCTAGTGCTTTGGTCAATCTATAGAGTTAAGGCAGATTCATTTCAAAGGTGGTTTGAAACTCCTATTTACGCTGGTATTATGTGCCATACCAGCTTTCATGTTGCTGAAGTAATATTAATTAATCTTCACACACAGCCCTTGACAGAGGAACACAAGGGTCAAAATTTATTTGATATAACATTGACACGTACATGGAAACTCCACAGCTCCACAGTAATTGTCTCTCCCTGACCTCTATGAGTTTCCCCAGCTCCCTGTCTGGCAGTCTGTATGTTGTCTGGGCAGCATTCTTGGTGCTGGGAATCCCTCTCCCCCAGCAGACTGACAGATGAGCATCATCACCTACATGCAGGGAAAACTGTCAGCAAACTGAAGAGTTCAACCCAATTCTCCTTAAGCCACATTTTCATAATTCGTCACCCACAGATATTTCAAGTATTTGATTTTTTTTCTACCTGGATTTCTTTATTTGTTTTTTTTAACATTGAACATTTTCCACATCCTTTTACCTGTCAGCATTAACGCAGACGATTTCAGTTTCTCACCTTCTGTATCTATTCTACTCTATAAAAGTAACTAACATCAGTTTTGTCTTGCAACTACCCTGGCTCAGAAGAAAGGTGCATCTAGCCAAGTGTCCTTCCTGAGACAAGTGTCCTTTCTGTGGCACCGGTTAGCAGCAGATGTTTAGGGAACATATAGGAACAGGGCACATATGGTCTAATCCTCTTCCCGCTGTTCACCACAACCTTCTCCAAAGACAGCAATCTTGCACAGCCCCTAAATAAATCACTAAATTGCATTACTGTTTTCATGTTGGAAGTGAAAAAATATGAAGTTCCTACAGCTTGTAAATGAGTCTACAAAATATTAAAAATTCTAAGAATTGGTCCAGGGAAAAAAAACTTGTTGATGAATATTTCAATCTTTTACACATCAAGTGAAAGAAAAACATCTCTTCAGCCACAGACAGTTGTTTGTTCACTTTCTTGCTTGTTTGTTTTTCCACAACTCCCTGGCATGTCAGAATAATAAAAAAAAGAATTTTTTTTTGGTCCCTATTCTGTCATTCTATAAGACTCAATTCCTTTTGATGGCATGGGTTTTGTATAAGTAAATACTAAATGGCAGTGTAATTTATACCTCAGGCTTTTCTGACAAAATGTGTAGCTTCAATAGATGCTTCTATTGAAATCAAAAGCATTGCACTCTTTATGTTCAATTTACCCATCACAGCCATCAGTATGGCCATGTTACCACATTTTCTGAGCATTTCACAATACCCTCTTCATGTATTCTTATTTTACCATTAGAAAACTGGACACTGAATCAGAGAAATATTCGCACCATCTATATCAGCCCATTTTTTCTCATCTAACGTAAATGCTCAAAATTATTCCTTTCCCACAGGTATTTAGCTCTCTTGGTTACTCTCCAGGGAGTTTAGATTTCTCTAAGAATATCTACATTGCACCTAATTTTTTTTTCCCAAAATATGAACAAAAGAAAGCCCTCTCTGCTGTAATCCCATGGCTATACCAGGAGTGCTTACACTGCCCAAGGATGGCTCAGCCACTCAACACACTGTAGTTCCCAAATCACTTTCAAGTGATTCAAGATTTTTTCAGTGTTGGTGCAGGATTCTGAAGATCACCTGAAATTGTACACAGCTTGAGTATCTCTGTACCATCCTCAGTTACCTTCATCAAAGTACTTTTAAGCCAAGTGAAGTATTTTTATCCACTACAGAAAAAGCTCTCAGACACCAAAGTCTGTCATTTTATATAGAATATATATTGAAAATTCTTGATATGCCCAAAAGTGATAAATATGATCTAAACTCCTGTATCTGAAAATATTTTATACTTCATTCCTTTTGAGTAGATATGGTCATAGGTAATTTAGTTTGAAGGAGATCATTCTGATGTTGCATGTCCAACCCCCCTCTCAAAACATGATCAGAAAAGTTCTTGTCATATTTTCTCTGTTGGGAGAGTGGGATTTGCTCCTCCTTCCTACAGTGGAAACAAGACTTGACCTCATGCATCTTCCTTGTTGAGGACAAGGTTTGTTATTCTTCTGGAGGCTTTTCCTCCACCGAAGTGGAATGGAATGAAGGAAAGAAAATATTTCAGTTGGAAAGGACCTACAAGGATCATCTAGTCCAAAAGCCTGACCAATTCAGGGCTGAACACAAATTAAAGTGTGCTGTTAAGGATATTGTACAAATGTTTCTTAAACACTGACATTGACCAGCTCACAAGGAAGCCTCATCAAAGACCTCAGCAGGGCCAGAAAGCAAAATAATATGAGGAAATTTTTGGATCAGCCCGTGGTGAACATGACACACTAAGATATGCTTGTTAAACTGAACCCTTCTACAACTCTCCCAGCTACAAGATCTTTTTGTAGGGGACATTATTCAGTGTCTTCAAAAAACAGAGTAAAGATGCCAGCATAACCTATAAGCCAGTGAAGGAGTTACTGTTCATTTATAGCTGTCAGAGACATAAACTGGGGTTTTTACCATTTTTGCCTCAGTCTTGTATTTCCTGCGCACACACACATCTAACATTAACTGGCTTGACACAATCATTTGACTCAGGCTTAGGAAGTGGTAGTGGTTTATGAGGTTTCAAATTGAGTTTTACATTCTGAAATGTGCAATTAATTTCTTAAAAATACATTTATAGAAATGGTATACCTAGGAGCAATATTCGAAAAGCAACTGCACCTGTGAATTATTTTCTACTTCATACAATGTGTCATGGCACATTTAGGTCTAAGTACATGTAATCTGTTTGAAACTGGTCAGATTACTCAGATGCTAAACAAAATTTGGTTTAGGAGCCTAACTCAAGAGACTGCTAGTTTCACTTTGCTTAAACTTAAGGACATGGCTTTTACTAAATATTTCCCATCTAAAGTTAATTACTACATAGAAGTAAAGGTTCACAGTAATTTTTTTTTCCTGCAAGACTGAGGAATGTCTTAAAATCAGGGTGAACTTAAGCCAGTGTAGGTAGAAACTTGTAATGGCAGGGGGAGGGAAAAGAACAATCTGGTTTTCCTGGATGATTCGGTTTTAGGCTTTTTATTGCCACAAGACTCATTTCAAATTAAGATAGTAAAAAGAAGGGTTCCAGTTCAGTTGCTTAAGTCAGGAATTACACACAGAATGAGGAGTATCATTATAGACAACACTATGAAAACTCTGAGCTTCATTCATGGCAGCAGGAACTTATCCTAGTTCCTGGTTTCTTCTAGCTCGTAGCACCATCCAGGAGCAAGCAATCAAAGCACTTCTGTTACTGCACCAGACCTTCTTCTTGTCAGCCTCAGAGCAGCTTAAGGCAAATTCTGTCAGTCTTAAAGCTGCTCACGGTAATGTTTTCAAAGCGACTTAGCAATTCAAAGTCTAATCTTCATTGAAAGTCTACAAAATCTTGCCTCAGATGTGCTTAATTTACCTTTAAAAATGGGACGCAGGAACTTCTGATGTTACCCTTAATGCTGCTTGTGAGCACACGTGAGCCGGAGCTCCCAGGAAGGAGGGTGTGGATAATGCAGTGGAGTGAATGAGGAGTTGCAAGGAGCTCAGTGCAGCGTGGGCCTAATTTTTTGTTTCATGGTGAGAAGCTAAGAATTTTAGCATCATCCTCTTGCAGCTTTGTTTCAAAAATATTAAAATAGATATTGCTGCTGTTAAATGTTTTTGGTAATAGTGGTCAATCAGCACTTTTGTTTTCAATGTACATTTCTAAAGAAAATTGACAACCAGACACATAGTGAGACCACCAAATCTAATCATCAACAAGAAGTAAGAGTCACGTTGTTTTGACACTGATGAGGTGACATCAAAGACTATGATTTTAATTTTTCATTTTTGTTTGTTTGTTTCTGCTTTTGCATATTCTGGCATCTTATTTTCAAGCTTTTGTCTGTGAGGAGCAGACACTAGTGAAAACTGGTGTTGAATTATTCATTTGACTCAAGAAGATGGAGGTTTATAGAAAATATAATCTACTAGAAAATATTCCACCCAATCAAGAATAAAACTTCACAGGATAAACCTCTTTATGATAAGTGTTGACAGATAAGAGTTCAAGGAATCCAAAAAACTGGTTGACCAAATAGAACATCTCTTCTCATAGCTGCTGCTCTTCCAGGCAAACTTTGTCTGTTATTTCCATTACATGTTAGAAGACTTGAGTCGAGTTCAGCTCAGGCCTGTTCCATTGATTTTTGTAGACTTCCACCTTGTAAGTCTGACATCTTTAGAGATTTCATGTTTGGCCTCATGAAGCAGAGGTTATGTAGAGGCACCTGACCTTTGTACCATAAAAAATTATCTTTAGACTTCAATTGCATTTGGATTTTTGCAAAATTACTCTTCTTCAAAAGTCACCCTTTAAAAGAGACGAAGTCAAACCCAGAAATTAATTGCATTGCTTCCAATTGAAGTCTATGCTAAAACGCAAAGAAAGGACTCATTCTAAAGGCAACCTCCTCCTGCTGATGGAGTAAACTCCTAATGAGTTCCTCAAGTTTTGACGTAGAGACAAAAGGTTTTCATGATTTCTCAAACAGTAGCATCCAGCAGAGTTTATGGATTTAGTACATTTCTCCACATTAGGCAGAATAATTAATTTCCATAATAATTTTTAGTGGTTTTCCAGAGTGTAGTTCCTTTTTTGAATAGGGCTTCTCATTATCTCAGCAGAACCTACTCAGTCGACACAACAATGAAAATCCAAATTCTGACTCTTTCATTGTCGTTCAAGGCCAAGCAGAAACCATCACTGAGAAGAAGCTGTTGCAAAGAAATATCTTGACCTTTCCATAATGCACTCTCTCCTCAGAGCAGACAATGCTCTGTCTCGTTAATACTTTGAGTTTTGCTTGTCTACACTTTTTCATAGCTAGAGATCAATCTTTTTTCCAATAGCAGTTTCTAAAGGTTGGAGTGTATCATGATACAAACATAACATCATGTATCATGATACAAATGAATTATTATTACGATATATTATGATTCATTATATTATGAGCATTTCCATGCTAGGAAGGTCTGTAGAGTTCCTTGCCTCTTACAACAGAAGTAAGTCAGAATATTCAGACTGACAAGGCTCCAATGTTGATTTCTGGGGAGAAAAGAAAAAAAAACACATTTTGCTGACACAATTGTCTGAATTTTGGCTGGTGGGATGTTTTTTAGTAGTAGATGGTTTTTTGTCATCGCTATGTTCAAATTGTACGAATCATAAATGCAGATCATTTTTCCATAGGAAGGCTTTCTCTTACTTAAGTTCTCCAGATGTCTAACGTCCTTGTCCAAAACAAAAAAGAAACCATCATATATCTGGCTGGTATTAATAATTATGTTACCAGGGGGGTTCTTTTTCTGTGCTGAAAATTTCCTTTTGATTGTAAGCCAGTGGAAGCACAATGAATTCTGTGGGCAGCCTGGCCACAATGGAATTTTAAAAGCTGCCAGCAGATTCGGGTCATGATTAGGTTTAAGAGAAAGCACTTGCAAGCTACAGAGTATCTGAGACAACTACCTAAAAAAAACCCAACTACCCAACGCAGATCTTTGAGTTCTATTGCAATAGTTAGAACTACTGTAGACCAATTACTAAAAAATATCTAAATCCAGTGCTTTTTTTGCAGTGTATTCTCTAGTAGTAGGAAGACACATTTGGGTGCAGGGAGGTATGGCGGTAGCTACAGGCTGTGCTAACAAATTCATAATTTTCCCTTTCAGTTTCATTGTCTTTGAAAGAAACACCTGATTTTATTTCATTTATGTTCTATTTTTACTTTGTTTTCTTTTATTTTTGCCTGGGAAAAAATAATCCCTAAATTAATATTCTCAGACAGCAAATACGTTACTAGAAGAGAGAATGACTTTTTGGCTCCTGTGTCAGTCCACGCAACCCACAGGCTGCAATTTCATGTAGATTACCCCGTAGTTTAAAGTATCCCTGATGTGATATCCAGTCACATTTCCTTTCTGGATATGGATAATCTTAAATGTCTCAACACAGGAATTTGTGTTGAGAAACTGCACTGATGCCTCAGAGAGAAACCAGAGATGCAGTCAAGCAGCAGCTTCACTTAGTCTGTATGGGGAGGAAAAAAAATCAAACCCAAGAATAAGACAAATTTCGTATCATTTTGATGCATAATGCACAGGCCAGGTCAAGGTCAGTCAAAAATTATCTCATTTCTTTAGAAGAAACAGCTAAGTACAAGCCTGGCCTAAGTTTTGAGTTTGCTGTGAAATTTAAATCTCATGCACAAGTTTGGAAGTTTATTGTGAAATTTCACTTGCAAACTCAGGGGTGCTGAAGAAGCCTTCCAGAATCAACTACAGATCTCCTCTGGAGTTTATCAAAATGCCTAAGGCTAAATCTAACCAGTGTTCTGACCCAAGACCATCTCCCTGTTTTAACGCAAACCTCAAAGCTGAGAGTCTTGACTACACTGAGTCCAATGTAGATGTATTTAAAAGCTTCTGTTTGTCACAGATGAAAGTGGCAGTCAGATTTTCCTAGTCAATAAATTATGGTAAGGTAAGCATATGCTCACAGCCTGGTACTGGTTTCAGGTGTGTGCAAGCAGAAGGGGGATTCTGTTGGGTCTTTTATGCCCTGTAAAATGCCAAAGAAACAAAAAGTGTGTTCCTTGAAAGGAAGTCCCCTTGTGCCAGCACAAGAGGAAGCATGAAGGAACTTCACTTTCTCAAGCCACTTTACAGTTCCTGCTGGAAGGGGTTAAAGCCAGGCAAACCTGTGAGTAATATTAGTTCTGTCCATGTCTGCAACTGAAAGACTAAAGTGTCAGTCCTTGCTCACTGTGAGATATTTTGCCTCTAACATAGTACATTGTATGCTGTTGTGTAGCAAGACCATGAAAGTGCAACATATTGGTTTGATGCTTTTGAAAATATTGACTTATATTTTTCAGTACAAATTTTGCAGAACCCATTTTCTGCACAGAATATGAGCACTTGCTAAAAACTAAAAAAAGCCCATCAGCAACATAGAGATTGGCTCGTAAGAGCTGACATTAAGCATCATGGTTGGCTCTCCAAAATGAGCAGAATATTCCCCAGGGACAAATGGCAGTCCTCTTTCCTGGTAAACACCATAAAGAAAATATATCCGTCTTCTTCATGAAATTTTTCTGGAACTAATGCTGCTGTCTCTGATCCTTTCTTTTCATTGAGATCCGTGGCATAATTCTCTGCCAAATTCCCACAGGAGGAAAAGAATAAGGAATTACTTGGACTGAATGGAGAAATTGCTGAATGAAGTAAAGAAATATTATGACAGCAAATGGAAAAGGCTTGGATGCAAATGTGCAATGGGATTTGCTGTAGTGGAGGTGCCTTAGGAGCAGCTAAGTTAACACCCTAAACTGCACATGACTGGGAGCGTGCCCCATGGCTCAGTGCCTAAACCTACCCTCTTACTAATTTAAAGCCATTTCGCCTTATCCTGTTACTACATGCCCTTGTAAAAAGTCCCTTTCCAGCTTTCTTGTAGTCCCTTAGGTACTGGAAGATCTTAATAAAGTCTCCTCAGAGTCTTCTCTTCTCCAGGCTGAACAACCCCAATTCTCTCAGCCTGTGTTCATAGGAAAGGTGCCCCAGATTAATTGCCTCTGATTGTCTTCATGGCCTCCTCTGGACTCACTCCAGCAGGTCTACATCCTTCTGCTGGGGGGCCCACAGCTGGACACAGCACTCACTCTCCACCTTAGGTGCACCCAAATTATTGCTGGTAATAGTCCCTGATCAGTGCTAACTTCCAAAGGGAACGTGGCAACCATGTTGCTGTGCCCTGGCATGACTGATTCCGGTAACACGAAAAGCTGACACTGACCCTCTCAGCCTGACAAGGTTAAGGGGTTGGCTTCACGAAGAGTCACAATATCATTAGGATAGGGGAAAAGAAAAAAGCAAAAAAGAAATTAAAGGGAAAAAATGAAAGTAAAAGAAGTAAAAGAAAAATAAGATAAGGAAAAAGAAAAAGCAGGAATCATGATATCTGTGAGTGACAGGTCAAACATTCAGACATTTGCTGTTAAAACTACATTGTTGTAGTATACTCCTAATAAAAGCAGTTCTTCCCAACAGTACCCCCCTCCTACTCTCTCAGCAGAAGTGACAATGTATGACAGAATCATCTCGTGCACAGGGGCTATTCCAGCAGCCTCCAGTCTCAGCAAGAAGCACCTCAGAGCTTCCCAAACCTCCCAAGGAGAGAGAAACCTTTTTTGTATGCTCTATATGTAGGATTTACCTGTTCAGCTTCTCCCTATGGAAACAAAGCTGGGAGGAGAAGTTGAAAGTCTTTATTGACTTGCCAGTATGTGAGAATTTAACCCTTTTAATAGCATCTTAATTGCCTTGCAATGGCTGCTTCAATCAGAGAGCCACTGTGCTCTCTGTTGTAGCTATAGCAATGAATTACATTAGCGTTTCTTTCATCTTCTTCTAATTTTTTCTTCAAGCTGAGCCTGCAAGTGGGTGGAAATACATTTATTACTGAGTGCAGAAAAGACAGCTATGAAACTTGGGGTCTGATTCTGACTGTGATGCAGAATTACTGCCTAAAACCAGGCAAATTATTAAACCTCTCCGCACTGGATTTCCCCATCTGTAAAGAAATAATAGGACAGGGGGTAGGATAGATGTGGTGAATGAGGAGAATAACATTTATCTCCCTTCAGATGATGCTATAAAACCTGATGGCTGAGAGTCACTATTCAAGAAATTTTCAGAGAAGAGAGAAATATCCTTTAGTGGTGCATATGCAGATATGCTGGCAGATCACAGGAGAGTTAGGACTATTTACAGCAGCTGAAGATCTCTCTTGCTAAATGTTGTTGTCGTTTCATAATCAAGTGAATAGCAAAGAGCAGTCTGTAAATTTATGTGCAAACTCCCATCTGTGCCAGAAGAAGAAGAAAAAAGTAATTTCAGAGATGCAAATAAAGCTGCCACGCAGCACCCGAACTGTATCAAATTAGTGGCCATTGATATGGGAGGGGAAGATTTTGGGGTTTTGCACTGAACATACAGAAGAATTCGGTAAAATATATTGCTGTGTTGTAGATGCAGTAATATCCCTTGCTTTGCAAGGAAGATTATGAAGACTACTACCAGTGGTGTTTACAGCATTAGCTGAGGAAGCTAAGAGGTTTCTCTCTTAAATTCCCTTTTCTGCTAAGGGCTTAGCAAGATCATTTAGTCTTTCTGTACCCTATTTTTCATGTTACAGATGCTGGTAACAATGTAGATATCGTGGATGTCAATAGGTTGTAATATATGGAATTGCACAAGAATTGATTTTCTATTTTGTTACAGCTAATAAATTTTCTCTGTCAAACACTTGTTCCTCTAGCTGTGAGGTGTCATTAGGAATAAAAATTTACTGCACGAGGCAACTTAGCTTTTGGAAATGCCTCAAATAATGAAGTATTTATGCTAAGTGGAAGAAAAAAAGATATCCCCATTTTAGTGGTCTTCATGCCATGTAGACACCTCACTGCATGTTGGGCAGTATATTACAGCTTGGTAAAGTCAGTATTTTAATTTCAAACAGTTTTTGAGCAATGAATTTGAATGCTGTTGTGAAATGCTTGTCTTATGTTTTACGCTGATGTGGCTGCCTAAAAATGATTAAGAAGCACCCAAGCACAAAAATAAAACCTGTTAGGTTCTGTCCAAATTGGTGCTGGATTAGTCTAGTGTAATGATCACTTCTGAAGTCTGGAATAATATCAGGCAAGCAAGCTTCACATATTCTTAAATACTTGTGATGGCCAGCTTCTTCTAAATATTTGCACCTCCTGCTTCACTTCTCAGGACCATTTCTTTATTTTCTAGAAGCATGAGGTTTTCACCAAGAAGACACCAATACTTGTAATTTGAATGACACTTTTCACTTTCAAAATATTGTACAGATATTAAACAGTTTTCCCTAAACTAAGGCAAGAACTGGGAGCTGAGGGAAAAAAAAAATTAAGTGTTAATGGAAGTTTGGTGCATATACCTTATGTCTTTGATAATCACACCCACTTCTGTTGCTGTTTTTCCAGTAAGGGAACTAAGCTGACCAAATCATGATTTCACTACATCTGTTTAACTGGTTAGTAGTAAGCTCTGTTCCCTGTTCCAGTATTTTTTCCACATCTCATGGTAGTCACTGGGTTTACTGTATTTATAATCTCAAAATGCGTTCTCTATCCTGTGTAACCCAGGGTCCTGTTTGTGAAATACACTGTCTAGAGGATACTGAATAGGATTTTTTTGATGCTGGTGTGATCACAACATTGGTGACAGCTCTAAAGTAGAAGCTGAATAATTTAAACTGATTTCCTTCATTATAAAATATTGAATACCCCAATTCAAAAGTAGACCTAGTCAGCTGACTTGAAAGAAAAGCCTTACTGACACAGAGAAAGCCTTGTAGAGCCCTTGGTTCTGTCCTGTAGGATCCAAAAAAAGGCTGAACAGTGGATGCAAGCAGCCAACTGAGCGTATAAAACACCTGAAAGAACAGTGCTTTAAGGTGCACTTTTATAAGTTGCGGAGGAAAAAAACAAGCTGGTAGTGTTCAAGGCTGTTAGATAAATGTCATTAAAATGTTGTAAGGTTATTGAGATTATTATTCTTTAATACTGCAGTGAAAGACACTAAAAATTATTTACAGCTCAGAACCATGAAGAACTGCCCAAGCAACCCATGAATAAGCAGTCTCAGCCAGATGAAAACATATAGTCATTAGCAAGTTCAGAAACCTCACTGGCTCTGCTAAGCAGCCTCTCCACTATCTGCACTATTGTGCTTGTGTTCTGGGGAGATACCTCTAATTCGTCACAGAGAGAGAGAGGCACTGTGACATGTCTTCTTGGTTTGGACCCTCTGGATGATTTGAATAACCCTGTTTCTATTAAATATCTCATTTTTGGAAAAGTACTTGTCTGGTCCTGATCATGCTGATTCTTCTCTAGCTGAAAGGAAAATACGGTGCTCAGCTCTCAGAGAGGGTGGGTTTCTTGTTGGACTGCGTTGCTTATGTCCTCTTCTCAACACATAATACTCAGCAACGGTGTTACTACTTTTTAACCTTTCCTCCAGTAATCCCCATAGCATAGCAGAACCTATCTAAGGTGTCCAACATACCCCTTAGCATGTCATCCTAGTGAAAAAGTTTGCATAGAACAAATAGACTTTGCTGAGAGCTGACCTTGACTCTGATGAAAGTTTCAGTGCTTGCAGGTGGTATCCTGTAAGACTTGGATACCATTGTCTAAAAACATGAAAGAACAAAGAAAAAAAGGCATCTTTTTCTGTCTGCTCTGCCCAGTTCCTTTACCAAATAAGAGGTCTGACTGCATTCATTTTGTATCACTTCAGTTGACACTCAACAGATGCAGGGGTGTTATTTTTATATACATCTGCAAGACCGAGCACAAACAGAACTGGGTGGTTTTCATCAGGTGGAAAATTAGAAATGACATGTCAGTCTCTTAAAGAGACTAGATTTTGCAATTGGACGTGTAGAGATCCAAATCGCCCTCACAGCCTTAGGTGGTGGGGATGAGTGTGCCCAGGACTCTCTGTGGCCCAAAGTAGTCAACAGTGCCTGGAGTGAAGATTTCCATGTACTTTGTAGTTGGGCCAACAGCCAACCAGCAAAAGCATGTTTTACAGAGCCAGAAATGTTGTCAAAGTTGTACGCTCAAATACAGCTGTTACCAAGACCTGGTTCTTAATTTGAAATGTTTAGGAAAGATCACTGACGTCAGCTCTCATGTCATTTTCATTTGCTAATGGAGTAATCAACATCTGTGGAGCATCAGCCACAAAATCTTTCATTCAATGAAAAGTGTGCTCAAAAATTCTCTTGTCTGAGATCTATAATCTCATTTTAATTAGCAATGCACATGATTACTCCAATCAAAGCAAGTCAGTGGCAAACACTGCCATCTGCATTCATCTTTAACATCAGCCAGCACGATGACAGTCTCATTTTAAGTCAATACATGGGCTCTGAGGTGCAAATGTCTGTTCAAGGACAAAGAATATTGTCCTAATTTCTACACCTTAGCTTTTGAAAGATAACCTTCATCTTAGAACTTGCCAAATATGGAGCATTTCCAGTTTGGCATCAGGGAATGTTTTACATGAGAGATGTGACTGTCTTGCTTATTCTCTATAACGGAAGATATTGTCCCTTGTTTTGAGTGATTTAATTATGCCTGGAATCAGGATTGCATGACATCTGCCCAGTATCCAGCACGGCCAACTGTGTGGTTAGGGGTTTTGAGATGTTGATTGGCTTCCATGGCAAGGTGCACAATTAATCAGTGAATTTTTAAGACGGCTGTTCAATCCGGTGGTGAAATCCTGACCGCTGCCTGCTGCCGAGGGCAGTGCCCACGGGATGGTGTGTGTGTGCCTGTTTGTGTATGCACTGCCACCTTCCTGGGATCCAAGGTCATCAACTGGTTAAGAAGAGGTGTCTAATGGCACTTCACTGCTTCTTGATTTATAAGCTTCTTCATCAAATGTCCTCACAGAAAGCTGTATTTGAGAAGCAGCTGATGACCTGGTACCAATAAGAGTCCTTTATGAATGTAAATGTTCAATAATACACAGTCAGGTTTTTAAAAGAACATTTCCACTGCTAAGCCATTAAAATTTTTTCAAAGCCTACGTGCACTCCAAGAACATTTACCAAAAAAGGCACAAGCATAACTAAGCTTATGGATTATGCAAAATTCAGCAGTCTTCATCCTCGGAGAAGGGAATTATCTGGGCATTTCTGAAGATGTCAGTTCAAGACTGTAAACTCTTTAAAAGAAGACTTATTTCAAATAGCATTTTTCCTCCTCCTGAACCAGACTTGCTGTGCACAATTGGTGCTTATGAGAGCCTTAAATTATTTTGGTTGCACAGTCACAATTCTGATAACTTCCTTTAAAGTTCTTCTCATTATGAGAAGTAGCTTTGAGTGTTTTAAATCTACCCATAAAACTGCTATAATCATTCTTTGCAATTACACTAGAATGCACAACAATTAATTACATCAAATCCTTCTCACAAAAGTGTTTACCAGTGAAAAGCCATGGCTTTCATTCTGACAGTAAAAGAGTAGGAATTATTGGACACCTCTTGGGATTTTACTGATCTAACATTTCTGCAGCCAGTGTTATGATCATATTATTTTCCCTATAGTAAATAAACATCACTTTTTGACAGGCATGATCTTTAAACAATATTTTACATGGGAAAAATATTCCCAAGTATTTTTTTCCTGTAAGAAACCAAGATGTGGAATTTTAGCTAGGTTACTCCAATGAGTGACCTGCACTTGCTGGGATTCATGTATGGGGTCTTACCCTCAGAAAGTGGGGTACATCTACGCTAGTGTAGGTGCCAGGCATAGGACTGGAAGGCATAGGCTGAGAATTGGTATATATTGGTATATATTTGGTATANAAATAAAATAACTAAAAAAGAAGAGGGAGAGTTACTAAAGACTAACTTCACAGTGGAAAGTTTTCCTCTGAGTAGGACCTTTCCCTCCCTTAGGAAAAGAGAAAGGGTTACCTGTGATGTAAAATATAATTAATTGTTCAAAAGGAAATGTACCCAGACTGATCTAATCACTTGTCTTCATATCTTTATTTCCTTTCACAGAGCCATGTTTGACTATGACAAGAGCAAAGACAGTGGCCTCCCAAGCCAAGGACTCAGTTTCAAGTATGGAGACATCCTTCATGTCATCAATGCCTCAGATGATGAATGGTGGCAGGCGAGGAGGGTCACTCTGGAGGGGGACAGTGAGGAGATGGGAGTTATACCCAGCAAGAGGAGGTAAGTGCTGCCTCCTCCTTCTTACCTCCTTGGCCATTATCTTAAAATATTTCAAAGACAGGGTGCATCAATCTACTGAAAAACTGGGGGCAGTAAAGGAAGATCCCACAGGTATTTCAAGAGTTGGAGGACACAATTTTTGCTGTGAGATTTAAAGCATTCAGGCTGTTTATAACTGTACTGAAAAGAAACTCAGAAGGTGACTCAATTACTAGTGACTTCATAAAGAAAGAGGAAAAGAAAGAGAGAGCACTGTCTACTAAAGAACTTCAGCAAAAAAAAAGGAATAACCAGAACCAAGTCTGGGAATTTGCTTTGAAGTGGAGCACATGTTTTAATGTCAGGGTGATTAGCCATTACATCAAACTGCTGAAGGATGTAATGAGTGTCTTGACATTTTCAAATCAAGACTGTATGTCTTTCTTTTGAGAGGGTAATAGCATTAAACTTCTCAGCCAGCATGATGTTAAATATGGTGCTAAATTATATAATGGTCGTCTTTGGCTTTGAAATCTGTTAATCTCTGCCTGCCTGGAAACATGGATAATCAATATCACAGTATATTTTTCATATAATGTAAATGAAGGAACTTTCATCTGCTGTCCAAGCTAAATCTGAATCTTTGTTAGGCTGTGATGGATTCGTGATGAGTGTCGGAGAGAGAACAGACATCCGAATCTCCCTTATTGTTTGTATTGTTCATTCTGTCTAGATGCTTTTGTAAAATCGGCCACAAGTCTCTGATAGTATCAGAGGTAGCACACAAACCAGTATTACTTCCTGACTCTGTTGATAGTTGCTATAGAAAGGTCAAGAACTGAAAGGGTAGGAGGAAAATTAAATCTGTCAAAACATATTACATTTTTCTTTTGCAGCAATGCCGTCATACTGAGTATAAACTTTATATTCCTAGCTATTTCAGCTTTAGCACTAGTATAAAAATGATCATGACCATTTTTTATAGTGGGGAAATGGGATGCTTGATGCTCTCTAGAGCACCTGCTGCTGTTTCAAGAGAGTTGGCCACGGTACTAATAGAGCTTATGGTACTCATTGTTCTAAATCATGTAAAAGTAAACTAAAAGGCCATCAAATACCTTGTTGACATGATCCCTGAAAGGACCTTAATTTCTCTAATGATCATGTTTGAATAGCATCCACACCTGTTTTTTCAGTAAAGAGCAATTTTGGAGTTGTGTAATGGATAGAAATAAAAGGTTAGGTTACAAGGTTAGGTTGTAAGTTTTAAGATGGAAAATGTGGCCATTAACCAGACCTAGTCTCTAGATCCTGAAAAGGGAATACTTGCCTGCTATTCATTGCTACAGTAAATACTGCTGTAATTACCTGATTGGATTATACATGGGAAGAGAGGGGAGTTTATTTAATTAATACTAAGCAAAGTATGTGCACAAAGCTCACTTGCTGTGTCGTGCCTACTGTGAAAAGGTGGAAAAAGCTGTCATACATAATAAAACAACTATGGAGGAGAAAAGGACAAAGCAAAGCAGCTAATTAAGATGTGGAATTGTATATCCTGTAAAGTGGAAAGGTGGTGTGTGCCTAAAGCTTATTGGGTTACCCACACAGTGGTGTTGTAAAGGACAAAAGACAGAGGTTCTCTAGTGAAGGTCAGACATATAATAGAGCCTAGGAATAAGATGTGGTTTAGGAAACACTGGGAGAAAACAGCATTAAAAAAAATAATAAAAAAAAAAAGAGACAATATGAAAATAGGTTGGCTAGAGGCTAAAAATAGGAGTCTTGAATTTTAAAAGATGCAGATATAGTTACCATGCTCTCCACTTGTCGTCCTTATTCTTCACTAGTGAAGCTGAGGGGCCTGGAAAAATCAATGGCATCTGATTTTCTGTCTGCATTAATGTAATGATACACCTGAGCTGGGGTGGGAGGAGGTTGCTGTTATTTCATAAAAGGTTTCAGTTGTACAAGGTTATTTTTTCCAATGCACTGAAAAGTGAATATTGTTTCCTTTCTGTGGATTCTGGATGATTCCTGAGAGCCTGAGACTGATGTGCTCCTGCCAGCATCTTCTGCGGTCATTTACACCACCCAAGGGGAGGATGAGCAATCAGTGCACACAGGGCCGAGTTACAGAGAATAAAGCTAATCACACTTGCCAGATTGTGCTAATTCAGAGTTAAATTTCCTCTGCAGGTGTGGGTTATTGATTGTAAGAGGATTAATCTAATACAGAGTAGTCCTGGAATTCATTTGACCAAATATAGGCAGCTACAGCATGGAAATCCTCATTTAAGCTGTTGGCTCCAGGATGCCATGTCTCTTATAGTTTATATGGGATTATTTCTATAGGCATTGCTTTGCATATAATACAGCACATGTAATATCTAGCAGTAAAATATTGTGATAGAAAGACAGGAAGGAAGAAAAGAAAGTCTGTAGCTGTTTGTTGGGTTTGTCCTGCAAGCTAATTTGGCCATGATGTTGTAAATTGAAGAATTTTGTATTTGGCTTATATTTTTCAATTCCCAATTAATTTCTGTTCCTTTTTTTTAGCGTCTGGGGGGCTTTAGAGGGTTACACTTGGTAGGGTTGGGGTTGTGCTTAGATTCTTTTTTCTGCTTCTGGAATGCCATCCTGTGGTACTGTAACCTTTTTTTTTGCACTTTGGGTCAGTGAGAGGCTATACAGATCCAGGGCTTATTAGTGCCAGGTTGAGTCTTTTAGCTGTCTCCTTTACTTCTGTGTTACTTCTACTTCCCTTAACTTCTGTCCAACACCAGCTAAGATACAATTCCTGCATTTCCCATAAGTGAAATGAATATGGAATAGCCCTGAAAGCCAGAGCTATTGGTCACTTCAATTTTATTTCATATATATATATATATGTATGTATGTGTGAATACAAATATATATGTATATATGTATGTATACAAATATATATGTATGTATACATAAATATGTATATATATGTATACAAATATAGATGTGTGTATATATGTATATAAACACACAAAGTCTAACAACTACATTATATTACTTCTTCGAGGTGCTGTGTAATGATAATTGCTTTCCATTTGTTTAGGTTTTTTATTTTTTTACAGGAGAGCCCATCATACAGTGACATTTTAGCATAAGCTGATTAGAGAAATTGGGAATGATTAATGAAGACTCCTTCCTCTTTTTCGCCTCTATGACTTATGTGTTATACCAGGAAAAAAAAATCAAAATTTAGAATTATAGGGGAGCTTCCATTCATTATTCTCTCCAGGTTTTTGGATACATTAGCAGACTTTCCTTCTTAGTGATTTAATAGAGTTTGAAAGCTTTTTTGTCATTAGATTTCAGTGCTGCTGCCAACATATGGATTTGTTGCCTTGTTTATGGTTAAATTGCCCAGTCAGGCTTTAAGAGGGAGTTTTGGAGGGCAGCACTGCAGCTGGAGGGGTGTTACTGAAAGAGGAAGCACAAGGAAGTGAGTGTGGCCTCAAGTTTCTCCACTGATCCATGCAAGAACCAAATCTCATGAAGCAGCCGGCCAATGACCTCTGTGGAGATTAAAGAAAATTAAATTCTAAGTATCCTGCAGTTCTTAAATATAATTGCAACCATTTCTGCACCTGAAAACAACATTTTGTCCATTTGTCAGTGTGTATTTATTGTCTGATTATAGCTGTTGTTCTCAACCACAGGACACAGTTGGGTAGAAACCAAATAAAATGGTATACAGATGGTGTGGTATTATATCATGTTGGTGTTGGAGGCTGCAAACCACTTCAGTTGTGGTTTAACAATCACCAGATAGTTATTATATAGTATTAATTAATCAACATTTCAGGCCAAATCTCTCTTGGTTCCACATCTGCCCAAAAGATTTATCCAAGCTAAGTTTAAGAGGACAGCACAATTATATCAGGCAGGGTCTCCAAGGTGAGGGGACATAACCACCAGCCCTGCACCAATGTGTCACGCAGCCTGCAGTATTACCTGGCCACTATGGTTACATGTGTGAAATGCTCCCTTATCATCAAAAATTGCTATTTATACTAGAATGACCAACAGAATTAGATTTCCACTGGATTTTTTTTACATTTGGATATATATATATATATGTATAGATTTAGATTAGAGTTTCCACATAATCTGTGAATTTGATCATGAGAACTTTTATTTGCTTCATTGTCCTTCTTCTTGTTACCCATATATAAAAAAAAAAAAACAAACCTGTTTTCTGTAAAGGGCAACAGCAATCTGAGCAGCCCATGTCTAAGATTCCTTCCCTATGGAAACACTCGCATTAGTTAAAGGGAATGAACAAAATGTGTGAAACCAGTGTGCATAAGTTAGAGTGTATTTAATTCCCAGACAGATGCTCTAATTCAGTAGTAAAGAGATTTTAATTTGCTGTAGCATTGATTTTACACCTCCAGTTTTTTTCACTTTTTCCTTGCGGAGTCTCTGCACAGGGACAAGCTCCTACACTGCAAGCCCTCCACAACAGCCACCTCCCACCTCACGAATGTCAAGCCTCAGTATTTTCTGTGCTGTGTGTGTATCTGCCTGACCTGAGTCCGTGGGTCTGAAATGCAGCCTGAGATTTCACACAGATTGCCCCAGAATGGTTGAGCATAAATTCTCACCACTTTTACTACTGTTCCCACTGCAGCCAACAAGGATTTGGCCTTATAACACTGACATAATTACATTAATGTTTTTCTTGTCCTTAAGATGTGCAGTCACAAACCTGCTGTCAGACTGGACATCATTCTAAGATACCCATTTTCAGGTAGTTTAAGTACGTCTGACTGCCAAATGTTATGCAGCTTGCATCTCTGTTATTACCAGCTGTAATAATACCAGCCTGATAGTTGTGTTCTCAAATAGACAACATTCTCCCAACAAGTACATGTAGCCATGCTTTCCTTTCAGAGCAAAGTGGGGGGAAAAGTATATAAAACCCAATGTTTCACAAACATTTAAGGACAAGGAACAAGAGGTTTTCCCAGCACAGAAGTCCCTGTGGGCGAAAAGCCAACATAAATTTGTTATTCTGCTCAGCTTGGCAGAAGGGCATGTTTATCCACTCAAGTGATTTTTATTTTTAATGGTTTCCTATAAATCGTCTACCTTTCTAAACAACCCTTAACATTTTAATCCTTAGATGATAAAACTTTTTAACGTGGCATAATTATGTAAGCTTTGTCTAAAAAAATTTATCTGTCTATACTCACTAATCTAATTGGAAAAATTTAATATGGAATGAAATCTGTATGTATGTGTAGGTATAAACCTCTTGCAATGATGTGAAACTTCTGTGCTGACGGAAAACAGCTGTTAAGCCTTTAAACACAATAAGGTTGTGCTACAATTTTATGAGAATTCACTTCCTAATGTCCTTAGGTCTACCCTTTTCATAAATATTGACCAGGTGCTGAGCTGCTTTCTGTAAGCAAGCCACTGCAGATGGAGAGCTGAACCAGAGCACGTTCTCTCTCCTACTGAAAAATACATGTTTGCTGCAAAAATGCCACTTCAGGAATGCTCAAAAATAATTTTGAGAACGGGAATCTCTTGGTAAGCTCAGATCTCACATCTCACAGAAGATGGAAGCAATAAAAAGCTATGAACTGAGACCATATATTTGAACTATAAATAGTGTATACATATTTTCACTTACCTTTCACTTGATAGGCAGGCAAAACAAATATAGTGCAGGTGACCTTGAAATTGTAAAGCAAGACAAGAGACATAGCAAGGTCTTTCAAGTATCCATTTTACATTGCTTTCTTGTATTTGTTCTCTTCACTACAGTACTCATGCTGGATTTGGAAACAACTTTCATCCTGCAAAACACCTCGGTGCCATATCTGTGCAAATGAGGCTACTGTTACCATTTTATTTCATTCTAGAAACAAGTTTGCAAATTTGTATCTGTGTTCTACATCAGCAATGAACACTGTTATTGAAGATTAAAGCATTTCTCACTTGATATTCTGCCTCTCCACTGTGAAGACTGATTAGTGCTTTTAGAAAGGCACTGACAAAACTCCCAGTGGTCCAGCAGTGAGTGATCACAGTTCATGTCTTGTTGAGTTATACTTGATTTTTTCTTGTTTGCAGCACTTATGAAGAACTGAAAGTCTCATTTTGAAAAATCCCACAGGCCCATTATCAACAGCTATCTATGCCCAGAAACACAAAAGCAGACACATTGCAGAGCTGTGAGGGCTGCATCCCATTAATAAGTTGCTCAGAAGAGTAAGAAGAGAACAGTATCCTAAAGAACTGAAATCTTAAACTTACAAGTGAGGGAACACTGAAGGCTGAAGTATATATTCAATGTACTGCTCCACTTCTCTAGCTTTACATGGGAAGAGAGTGAATCCTGACCATTTCTGAAATAAAAAGGGCCAAGAGGTATCTACTACCAGGAATGTTTTCAAGAGGAAGTGAGTATACAGAGTATACTCGAAACATCCCAGATCTCAGATGGTCTTAGATAATTTCCCTGTGCACAGCAGTGTTTCTGCAGGCAGCTGTGCTTGGAGGGTGGGTGGGAAGATGGAGGTGAAATCCCCATGAGTTGTGCTAAGGTGGTGCTGTCTCCTCATAGGACTCAGAGCTTTGCAGCTCCAGTCATGTTTGACTGCTGGATGTAGGTTTCTTTGAATATTTCTTGAAACCTCTTTGAGTTTCAGTGACCCCTCAGGCACTTTTGAAAATGGGACCGAGCCATGAAGTTGTTCTGGAAATCATAGCCATGCTTTCCTTATCCCTTAGGCATAGCTCTATCAAGCAAATACATAATTAGAAAGTGTCATGGCAGCGATGTGTACATCAGGCAAGTCAGGGTTGCAAGTCTGGGCTCTGCGAATCTGGGAGGTAGAGTCCTCCCCTTCACATTTTTGTACAACTCCCCATAATCCTGCTTTATCCAGCAGAGGTGATAGAAAAATGGTTACTGTGTTAAGTGAAACATTTCTTTCTTGAAAAGCAATTTCTTCAGCTGGCGGATCAAAATGTTTTTCAACTGATGGTCAGCTGCTGTCAACTAAACCAATGTAAGGAATTTAGACTCATATGCTATTTAGACATTCACAGTGTCAGCTGCTGCAAATAACCCTTTGGACCTAAACTCCTTTTTTCTTGGGGAAAATAAAGACAGTCAAGTTTATTTTTCCTTAAATATAGCAATTACAAACCTGGAAAAAAGTGGTAAAAGTGTTAGAATTAGTGCTCCTTTTAAAAGTGCCTTTTCTAAGAGCTGGATCAACAAATCTAAAAGAGCAGAGATTCAAAACTTTGTATTCCTCAATTTAGTTCCATTTTTAACTCTGTCTATGGCAAAAGTGTCCCAGTAGCTCAGATGAGAAATTCTGAGAACATCTTAGTTCACTGAAGTCCTGCAGCCTGACCATTTCAACAAAGACTAAATCTTTGGAGAACCAAAGCTAAATTCCAAGAGCTCTCCAGAGCATGTAAAACTAAGGCTTTTCAGAAATTTAGGTTCATTCCTTCAGGCAAAAGAGAGGTGTATTCCTAACACCAGAGCAACCCACTGCCACAATGCAAATTCCAGACCAAAGACATGAAGGCAATAGAGCACCCAAGCTGAAGCACTTTAAGATTATATTGTAAATTGGGCAAACCCATTTATTTTGTCCTAGCCTTTTTCTAACAGCTGACCCATTTTACTGACAGTTCAGGCAGCAGCAGTAATGTAGTCAGCCTGAGACACAGAACATTTCAGCTTGTAATTTTACAGTTCAGCTAAATTATAAGTAACTGAGAAGAGTTTTATTGTGGAAGGTGTCACGCAAATTGTAATGGGAGGCAACATTGTGTGCTACCCTTAATACAGTGCCAGATGATGAAATGTTTGGAACATTCAGTAGGCATGTTGAGCATATATGAACATCGTTGTTATGTTTGCCTGAAGGACTAATGGCACTTAATGGCATTATTTAAATACTTCTCAAAGCAATTCAGAATGTTTCTGCAGCTCCTCATCTGTTATGCCTCTAGAAAGCAGCGAGGCCTCCACGACTACTAACACAATTACAACAAACTTCATAAATAAGATTCACTCTTCAGGGTTAATTTCCAAATTTCTTTATGCAGTGAATAAGAAACTAAGTTAAAAGCAGATGTTTTGGGAAGTTAGGCGGGGCTGGAATGAGTTTAAATGTTAACACAGATTAATAAGTTGAATATTGTGTTTATTTGTGCTAATTATTTCCTCAGAAGGCATCCATCCTATTTGGGCAATTACACAGCCTAAATCCTATTTAGGCAATTACACAGCCTCAAGTCTTCATTTCTTACCGGTACTACCAAGGGACTTCATCTGCTAGATCAAGTTTGAGACTGTTCATGTGTTTTTAATAACAAAGATTTAGTTTGAAAGATGCACTTGAGCTGTTTCCATGTGAATATTCCACACTTACAGAGAAATGCATTTAATCTAAATTTAAACTGTAGCTATAGTAACCAATATTCAGTGTGTTTCAGGAGGGCATGTGTAAGCCTACTCAGAAGGAAATGTGTTGTGTTGATTATCATTCTATCAAAACACTAGATTTTACAAAACACTGTATTTTAGAAAATAATTATCAGAAACTGTGTAGTCCTACTACCCAAGCTTAGAAAGCAAGAGATTTGCAGGAGTGTATTCTAATGTCTCTTATAAGCTAGTTTTGAGGGATTCAATGGAGATTTCCTAGAGCAATTCCCGGTCTTAGACAAATAGGGTTAGCATTTCAGTTTCAGGTAGATGATCATATTTTTTCACTTGAGTCAGTCAATGATAGATTGTGTAGATGATTTTGCAAAGGTGGGAAACATCACTTACACAGTAGTGTCCATATTAATCAAGATGAGTAAGGACATGTCCTTGTTTCATTCCTTAGAACTCTAAATGTTGCCTGGTTTTTGAACAGCCTTAATCAGAGAGAGTAAATCTGTCCCTAGCACACTTTTCCCACACTCCCATGTCTGTTGAGAGGCAGTGATGTTCTGCTGGTGCAGCACAGTCAAGACTCTTCAAACCCAGTCCCACATTTGCCAGAAAACTGCTGCCTGGCTGAGGAAGTGACCTCTCTTTGCAATGTATGAAATTTGCTTTAAATGTTTGCTTTAGGTATAGTAAGCTGCCAGTGGTCTTGGGAGAGCAGGTATCAAACACTTCATACAAAATGCTGCTATAATCAACATGTGTTTCTTCATTTGTGTTTTCTTTTCCCCAGAGTTGAAAGAAAGGAACGTGCACGTTTGAAGACGGTGAAATTCAACGCGAAACCTGGTGTAATTGATGCAAAAGGGGTACGTAAATAGTGAAACCTTTTGAAATTGCACTTTACAATTGTTTTATAAGTTTCAGAGTAGAGAAAATTTTAGCAACATAAGGAATATTAAGGTTGTTGCAACCAAGACCTGCAGTGAAGTGAAATGTAGAACAGAGATTAATATGATAAAATCTTTGAAATAATTAAATAAGCTTTTTATAATAATGAATGACAGTGCCTCCTAACGGGAAGATACTAAGAAAATAAAAAGCATTCTGTGATAGCTGTGATTTTAGTTAAATGATGCATAGAAAAGAAAAGACTAAAAACCAGCGCAGATGGATAGCAGTTTAATGAAATAGGACCAGAAGTGTAAAATCCCTGGCTTCAAAAGCTGTTAAATCACAAACGAAAAGTTATAAGTTAAGGAGTCCTGGATAGAAAAAATTAGGTTTTGGGTGTTCTGCTTTGACAGTTGTGACAGACATTGAACACAGGTGTGTTTCACACCAGGCACAATGGCCAAAACAACACAAATCATGCAAGTTCCCTTCCACCAGCGCTGCCTGGACAGAGCAGCATTCCTGCTGTTGCTACTCCACAGAGCTGCTCTACTGTGCCCAAGTCAGCCGTTCTCGTTAGCCTGATGGCTTCTATCCTGTCTGGTGCCATCTGGCTGGCAAGTATTACAGCTTGGGAAATGCCCACAGCCCTGGCTGTTAAGGTATATTTTTCTGCTGAAGTGTAGCTTGCAGTTGTAGCAGTAGTGAGTACTTGACATTTGCAGGGATTTGTTTTTGAAACCCGTCCAGTTGGCAGGTTTGGAATTTACAACTGAGGGCTTCTGTGAGCAAACTAGGAGACAGAGATTCAGCAGCCATCAGGGAAAGGTCCTGCTTGGCTGCAGAAAACAGAGCAGGGCCAAAACTGTGCAATGAGCAGACACAGCCATAGGTAGGTGCTAGCAAGGGAAATAAGAAAGTGGTTCAGCAGGTCCCTTCCAGACCTGCTGTTTCTCTGGTCTTCTGCCTAGTTTGAATTTGTCATTCTTAATCTCTTCTTCCTTCAGTTCCCCTCCGTAATAGTAATACTAATAATTCCCTTATTCCCATTTATTCTGTCCTTTCAGACAGATTAGCAGGGTAAGAAATTCCTCTTGCTATGGAATTCCTAGCACAGGGGTTCCCAAGTCTCTACATGCCAGCAAAATAGTATTTCAGACTTGCAAATACTTCCCTGTTACTGCTCTACAGAACAATTCCTGAATTCAATGCAAATGCAGAATTATTGTACTGACTGAAACAAGTTTTCCAGACTTAAAAGGCACATGGAACTGCACATTATTTGCACATGCAGATAACTTGGTATAAAATACATAATAAAATGCACTAAGAAGAGTCTGATTCATCTCATTGCATTTCTTCAGAAGTCAAAATTCCATTTTTTAGTTTGAAATGACCACTCTCTGCAACCCTGTAAATTAATGTTGCCACTTACTTTGAGAGATAATAAGTTTTTTATTGCCAATGAAATCACTTGTTATATGCCTATTTCCCATATATAAATAAAGCCGCAGGGGAATAATTCATTCATATAACTAATGGTCCCTTTTCAAGTGATTCTGTCAAGAATTTAATTACCTCTTGATTCCCCAAATTGTTTTTCCATTTTTGTCATCAGTGTAACATTATTCTTCCAGCCACTCAACATCACTGTTTGATTCATTGTTTAGGAATTTGTGTAATTACAGACCAAGACCACTGTACCCTTTTGGGACCAAACCTTCCACATGAAATGAGATATTTGAGTACACACATATGTATGTGGATTTTAGGTGTCAGTATTTCCATTTGGTCTTTCAGTGTCCAAAAAACAAGTAGTGTAAGCTGTCTAAGAGTCCATGCTTTACTTTTTTTACTTTTTTTTTTTGTCAGCTCTGGAAGAAATTTAGCCCAGATAAACAGGTCTTTAATAGGCCCAGGAAAAGACTTTTGATACAAAATCAAGCTAAAATTGAGATAGGAATGAGCTTATGTGTTTCTGTGGCACCTTTGGCTCATGCATTCATGATTGTGTTGGCAAGTGTAAAGGTCTTAGTTTACCCTAAAGATGAAACTGAGAGAAATCTTTTCATGGAATATTTCTAAATTTGGCCAGGAGATGTGCATGGAAGCATTAAAACAATAATAATAATAATAGTAATAATAATAATAATAATAAAATCCCAACTGAATACAGAGAATCCTTGGGGATTTTGAACAGGTAAAGGTGTACCCTACTGCAGTTTTACCTGAATCATCTCACTAGCCCTGACTCCTTTCTTCCCCTGTAGAAGCAAAGCTCAAGAGCTAATAACCCACAGCAAAGGCTTCCTGAGATAATACCAAAATTTCTTTGTGATAACTACGATTTTAAAGTAGAAACTGTCTAATTATTCGATGGGTTTATAGATATGCATTTTCATCTGTTTATACTTTATTTTTAATCCCAGATCTGGAGATAAGATGAAAAGAAAGTGTTGAAGGTAGGGTGACATTTGTAGTTGATCAGTTCCTTGTGTCTCACTGAAAAGGTGTTTAAGAATGCTTAGCAATATAGTTGACAAATCCGTTTGTAGGGAGAGCTAAAGGGTAATTTTTCCAAAGGCCCACAGTTCCTCTTTTTCAGGCCAAACTTGTATGTTACTTCACCTATAAAATTAGTTCAGCACTTTTTAAAAATGTGATTTAGAGTATTTATATGACCTTAGATTTGTTTCATTGGAGTCCTCCCATCCATGCCTTGTGAAATTAAAGTCTACAAAATCAGGATGGATACAGAAACAGGGAATGTGAATCAAAATTAGGGAGCTCTAGGGAAACCTTCTGGTCTCGAGTTTAAATAAGGCAACAGATAGTACCTTTCCATGCAATGCATAATTAAATTCCCATGCTCATTATTACAGGATATTGCATAAAAAATAAATAAGTTAAAAAGGAATTAGGTAGGTTAGCAAGTAACGAAACTAATGACAAGTTTAAAACTTTTGTCATGTAACTCAGAATATATTAATTGTTGATTTCAAGAAGCCATGTTATGAAAAGGAAAGGATCATATTACTTCTACTTTGCCTTTTAAACATCTGTTATTAGACAGTGTCAAAAAAGCTCCTGGGCTAACTGGATCTCTGGCTTAACCCAATAGGGCAACTTTTTTTTCATGTTCTGTTTATTTTGACCCGAAGAAATTTATTTGTTCAGGCTTGGAGACACCACCAGGATCCAGGCCCCATTAACACTTTTAAAGATACCAAACCAGTTAGAGATGTTTACATCTATGTAGTAAGGAAAAGAATACAAATATGACTATAAACAGTTTCATTTCACCAAGCAAAGATTGTGCTTCTGTTGTGTTGACCAAGTTCAGCCTCTGTCTTCATTCCTATAATTGTTGTAGTGAACTTCAGATGCTTTTGTGCTTGTTACTGAAGGTGGCTGGCGCATCAAATCCACCAGTCCCCAGCTCTGATTCCCCACGGCCACTCTCTGCTGCTGCAGCAAAGGACAGGGTTTCCAGGACACTGGAAACATAAAAATAAAAGATAAGATAAGATAACACAGTTATGATTTCCTAAGCATTTGCTTTCTCAGTCTTTGGGGCTCACTAGTCTGTGGATAATCAATGGAAAATGGAGTAGCCCAAAGGTCTATGTCTGATATTTTTGGTGGAGGAAGCCAAAGTTATGTAAGCACAAACTTCATTAAAAAGTGTTGAGTGTTTTATGCTATGTTGAACTCAAGATCATATCCCAAGTATCTTCTGATGCTCACCTTTGCACCAAAAGGAGCAGAGCATGTGAGTAGCTGTGAGCAAGGTTATGTATCTGCCAAAGCAGCATACTGAGTTCTTGGTAACTCCCTACCACAGGCTTCAGACTGAAAAAAAACCAGCCTTTCCTTTTCTAATCCTAAAACCCACAGTTGTTGAGGTCTTTTCAGATTTTTTAGTGGATCAAACAGAGCATCAAGTGATGGAAATTTTGCAGGGGGGAAAGAGATTAGCCAGTAATCTGCTTTTTTCTTAACTGTTGTAATTACAACAGGTCTTTCAGGAGACAAAATAGCACCTTTTGCTTTTCTCCCTGTCAGATCACATACACTTCCTTGACTGTCTCTTGAAAATATTCTATAGTTGAAATCATGGCTCTTGGAAAGACTTTTAGCAGCATCTCAGTTTTACTAACATTTATGGGTGTTGCCTGTTTCCACAGATGTGTTGAAATATCAGGAAACATATAGATAAAACTTAATGTTGTACAGAGATCTGCTTTTCCATACCACATGCCTTTTGAGTTCACGCCTTATCTGGCCAGTGACTCCAGAATATTGTCATATGGACAAATACTCTATTTCCCAGTGAAATGAAAGTGATGTCTCCTGCAATCTCCATTTTTAATGTGTGTGTCAGGGTGTGGGGAGATATTCAGCCCATGTTTACCAGGAAGCATTTCCAGATGAGTGCCTGCCCTAGTGAGACTGCTCAGCAGGGTGCTGAACAGGGATGAGGTGCCTGCCAAAAAAAGGGACTGGCCCATTCTTCCAAAATCCCCCCCAGCTCTGCTGCTCATCAGCAGTGCAGGTCCTGGGCTGTGACCCACACCACACTGCTCCATCACTACCCATTAGGTTTTCTTCTATTCACTTATCTTGTCATCCACTGTTCTTCTCAGATTCCAGTCAGATCACCTACATCACACTCAGCCGGCCTCCTCAGTTGCCTCCAAATGTATTTATTATGACAGTCAGAAGCTTGATAGCATTTAATATTTCTTATGTGCAGATTCTGTTTACAGTTCCCACAGCCCTGCCTGAAATGTAAGGTCATCCTCTTGCTTTATGGTCATTTTAGCAACACTGCACTGAGGCATGAAAGGAAAAAGAGAAACATGACTGAGATAGCAAATTCAGTATTGTGGGGTAAACAAAACCCTCTGCATACTTAATGCACCTCTCCTCCAAGTGTCAAAATCCAGTGACTGACAGGACTTGATACAGAGGACACCTTTTGACATATTAAGTATTTGAAGGGGGGCAGGGGGAAAGCCAAATAAATAAACCCACATATTTCCAAACTATTTATGCTCTAGAAAATCATTATATTTTCATCCCTAGTCATCAAATCAGAGCAAAACTAGTCTTTAGGAACCTCAGGTGGTCGCCTCTGCCCTGAGGGTGTTGTCTGTAACTTCCTCCTATCTCCCAGATTTGTCTAATCTCTGCTTAAAGACCTGCCACAACAGATATTTCACATTCTTCCCAAACAGCCCACTTCAGTGCTTCACTCTCCTCAGCATTAGAAATGGCTGAACTGCAGCAGTTTAACCCTGTTTGTATTTCTTCTTCTATGAGTGTCCGTGGAGCTTGGATTATTTATCTTCGTCACTAAGCAGAAGCTGCAGTCACACCTGCCCTAGTCTCAGGTACAGCATCTGTGCTAGTGGTTCACTGGGGCAGATCTGGGTGTATCAATGCAGAGAAAAAGCCAATGATGTCAATTTAATCCCTGATTGTCAGAAAAAAAGCGTAACAGTGTATTAGGCTGTCTATACCCTCTCTCTGCCTAATGAAGATTTTTTCTAACACCAGTGCTTTACTAGGCTTCAGTTTTCTAAGTATAAAGGTTCACCACTTTTAGGGAGAAGCAGTTCTGTAGTCTGTAATCTGAAAGTTTTCCACATGTGCAGTGGATTTTGACCAACTTTTATTTTATAAAGATATTTGACACAATGAATAGATTTCCTGAAGTGATTGGTACTAGGGCAAACATAGTAGAGGAAAATCCACTATCAGAATACATTCAAAAAGTTGCTGATTTGGAGAGCTCATTAACACTCAGTCTTTAGTTTCCAGGGTCATCATTCCCAGAGAGGCAAAGGGAATTCCTCATTGCAGGCTACAACTTCCTCAGGAGGGGAAGCAGAGGGGCAGGCACTGATCTCTTCTCTCTAGTGACCAGTGACAGGACCCAAGGGAATGGCCTCGAGCTGTGTCAGGGCAGGTTTAGGTTGGATATCAGGAAAAGGTTCTTCATCCAGAGGGTGGCTGGGCACTGGAACAGCTCCCCAGGGAAGTGGTCACAGCACCAAGCCTGACAGAGCTCAAGAAGCATTTGGACAATGTTCTCAGGCACATGTGTGACTCTTGGGGATGGTGCTGTGCAGGACTGGGAGTAGGACTCAGTGATCCTTGTGGGTCCCTTCCAGCTCAGGATATTCTATGATTCTGTGGTTTTCTCTCTGTTGGATTTACGTTCTGTCAAAGGCTGTAAGACCTCCAAAATGGGGTAACATTGGGTGTCATGGACGAATCGGATCTCAGCATTGTTCCTGTTTGTGGAACAACCTGTTTGTGGGAGGAGATGACTTCTTCCCACGTAAGAGTCTGCTTTGAGTTTTAACACCAGCAGGAATTTAAACTCCAAACAAGCCACTCCCACTGGCTGACTTCCAGTAAAGGGTGCCGAGCTTTTCCTGCTGAATCCACACACCCTAGGGATGATATGCGTGGTGTAGAATAACAACTTGGTCACACAAACACAGCGCTAAACTCCACCCCCCTCTCTGTAGCCAGGACAGGAGGCAAATCTGAATCTTATTTGTGCAACTGCCCTTCCTCTTTGACGAATTTTCACATCCTCCACAGCTCTGTCTTCACACTTCACGATAGCTGGAGCTGGTGCCAGGCAGTGGGTGCTTGGCTGTACTTTTGGATTGACCTGAGCCTGCAATATTGGGCTGTCCTGACCATTCCCCTTGAGCTGAACACTTTCTGCTTAGTGTTTCTCCAAAGTACATTAGAAATACTGCTGTCATCAGCATCTGCTTCACTCATGTGCTGAAGTAATCAAATAAAATTCAGATGATAAAACAGCACATAGCCAGAAAAATTTAACTGTATAGATTCTTGTTTCTCCAGGTTATCTTGAGGCACTCCACAAAGACATGTGGTAATTTAATAATTATGCCTGTTGGGCCCAGGTACTGTCAAAAATAATGGCAAACAACTGAGTCTTCAGTTTTAATTTATATCATGGTAGCAGTGTTGACTCTGGCAGGAAACTGGTATGCCTTAAAGAATCTGGGGTTTTAAGAAAGTGAGTCAGTTCTAGAATTTGTGAAAAAATAACTGTCAGGTCAAATTTGAGGCTTTTACCCAGCTGAAGTAAAGAAATATCTGAAAAATCCAGTAGAAGTAGAGTATTTGAAAGAATTTCTTTCAAATTGAAAGAAAATATTAAAGTAAAAAATCTTTGGGTCTGTTTTCCATATTTAATTTTATTGCAAAGTACAAATTCTAAAAATCAGCCATCAATTTGTAAGCATAATGGATTAGAGGAGAAGACTTGAGAAATAATGGATTTATCATTGAAATTTTCCAGATGGTGAAAAATATTTCTGCCTATTGGCATCTCGTCAGTCAAAGAAAATACTAAAAGAGTAACTTTTTCAGTTAATGAGCAATATAAATATATGTATTTCATAGATTTTACAGATTCTTCTGTAATTTTTCTGTAATCCTAATAATTGTGGGGAGTTTTATTTATAAGATAATATTGTTTCTTAGGTGGCCATAATGTTAGGGACTATAGTATCTGTACTTTCTATTCCACAAGAAGTTTGTGCCATCCCTGCTTAGGTAAGAGAAATTTTTAGGAGAGTCACTGACATAAAGATATGTAGTGCAATGTTTAAATCAGTCACAGATTAAATATAAAACAGTGAAAATTTGCTAGCACAGGTAAAATACTAAAGTTTACAGCTGAGAGTTAATTGTTTTTCTTTTAAGCTGTTCCAGCAGAAATTTGTGCTGAGTTGAACTTCATGTGTGGTCTATTTTTATAACTTGCTGTCTAATATCCTGAATTAAACAGTAGGAAGTTTGTATGTATGTATAGATAATGCCATAGTTACTTGGGTTTTCTTCTAAAAAAATTGGTTGAAAAGAAAAATTTATAGTATTGGCAGTAGGTATTGTCAAATAATTAGAGAGAGAACAAAGTTTTATTCTAGTAAGATATCACACAAAGATCCCGAAGTGTGGAGTTAAGCATCAACACTCATCCAGAAGAGACATGCTCTATATTTCACATCTTTATTTCTGGCTCAGTTAAATTTAAGCACCTCGGTGGTGACTGCCTTAGTGACTCAGAGACCGTGTTTGGAAGGTTGTAGGGGCACAGGAACTGCCACCTGGGTCAAAGCCACTGTCCATCCAACTTGATATCCTCCCTGTGAGACTGCTCATGTGAGATGCATTACTGGAAGATGAAGGAGCTTCTTCACCTCCTACACAAACTTCAAACCAGTCTCTTAGAGACTGACTTTGGGTTTGTTTGCCCATGCCTTTATTTATTATAATTTTAAATGTAAGGCCTAAATAAATCATTGTTTTAAATTAAAACCATGAGCCTGGTATGACTTACGTCTCCTGAGCCAGACCTTTGCCACAATTCAGCCTGCTATACCAGTCACACTTCCTTTAACTCAAAAGGGAAGTTCAAATGATTATCTTGTCCAACTATCTTTCCATAAGTATAGTCTGAAGGCATGTAGGTATTTTAAATCTTACTCCACTACTCCGTAACAACATAAGAGTAATAAAGGTCTTTATGCAACTTATTTTTGTGCACTGGTCCATTTAATGCAGTGCACAGCATTTGATTGCGTGAACGTTTCCACAAAAAATAGTTTTAAATGAGCAAGTTGGTGGTGTTTTAATAGCACAGATAGCCAACACCTTCTGCAGCTTTATTTATTAGTGAAATTAATTCAGAAGACTGCATAGAGACCAAAATCCTCAATTTCATTTTAAAACGTAAAGAAGCACCAGTGGTCAACTGGGAATCAGAGTTCTGAAAAAGATTTAAGAAAATACCTGATCATAACTGAGGAATGAAGATCAAATGGATAAAGGCCCTACAGGAAGGACCTTTAGGAAACCCTGTGGGTCTGGATGATCAGATAGTCCCAAATCTTTGCCAAGAGCACACCAATGCTACCTTTGGTCTCTGGGGAATCTTTAAACATCATTACTGCACAAAGGGTGCAGGGACAGGTTCACATGCACGAAGATTTATTGGTGGGATCAGTAGCTGATGACATACATCAGCTCTAAGTGGGAACGTTCCTTTTCAGGAAAAAATACTGACCAGAGTAGAGGAACATTTAGGACAACATTGCCAAACAGCAAATACATTTTCTGACTCCAGTTGGAGACTTGAGGAAAGAGAGGAAGACCTTCACACTGCCCATATGGCTGCAGTGAGCTTGGCTAGGTCCAAGCCCACGCTGGACCACAGCACAACTCTGAGGTGCTGGGTCTGTGAGCATCTCGTCACAGAAACAAGGATGTTAGAGCTGGGAGAGGCTTGTTGTTCAGCTCCTTCCCCTTCACCACCCCCTTCTCTCCAGGCACTGCAGTGTTATTCCCTTCAGTACTTAAGATTAGCAGATTTGTTTTAAATGTGAAAAAATCATCCAGGCTTTTCCACTTCCCTTGGGGCAGATTATTCTACATCCAAATTGATTTCACTGTCAAGGAGCTTTGCCCTTTCTTACTTTCACACTCTCAATTCCACTGCTGTTATTTGAGCAATTCCTTCCAACTATCTTGGTGTACAACCTTCAGATACGTGTAAATTACTTTGGCTATCACGTAAGCAAGATTTTATAGTGGTGTTTCATCTTGCTAACAATGTTACTATGCAAATTAGCGCAGGAGAGGATTCCCTTCATACCTTTCACCAAGTTAAATACAGGTTTGCAAAACTGAAAATACTGATTTTACATGTTTTTTTGAAAGTCCATTAGTCTTTTTTCTCCCCTGGTAATTTATGTTGGTTTTAACTGTTGTTTTGTTAGGAATTAAAACTGAGTTGCTGGCAGACAAGTAGCAATAAGTCAGTCTTTACAAAAAAGATTGTTAAAATTTCATGCTCATGAGTACACTAAGCCACATTACCCTTCTCTGGAGAAGCTAGACACCATGGAGTTTTTAATCAGGCTTTTACTTTTTCATTTTGGATTGCCAACACCCAGATCTCCCTACAGCTTCATGGGAAAACTAAGCAAGCAGAGTTATTTTCATCTAAGCTTCTTCTCACCCAGTTGTTTTTCAGTTATCAAAACAGATCATGGTGCAAAAATTGAATAAGGAATGACTGTAGCCCAGGCTTGCAATATCTAAGAAAACTAAAGGCTGAACTTAAGAGAATAGGGATGTCCTTCCCCTCGCATCCCATAAAAAATCGTAGGGTAGTTGGCAAGTGCTGCTTGCCATCATGTAATTGTGTGTGCAGACTGAGAATGAAAGATCTACATCTCAAGGAATATACTCTGTGATCTCTGGACAACCAGGCATACAGTTGCCACTAACAACTCCTCAGCTTATCTTCTGCGTGTCTGCACGGACATCCTGAAGTGCCTTCTGTGTGTGTGAACCCAGGCCATGGCCGAGTTTGGGGTTACACCAGGAAAGCAAGAATGGCTCAGTAGCACTGGCAATCCTCTAGACTTGGTCAAGTCATTTAACATGGAGATTTCAAATGCATTATGGTTTGGGATTGCCAGGTGAAAAAGCCCGTTATAAAACCAGTGAGGTGATATATATGCTTCCAAGGAGAAATAAGGCTGAGTATATGTTAGAGTCCAAAAATTTTGTTTCTGGTGTCAGTGCAAATTTTTGGTATGATGGGAGAGATTTAAAATATGTAATATAGAGGTCTATAAAATTAAGATATTTAAATATAGGGATTTAACAGTGTTTAAGTGCCCAAACTGTTATTAAAGTCAGCATTCAAATGAGTAAATGAATCTCCCTAATACAAAAAGTTTCAATTAAATATAAAGGATTGCAGAGACATAATGTTGATAATAAATTTTGTAGATTTTTGTAGAAGGCTGTGTACATGGGGGATTTTCATTTAACTTAGGCCAAAATCAGGTATTAAAGAAGAAGAAGAAAACCACATTGCAGATGAGAAGCAGTAAAATTAATTTCTCATATACACTGCTAGACTAATCTGAGAACAAAACTGACATACATAACCATATAACATAAAAACTAGGTTAAAGCCTAGCTCAAACCTGTCTAAAATTAGATGGCATATGAAATTCATCTACACCCTGTAAAAAAGAATTTCACAGCCAGTGCTCTGGAACAGCTTTCTCTCAGGTGATCCCTGTACACTGGTTCCCAAGTCATGACTGAGGATAAGCATTTGTTGAATGAAATAGAAAAAGAAAGAATTCCTGAAACAATTGGGAGTTTATTTGCTTTGAGAAGATAGAGCTGTTAGAGCACCATAAAAAAACTTTCCCCAACATATTAGAAACTTCTGCAAAGCATAAAAAGGACAACCTCTATCAAGAGCACATCTACACTAAATAGTATGGGTTGGATCAGCTACACTATGAAAACAAATTTGGGAAGAAGCTCAAAGTAAACAACAACATAGTTGCCTATTGCAGTATGGTATGACTATCAAATTACTGAGACTGTTTTTTGTGATGTTTACCACTATAAAGCAGATTTTGAAATTGGATTGCTTATTTAATGTTACATTAAAATTTCTTTTAAAAACCAAAAATTTCTTTTAAACCCTATTAGCTGATGAGTAACATATATATGGCTGCCAAGCCTAGGGAAAAGCATTTAGAATACAAAACCGATGTTGACACAGAAAAGTACCCAAGTGAGTTCTTGAGAAGAAGAAACACACAGTGGTTTAATGTCTGTCACAACCAGGGAAGGTTGGTATGTGTAACCCAGGCTTACATAACTGGAGACATCTGGGGATACTTGGTCAGGCAACAGTGCATAGTGCGCATCACAGTTATTTTTCTTGCCTTCTTCAAAACACAGTCTATGCTAAAGTAGTATCAAACAAGGATTCAAGCCAGGACATCAGTGAAAGCTTTCCTCCACTTTTTTTTTCTGAGAAGGGACTCTTTTCCATCGCAGATCACGGGCTGTGAATGATCTCACTGTTCTGTTGTCGAACAACTTGAAAATTTCATTTGCCTTTTAGTCTTAGGCACTTGTCTGTTTGAAGTGCCTGCTACTGCCATTTCCTGGGTTAGTGGTGATCTGTGTGAAATGATGACATATAGAAGTAATCTATTGTACAGGTTTTTCACTGCAGCTGAAATGCCTGAGTTATTTGCTATTACAGGTTTTTACATTATCATGGCAAAGAACCTGCGACTTACAAGGAATTCATTTCAGGCACTTTTTCACTGACTTTCAGAAACTCTGCCTGCATAAATGCTGTTGATTCAGGCTAAGCGTGCTATCACAATTGCAATTCCAGTTGCATGCAAATTTTGTATCAGGCGGAGAGATGTAGGCAAATACCTCTGTCTCATCCTACATATGTTTAACAGCTTTCCAGAAGCATAGGGAGCCTATGGCTCCAGAGTATTTGACAGGTCCAAAGTTTCCATTGTATAGAAATAAAATTTCTCAAATATACATCTGAATTTTGCAGTTTAACCTTGTCACAGATCCTTATATGCATGATCCTTCCTTAAAAAAGAAAATACACACTCAGTGTTGGTCTCTACTCTTCCACCAATAGAGCAAAATCTGGAATTAACATTGGAGCAAAATCTGGAATTAACATGGTGTGTGCAATAGAAACATGGTTTTATTCTGTGTAAGTCTCCCTCTTCTCTCTTTGCCTTGTCTCTATACATTAGGGACATAAATCTTGATGTCTGTAAGAAGCATTTTCTGGGTGTCAGCAGGATTTCATATCCTTAAGGTGGAGACCATCAGCCTGAGTTTAATTCCATTTATATTGGATACAAAACCACAATCAAGGCTCTTGTCTTTGATTTCTCGTGGAGAGACACACACTTAATTTAAGAAAATAAACAGTTGGTAAGCTCATTCAGTTAATACCAAGGACTAATTATTTCAGTAAGTTTGCAGAGTCAGGCCCATATTAGCATTTTATAATAAATTACAGTTTCTTTGTTATTTTAAATATAAACCCTCTGACTACACCTTGATAGTATATGTGGTCATTAACATGAATATACACATTGATTAATCTATAGAAATATTATCACATGCATAAACATATTTGGTTATGGGTATTAATATAACTAAATCAGCTTTATTTTAGGAACAAGGCTTTATACTGGTGTAAATGCAGTGACATAGTTGCACATGATAGTCATATGCTATGAATGGCCAGATTTTGATCATCCGAATTGAAGTGGAACAATATTTTATTAAAAAAGCAACCTAGTACTTGAAACTGCAAAAGGAGAAAAATTTTATATAACACGATAAAATATCTCTCTAATTTGGTGTACTGTTAGATCGTGCATAAGCGTGAAAATAATATATGCTTTTCTGGTGAAGATGCACTTTCTGAAGTTTTTGCTCTAGACTGTTGGGGAAAAAAACTGAAGCAATATATATAAGTGTTATTTCTCATATAATTTCTGTGAAATACAGCTATTTATTTATCAGTTTGATAACATTCTCTTGAATTCCAATGTGAAATGGCATTCTGTAATGAAGTGATGGTAATTTTAAAACCCCCTTGGTTTTTGAGGTGTTATTGTTTATATTTTCTTTTTCCTTTTAAAAGTGTAATGCCAATAGCATTACTATGTCAAATTCAGATAAATTATGACAAACAACATTTTCACAAACAGAAATGTTAACATGCTGCATTCCTTTCTTTGGAAAAGTAAAAGAAATTATCACAGAAAACACATTTTAATTTAATTATATCCGTTAGGTCATTAAAGTGATGTAATGCGCATGTCAGTCCTCCTTTCATCCATAGATTACTTTAATCCTTCATGTGCTTTTTTTTTTTCCTCTGGCTTTCTTTCATACTTGCTTTGTTTTGAAATTGCATGCTGTCTGGATTATTTGTGCATGACCTCCACTTTAATTTCACATTGAATGTTTACATACTCTGAGAGATTTTCTTGGATCATTTATTCTACATGTGCATTTTTTTCTTTGTTTTCAGTTACTAAACTTTAAATATGCTTGAAATGTAAAAGTGGCATGAAACTTTCGTGACACGGGTATCCAACTATTTTAACAGAGATTTTCAGTATGCATCTTTCAGAAATACATATTTTAAACCACATTTTATACCATGATTTCAAAATGTAAGAAAATAAATTATGTTCTAAGACTCTAAACATATTCCATTGCAGAACTGGAGCCAAATACTGGTTATATTCAATTTGGGCAATGACAAACACATGAGATTTGTCCTTTAAATTATTTAAGAAGGTCTCTGCTCTCTTGGAGGTCATCACTTGCAAAGTCCTGTGTCTGTTTGTGTTCAGTTTAAGAGACATTATAGGTCATTGTCTGACTGACAGCACAGATCACTTCAAACACACACTGTCTGCAGATCTGTGTGCCCTATAGAAATGCCAGCTTCTTTCAATTCACTGTACAGGGACCCTATGTCCTTATTTAGTATCTGAAATAAATGTCCCAAGTAGGCATATCCTGCTTTTACTCAGTATAGTGCCATAAGTCCTTGTGACTATCTATGAAGTCAAAGGTTTTATCATGTAAGAAACCCCAATTTCTTCTATATTAAGTTCTGATTTGAAGAATTACAGAAAAATATGTTGCTCGACATGCAATGAAATACTGCTTATAAGCAGAATTCCATTTCTAAATCACATAGAATTAAAGTATATCCAGAGAAACCTAATGAATAAATATACATCTGTAAAAGAAAGTATTTTCTTTAATTATGCCCCAAAAAAGCATTATAACACACTTAAGAAGTTGCCAATGAAGACGCCAAGTAAAAAATTATGAAATCAACAGCACTTACCATAAAGAATTTTTTATTTTAATTGACATGGGGCTGAATCCACATGCTACAAGCAAATCAAAGGCTTCTGCTTTCCACTTTGCAGTCTATTCTTTTCAGACAGTTAATTAATTCTGTGCACAGTCTGCTATGATTAAAGATGGATGGCTTGATCTCAAAGCATGCTGAACCATCTGTAGCCCTTCATCCAAACAAGCCAAACACACAAGTAAGAACCGGAACATTGTGACTTAAGACCTCTGAAATCAAATCCATCTGGTCTCCAGGAGCTTTGCCTTCAACCGTCAGACCTCACTCACCACAAGTACCTCTGATTCTTTGCAGCCACTTGGTTTGTGCTGATTTGAGTCACTACAGTTCTCTCCACTTTTACAAACTAGTTGTTTTGTCAGCATGAGTGTGACAACAATTAGACGTCCCTGTTTTTGCCCCATGCCTTTTCTCCTTCACAGTCATTCAATGACAAGCGTAAAAAGAACTTCATCTTTTCACGAAAATTCCCATTCTACAAGAGCAAGGAGCAGAGTGAGCAGGAAACAAGTGATCCAGAACGTAAGTAACCTCTTGGAGACGATGTCACATGCAGCAGCACAACAAATGGGTGACACGCATGATACCAGTATCCCACACATGTAGGCAAATATCTGTCAGAGGCAGGCAGGAGAGGTAGTACTACTGTGACCAATGTATGACTGCAGTTTGGATCCAGCTTCTCCTTCCATCTCTGGAAATAGTATTTTCAGAAGAATAAAGCAGTGACCTTAACTTTTGGAAGCGCAAATATGGCTCCTCAAAATTGTTGTGACATCTGTCATAAATCCAAAATTGTCTCTCGGAAATATTCCCAGATCAGAATTGGCTCAAAATAAGGCAAATCTGATTTCTTTCACGACACTAAACTAATTACTTTTTAAAATATATCTTCTAATCTTTTTTTTGTCTTTGACTTTCACCAAGTTGATTTCCATGGGCAGCTTCACTGGAAGTTTAACAATTAAATGAAGCAACCATGTTAACAGCTTGAAGAACTAAATCGGATCTTGGAATGTATACCACCACAAGCATTTATTGCTTGCTTAAATTACATAGAGAACCAGCATTATTAAACATATTTGCTAGTTCCAAGCCCAGATATTCACTTTTTTTTCTTAATAATTCTGTCCTAAATTTATCCAGTGAGGATAGTTTCTGGAACTTTATTTCTCTGGTGGTTCCTTCTTCCTCACAGCTCCAAAAGGGACATTTCACAGTCACTGCCTCTTTCTTTGGCTGAATTCCCATAGAATATGGGTCTAAATTTGTTTCAGAAAGAAAAGGCAGGGATCCAGATTGCTCAATCAACATGGTCAGTCATGGTAGTATCCATTTCAACTCCACTGACTTCTTCCTTCCTCTTCTGCGGCTGTTCTTCCTTTCTCATTGCTCTCTCTGGGGACTTCCGTGCAGGACATCCCCGGATTAGGTGACGACGGTTATGGAACAAAGACTCTGAGTAAGTTCCCAGGAATGGTCACTGTAAACCCTTTTTTGTTTTGTTTTGGTTTGGTTTCTGTTCCTTCTCTGAGGACCCTCCACTCCCTAGCATGCACAAGACAGAGTTTTATTTGTTACCCAGCTGTGAATGCATTACAAATGTTTCAATCGTTCTGTTCTGCATGACGGTATTAAATAACATACAGTGTATCAAGCAGACACTTTCACTTCTTTTGTAATAACACCTTTTGTTTCTGACAGTATGTTATTGCTCCCATCATGGCAGTTCTGTAGAGTAGCATATATAGAACGCGTTTTGCTGCCTGGACTGTTCTTTTCAGCAACAATCCCTCCCTCTCCATCTAAAAGGAAAGTTAAACATTTTAACATGATCACATCCTGAGGAGATCAATAGAAAATTAGTTTATGCTGTTGCTTCTGCATTTTCAGCTTTTTGCATGGGAGTGTTTGTTATTTTGCCGAATTTTAGATTAGTATCTGTTATTAATGGAAGAAGTCATTTGCAGGCTAGAGAAGATCATGCATTCTCCAAAGCTAATTTTGGACCAATTTTCACCATTAGCAACCTATTCACTGTCACGCAACCTTAATTATTTTTTTTTTCTGATGCAGCAAACCTGTCTCGAGACTTGGCATTGCAGAATGTCTAATATGTCAGATCGTTGCTCAGAAACAATTTTTCTTCCTCAAAGTTTAGACAAGAAAAACAGTATGGAATGAAATATTTGCTGCTGATTTCTACATGTATTAAATTCTGTATCCAGAGCTAAATAATGTAAACTAAATGCCACTTGCATGTGTTCGGCTACTTGTTCCTCAGTTCTTATTCCGCTTCTTAAGCACCAAGTAATTGGAGCAAAATGTGTGTTAATGCTGCATCGCCTACTGTTTTGTGTGTGCTTTTTAATTGCAGGAATGCATATCCATGCACACAGTTTTGGAAATCATTCTCTTTCTGACTGATTTGTTGAAGGGACATTTTAATGGTTTAACTTAAGGCCATGAGTGGCTCACAATTTAAAGATGAAAGCTTTATCTCTTGTACAAGGAAGAATGGTTCTGCAAGACTGGTTTGTCAGTGATAGACAGCAAATGTCACTGCCACCTGAATTTTAACCATTCTGTGATTATTTAAGTGTCATAGCAGCTCATTAGCAACAAATACAGATCCTTCCCTGCTAGAGAAAAGTCAAATACTTCAGACCTGATAACCTTCCTGAATATCTGTCCTTACAAAGACAGATCCACGACAGATGTCCACAACATCCAACCATTTGAAAGGTACCTGAATTCTGCAAACTGATAAGGAAAAACGTAGCACCAAGGTATTATATAGGCTGTAATGCCTGTATTAATATTGCACCTAGTTTTAAATTACTGGCACACCTCTAGACATTCTCACCCATCCAAATTTTGTTAGTTTTCAACTCAGACATGTTTTTTAATGACAGTTCTTACTATAAAAGATACTTGCTGTTTTTAAATAAAGTTGTTAAGGGTCCTGTACAGCACATTATCTTAAGATAACCCTTGTTAACTTGCTGTGAAATGTCTAAAAGTCATTAAGCTGTTTTCTTCAAAATATAAGTTGGATTTTTTAAAGCTTCTTCCTAAGCCCAAGAGCAAGGTCTCTCATTTCTTTTTTTATCATATATCATCCCCTCTCATTTCTGCTGCTCCAGTAGCCCCATCATTCCCAATCTATGAACCCTAAGCCATTAGATTGGTACATGGGAGGAAGGCAGCACCTTGTAGAGAATAGGTGATCTTGGCACTATTCTGTCTTTCTTATTACCCCAGGGTGCTCCCAGCTGTACAGCCATTATGCCATTGACTTCTAAATGTCCTGGACCAGCTGAAAAGTTTAAACTGCCAAATGACCTTTCAGATGCAAAGTAATCAGCATTTCTACCAGAGAAACCACTGTTTAATATGGTCCTGCAGACCTCCTGGAGAGCATGTAGCATGATCTTGCTGTCCACACATAGTCTGCTGACTACAATTTTGGAACAGCAACATTATATAATGAAGATTGCACCTTCCTTTCAAGAATGTGATAATAGAAACAGGACAACAGGACACCTGACTTGACAAACCACCAGACTGACCCATCATGATAGTTCTTATATTCCTGTTCACCCATCCAGACTGGTCTGCTAAAGGTTTTCAAACACCAGCTCAAATCCTGAGGCTAGACAATGTCTGGAAAAAGACTTCTTCCTTTTTTTTTTTCCATTGGCTTTGTTGTCTTTTTTTTTTTTTTTTTTTTTTTTTGCCTTTTGGACAGGGTAGAATAGGTACAGTAACAATATTTGATATCAAGACAACTTTCATGTTAATCTGTTAATCACTATGTACAATCCTTTGGGATAGTGCACAGTGATTAAAAACAGACACGGGTTAGAAGTTTAGCAGGAATAGTTCCATTGCATTAACGATGCACATCACTGATAGTGCAGAATATGAGCAGACACTTGGATTTCAAGAAATTGCTCAAGACATCGAGTGAGATCCAAGTTGACCATAATATACATTGAAATGAAGTTATCTGAGATGTCATTTACTGTCTATCACAAAAAGACATGGTTTTGCCGTGGCACATATCACTAGCTAATACATACAGTTTCTTTCTGAAATGCCACAAAAGAGAAAGCTTTCATTTTACCTCTGTAAAATATCTGAGCATTTTCAGGTGATGTCACTGCACAGTTTTTATTTCCGCTTTGCATAACTACCTTTGCATGACTGTGGCAGTTCTTTTAAGTTTCTGCAGCTCTGTGGTGCTTGGTTATGTTCTTTAATTTGCTGTACTGTTCTTGCAGAACATGTGTCTTCTAATGCCAGCGATAGTGAAAGTAGCTACAGTAAGTTACTGCTTTCATTAGAGTCCTTTTACTTTGCATTGCTTGTTCTGTTTGTTTCTTTTATTTTGTTTCTCTCCTTGCTACTCTTTTGTTAATGTTAAAAAGATCGTTGGAGCAAATGGCTTGGAATTCAAATTTATGACCATGTCTTGAGTACAAAGCTATAAAAGAAAACTGGCAAACTTTATAAGAGAAGGGAGAAAGGTTATTACTTGTGATGTATTAGGGACATAAAACTAAACTTGGCTTTGGGTAGCCTGTGCAAGTCAGGATTATTTCATTTAGTGACAAAAGTTTTCTTCAGTGGGGGCAGGGGGAAGTTTCTTGACGATCTTTTAAGAGTAAAATTACTGCACAGCCATAGTCAAATCTGCAAGAGGCATCATTTTTACAAGGTCGCAATTTTTACTTGCATTTCTGCGTGCCTGTATGGAGGGCTAGGAAATAGTCCCAGAAATTCTGTTGAGCCTTAGTTTTGACAATACAGATTTCCTAATTCATACTGCAGTCTTTAAAAAAAAGGTTTGAAAAAGGGTTGCAAACCTTCAGTGCTTAGGCACTGCCACTGAATGTCACTGATACCATGTAGGTGGAGGTCCCAACCCTGCAACCTGATTTGGTTGGATTTACAGGCTCCATGTCATCACATAACCAAGAGGCAGATTGTATGTTCTGGGTAATTCTTAGTAATGCCCATAAATTGAACCAATATCACTATTTTTCAAAAGTTCTGAAAAGAAAAAAAAAAAAAAAAAACCCAAGACATTAAATAAATGGCTAGAAATGTAATAGAAGACAATTAAAATGACAGACTTCTTGCTAGATCACCCAGTTGTTTCATTTATTCAAGCCATTTGCTTAACAAATCAAGTTTTCCACCAGCCACTCAGCACTTGTGCTAAGCACCCACATACATTCAGGTAATCAATGGTATCATACCTCATGTTTACTAGTCCTGGTATAACACATAGCAGTTGAGCTCTGTTAATAAACACTGGTTTGTTTCAGCAAAACAGCTAATATTATCCTATTCAGAAATGGTAAATTAGTTTGTATTCTCTTGTATTGAAAAGGTTTCCTTGGAAAGCAATTGCCAGAGTCACAAGAAAACAGTAGACACTCTTGAATTGCCAAGATCAAATTCTGAGCTGTTTTATTTTTAATGTGTCCTCTACTTGGGAGGAGAGGAGGATTTTTATTTTTGATTGTATTTATATTGACATAAAAGATGCTTTTTCCCCAGACTGACTTTACAATCAGGAATGAATCAAAGGGGTAAATTTTTCAAAAGTTTGCACAAGTCAAATCTCATCCAGATCTGTGTATTTCAGGGAGAGCTCGGGGTAAAAGCCCAGAGGAGAATCTAGGCTGATGAACTGCCCCAAACAGCAGACTTAATAGGAGTGCCCAGTTGCAGCCAAATATTTGGGGCATGTCCACAAAAGCCTGTTACCAAATTTGATCATAAGACAGGCCAGGTAGCCAGTTCTTTGTTGACTGTGTAATAGCTTAAAATAAAGTGTGTGTTTTGAGATGCAAGAAAGGTAATTGAAACAATTTGGGAAAGTTAGCTGGAGCATAGATACTTGGAAGGAAAAGTAGCACTGGAGTAACAACTGCCCATGGCAGTCACTCTCCTTGTAGAGTGGTTTCCATCTGGGCAAGCTCTGGTCTCACTCCAGCAGCATCCTGTTGGCTGAATTTCTCCACACATTACTGGTATGTCCAACAAGTTCTGCCTGGTGGAGAAGATGCTGGCAGGGATTTCTTCTCTGCCTACAGGAGAATGCCATTAAGAAGCAGAGGAAGCCCATCTTAGGTTATGTCAAATAAAAGAGGCTTTAAAATACAGAACCTGGTGCCCAAAGGGCCTGATTTCATTTCCCAAGGGTTCATTGGTGTGTGCTAACATGAATTTGAAGACCTGACCTTGATGAATTAGCAGCTTTGGTTCCCAGATGGAAATTACGGTTTCAGATGGCCATGGTGTCACCTGAAGTCTAACTTGACTGTGTTCAATTTCTACCTGGCCATGGCACATCAGCATATCTCCTGTGGAGAATTAAAGCCCTCCTGAGTCCAGACAATTAGTTTTTGAATCTTCAGGCAAAGAGATCTAAGATCTGCTGTGTTGACAGTTCATCCCATTGTACAGCTCATCACAGCAAATCTCCCTGAGAAAAATAATGTGTCAGGAACCCAGAAAAATCAGATGAGAGTGAGAGGCAGGTGGTCAGAGAGTGAAGTCAACAAATTGTGAGGGATGGAGATAAGAGAGATGAGGCCTGTCATAGGAAGTTCTCTTATTTCACTACAGTTCTCACTTTGTGAGACTGTTGATAAAGGACCCTACACTGTAAAAGCTTATTGACATCTCTGATGTGGGAAGAGTAATTACCAGACATAGTCCTAGAAGATTTCCTAAAGTATTCCTCACTGCCTCCTGATTTATTTATTCCTAATGAAAGGAAAACAATTAATAATGAGTGCCCAGGGTAACATTCCTGGCAGAACAAGACAGCATGCAGTTACTATTTCTGCTATTCTTGTTTGCATCTGGGTAGCTGGGAATCGAGCCCAGCATCACCCACTGCCACAGAACCAACTTTGTATTAACTCCATTTGGACCCAGACACATTGCAGAGTTGTTCTTCAGTGTGATGTAGTGTCACTTTGAGCAGAGTCTGTGCGTCCAAGGTGAGGCACTACAAGTTATTTTACAAGGACACCATGTGTGTTGACTTGCAAACTCATCTAGCCCTCAGTCTGTGCACTGGTGACATGGAGCATACTGAGAGGAGAAAAAAAATGAAGCTGGAGAATTCATGGGGAGAAAATAGAAAACTGTTGGAGGGGTCAAGGGATTTGAATGGGGTTGTGACCCTGTCCCTGTGCCTCTTTTCTTTTCTGTTTCCTCAGCAAATTAGCAGGAAGAAGGGTTGCCTGCCCCACTGCTTTCTGAATTGTGGGAAGAGTGGCTGGAAAGCTGCCTGGTGGAAAAGGGTCTAGGAGTGCTGGTCAACAGCAGCCAAATGTGAGCCCAGAGTGCCCAGGTGGTCAAGAAGGACAATGGCATCCTGGCCTGGACCAGCAGTGGTGTGGCCAGCAGGACCAGGGCAGTGACCGTCCCCCTGTACTGGGCACTGCTGAGGCCACACCTCAAATCTTGTGTTCAGTTCTGGGCCCCTCACTACAAGAAGGACATTGAGGGCCTGGAGTGTGTCCAGAGAAGGGTAATGGAGCTGGGAAAGGGTCTGGAGCACAAAGCTGATAAGAAGCAGATGAAAAGAGGTTGTAGTGAGATGGAGTTAGTCTCTTCTCTCAAGTGAAAAGCAACAGGAAGAAGAAATGGCCTCGAGTTGCACCAGGGAAGATTTAGATTAGATAGTAGACAGAATTTCTCCATTGAAAATGTTATCAAGCATTGGAGCAGGCTGCCCATGGACATGGTTAATTCACCATCCCTAGAGGGGTTTAAAAGACGTGCTCGGGGACATGGTTTAGTGGGACTTGGCAGAGTTATACTTGTCTTTTCCAACCAAAATGATTCTGTGCTTCTGTGATTCTATGAAATCAGCAATTCACACCTTGGCCAGAACACAGAAAAAGTGTGGGTAAGAAATGACTGGCAAGTTCAGGATGTTCTCCTGTAGACCTTCTTATATATCCCTGTAAAAACAGGCCAGTTGGAATCCAGAATGAGGTGTTCTGCATTTTTTCTAGTGGGTCTCTGGCAATTGTTTTAACACATTTCTCTAACTTTTGCTTCTCATGATGAGCATTTAGTGAAAAGTAGCTAGTGTCAAAACCTGTACTAATTGATCATTCCTAGAACCATTCCAAACCAGCAATATTGAAGGCTTCTGATAAATGTCCAGGGTGTAAGCTGGACAGTGAGGAATAGGGGGGTTACAAATCAACTGGGCTTTTTCTAGGAGATATTCTGATGTGTTCATTATTTTTTAGAAAAACATATTGCTTAAAAATTTGAGTATTTGGCTGAAGTATTGCTTATGTCTCCAGGGTTAGAAACCAGTTTTTTGACAGAAGTAAGATATTTTTTATTTCAAAAATATAATTGAAAGTCCTCCAATGTGGTCTCAAGAGAAGATTCTTTGACCACTTCTAAGCAACAAGAAGTTGCAAAAAGTAAACCAGATTTCTTCTGCCAGTGGCATCAACACTTGGTTTGTTATGAAAAATAGGGCTGGAGCCAACAGTGAGATATTCTTTCACCCAGAGGATAACCTTCGGCTCCATTGATTTCAGTGGGAACCACAGACACATTTGAGAGCAGAATCTAACCCTTTATTAATAAGAATAGTATTTTGGGGCCAGGAACAAATGCTGGCTTGATCTTACAGCGGTTGAGTTGTTGCACAGCTGCTGGTGAATCACACAGTCATGCTATTATGGAGTCTATGTTAGTTTATTTGTTCCCATTCTCAGCCGTAAAGCCAAGTTTGCAGAATGGTATATAAAGTACTGGTCTAGCAGAAAGTTGTTCCTTTTGTGATAAGGACACACACAGCCAATTTTGACTTATCCCTGGACCAGTTAATCAAACCATGATTGAAATTTATTTTGAGCCCTGTAACTTAATATATTCTGATTTCTTTTTCAAACCAAGCTTTTAAGGACAGATTTTTTTTTTCATGGGCTCATCAGTTTTTATTTTGCGAGACATGATTTTCATAATGGGCATGAATTTCAAGTCTATCTCCTGCATATGTGTTGTAACACTCTTACACGTAATTCAGTAAAGGTTTTTACAGCTGTCATCAAAATTACACACACATTGTCACATCTATTTAGTCTAATTGCATAACTGGTTGTGATTGCACCAATTACCCAGAGAGGCAATACATAACTAAAAGTTAAAAATAAGAAAAAGTGGTAGAAAAGAAAATTTTACCCTTTGTCAGCAAATCAGCAAGTCACTCTTCTAATGAGATGTGAAGATTCAGAACAAGGTTGAAGTAGTCCTGATTATTACAATAGGTTATTGATTAATAATGACACTTGCATTGGCTCCCCAGAATTGCTGTATTATTCAGGTATACTCCAATTGGCACAAGTGTTGAAGTCTCATTTTATACCCACACAGCTATATTGATCTTTACCTGTAGACAACTTTTCAGTCATAAGTTCATTCTCAGACTGCTGATGATCTTTTTTACATGTTGGATTTCCAGCCTTTCATAGCTATCAATATATTTCCAAATATCATGTGTTTGTTCACATAAATAGGGACTCAGCAAAGGGATTTTTGAACCAAATAGAGGCTGGGATATTGACTGTCCAGTGCAGTCTGTGCAGAAGAAACAAAGCAAGAAAGTGATTTCTCCAAGATCTTGCAAATACAGCTCAGATCGTTCATACGTTAGCCCAAAACCCATCTGAAAGCCTATAAAATCCCTTTAAAATATTAAATTAATACTCCTTATGAAATTTATCTGATAGCACAGGACCTCACTGCCCCATTTATAGAGATTATGAGTTATAACAAACTCCAGGTTATTCTTCTCTTCCCAAGCATGAGAAAACACCAACAGGCAAACTAAGAACAAAGAGAAGCGGGGAGTGGTCCTGAGAAAGTGAAAGTTCTCCAATAATTTTACCCATAATTATATTATGTTTAGGTAACTTTCCTTTTTCTTTCTTCTGTTTCCTTATTTTATGTATTTTCTTCTCTGTTTGATTTGATGGGATTTTACTGAAGAACAGGGGAACATGCCAAAATCCTATAGAAAGATCTTTTTCTTTTTTCTCTTTTTGCTTTATCTGTTACATGTCACAAAGATTTTCCAGATCAATACAGCTAACCTGTGCTAATTAAGCTGTTAATGTGGGTGGTAAATGAGGCTTAGGCAAATTATAAGAGCCTGTGTCCTGATGGATTTCACACTGTGTCTTACACCTCAAAGCCATCACAAGGTTATAGCGATCTGATTATTGATTGACTCTAGAGCTCTTCATTATACTTAATACTTTATGGACTACTTCAGAGCTATGCAGTACTGACCGAGTGGAGATCATTAAAGAGTACCATCTGGTATAGTTAACATGCAAAACAGCCTCTGAGGACCTATAGGATTTTGTCTGGACAGTACATGGCAGGATTTTATTCACTTAGAAATGTAACCTTCCTGAGTCCTTCTTCCAGAAAAGAAAAGTAGTGGAAATCACGCAGCTTTTCCCCACACTCCCATGTTGAGTCTGGAACTGAGGGCTGAAGATCCTTACCTCGGGAAGATGTCTGTCTTTAAGTTCCTGTGTATCACAGTCAGCCCCAAAGTTTCTCCTTACTTACTCCAACTTTTTCCAATGGCTTAAACTTCAGCACAATTTGAGTGAGCTGGAGAATTTTTCTTTGCCTTTAAACTGGCCACAGTTTCACAAGACTTCTGTGAAACCAGGCTTGTTTTTCTCCCTAGCCCATACCCTACTGAGAGTGTGGGTGTACCAAAACCTTTAGTATGGGAACATGTCTGCCAGAGACTGGGCAAAAAAGAAAGTAAAATCTGTGCTAGCTTATCAGTGCTGGTTATAAATCTATGCCAAAGCCAAGTATTAGTCCACAAGCAGAAAAAAACAATAGTTCCAGAGTTACTGTCTGTTTGTCTCCAATTGCTATTGACACTGTGACTCCCATGAGATTCTGCTGTTTAACTGCAGATGTCTGACCTTGGTTTTTAAACAGCTTCTGACTTTGCTGTTTAAATGCTGTTAGGGGGCAATGGAGACAAACTCACCCTTCTGACTTTTTCTCTGCTCACAAAGTAGACGTAAAATACGTCAGATAACTCATGTCTTAGAATAAGCACTTGCCTATCTGTAGGCAGCCTTTGGCTCCAAAAGCGGTCTAGGGACTAGCTTAGACATAAGCACTCAAGCCTCAGGTTTCTGAAACTAGTGAAATGAAACTCCTGGTATGGATCTGTTTACTATTGAAACAGATGTTTTCAAGTTTAAGATGGTATTTGTACAAACAGGCTCCCCTCCATTTGGTTGGTATGTGATGGCTTCATCGCCCACCCCAAGATTTACTTTCTCAGGCTGTTGAAAAATACAGCCTTAGCTCCCACGGGATAGAGGACAGACAAAGCAGGACCATCCTTCTCCCTGGAGAATGGATTTTTTCATCTCTAGAGAAATGAGACATCCTGAGTTCTACATCACCCCTAAAATTTACTGAGAAACTTAAGGGAAACTAATACATCTAATGCATAAAACCTAGTGTAACAGTAATTCTAGGTTTCCAAATTTGCAAAAAGCCAAGAAAAGTGATTACAGTATCTAACACTTGCAAACAGAAAAGAAAATCCCTTGTCCACACTCCTCATATGTTATGTGGCCTTGTCCTCAAATGCTGTCTGATCTCTTCCTTTTATTAAAAATTACGTTCTCTCCTTTGCTGCTTCAGCACCATTGCTAGGCTGAAATTGGTCCTGTCAGTTCTCCCTCTCTCCTAACACATCAGTACAGTTTTTTATTTGCTGTTTCTGTAATTTTCAATAATTACAACATTATTTTTACTTGAAGAGCTCTCTTGCATATTTGTCACTGCTGCCTAGATACTATATCACACACACAAAAATCTACCAACATAGTAGATTCATGGGGTGGGAGTCAGCTTAAGATTTAACCACAAAGAATTTTGTACCTTCTTGGGAGCTAGGCATTGCATCCAACACAAAGCTTGTTAATATAGTTGGGGGAGCCTCGAGGGCAACTCAGACAGCAGTGAGACTACTTCTGGGTGAGGTGTACCCCCCTCTGAATCCCACATGTATTTCCATCAGGCAAGGCAGCACTCTTCCCCTGTATCTGCACACTTTGGTTTGGCAGGAGCCCACCAGAAAAATATAACACAGGCTCACATGCGTGCAAGCAGATGAAATGACGGCAGCCCTGTCTATTTTATAAAGCACTGGTATGCCTTATGATAATAATCTAAATTATTTGCAAATTCCTATCTGTGGATCTTCTCAGAGACAAACCCTGAACTGAACAAAAATAAAACCATCATTTCAAACTTTGCTAAGTTGTATTTAGAACCTGCCAGAGCCCTCATGTGGTACCAAGAATGTGACAGTGACCCAGAAAGAAAAATGAGCAGGAATTATTCATGCTGTAGGTGAAGAATCCTCCTCCCTCTCCTCTTGCAGTCCCTTGGATGGGAGAACAGCGATGCATTGGGACTGTACACCTGCACCCAAATCATGGTCCATATAGTGCCACTTGCTTCTCTTGGCAAATTTCACTGCTTTAGTCCCCTAAATGTCACCATGAGGAAACAGCACTGTCCTAAGAGGGCAGAGGGAGGACAAATGTATAAAATATGATCCTGTGACACCTTCAGTGAAGATAATGCAAACCTGCCTAGAAATGATCCTGTATAACCTGTTGTAGGTGCTTTAACAGGGGATGATTGGACTAGAAGATCTCCAGAAGCTGAAAGTCTCTTTCAGCCCCAACCATTCTGTGAATCTGTGATTTGTGTTCAGGGAAAGGATAAGGATCAGAAAATAGTTCATAGCTAGATATTAGGCTGTGAATGCACTAGACTATGGAGGCTATGCACTGAAGAACAATCAACTAAAATATATATATATTCTGTGGATAAAAATTGTTCCATCTAGGTAGCCTGTTGATTTACTCTGCAGCAACATGCTAGGGCCTTAACAGTAGAAAAAGCATTGTGTCCTAAATTGCTGCACTATCCTTGTAGACAGCGTCATATCAAATCATAAATAAAGGCATGTTGCCTGTCAATAAAAAAGCCCAATTTCAGTAAATATAATTGAAACACATGGAACGGGAGGGCGGGGAAGGAAAAAACTGTCTCCATATATGGAAGTTATGATGGACTTTGGAATGGTTCAGGTGAGAGGCTTATCAAGAGAGAAGTGTTGATCCTGGTCTGTCTCTATGTGAAGCATTTTATCAAACTTAAATACCTGACATGGTGCTCATCAGCTTCAATCTCTTGTCTTTCTTCTCTCATCAGGAGGCCAAGAAGACTGCATCTTTTCTTATGAACCTGTCACAAGACAGGAAAGTAAGTTTCATCTTCTTTTCTATCACTCTTCCTTATATTTTTCGTTTCAGAGTTTGGGGGCCAGCAGAGGAGTAAGCCTTACTCTGCCAGTCCCAGTTCTCTGTGGCTTCTTTTTCTTGGACACTCAGTCTATTTTCATACCAAAAAAACCCCCTGATGTTATGGTATTCCTTGGAAGCCCCCACTTCCTTACATTCCCATGACTCTCCCCAGCGTGTTCTCATGGGCTTTACTAGTACAGTAGTATCTATCTACAAAATATTGATGTAGATTTTCTAGATTTACTGCAATATTGTTACATAGAAAGCCTTTATTATTTTGCTTCTCATGTGATACGTGCCACTGTCCAGAGCAGACGAACCTATGGAAAGGCAACTTAAAATGGGAGGACATCCATCTGATTTAATGGGGGATGCACTTATATAACTTGAGGAGAAAAAAATGCTGCATTTGCCTTTCCATAACTCATGGAAGAGTCCATCTGCAAGCATTTGGGGGTGGCCTTGTTGAACGATAGCAAATATATCTATGCTTCTACACAGTCATTTGACTTGTGCATGGACCATTACAGAGCTCTGCAGTGGTACTCATTTCATTCCCTTTCCCATAACAATAAATAAAATGTTCATTAATAAAATGTGCACCTAAATTTTCACTTCATAAGTAAAGACAACAACTCTGGTTAGCACATATTTGGGTAAATTCATTTATTATTGCTGGTAAGATCACTTAAATGTGCCTTTCTTTTTGTTTTTCAGTTAATTACACCAGGCCCGTTATTATTCTGGGTCCTATGAAAGATCGGATCAACGATGACTTGATATCTGAATTCCCTGATAAGTTTGGGTCATGTGTACCACGTAAGTATGATTTTACTCCTAGTTCTGCAGCTGAGTGAACTGAATCCCTTGGTGCCACATATTAAGTAAATTTCTGTGAAAGCAGCATCTATGAACTATACATAGTTGAGTTTCTCAAAACTCATTTTTTTATCAGACAGAAAAGGGGAAAAGAACAAATTAAAAAAAAAAAAAAAGTCTCCAAAGAATTGTCTCCAAAGCTCTGGGACTTTTTTAAACAAGAAACCTTCTAGTCACTAACTCAGTTTAGTAATCAATCTATGGTTTCTTAAATAAGATAAAGTTTGAAATACTGGTAAAATGTAAAATGTTTTAACTCAATTGCACAGCATCCACCAATAAATATACAGAATAATCTGTGATTTCTATGAGATATAGACTGTTGAATCAGAAAGCAATGTTGGACCCTGAATTAATCAGAGTATTTATATCTTGGACCATTAGAGCTTGCTGTTTATTTGAGGCCCTGATTGCAGTTGTACTTCATTTTAAATGGTTGTCTCTAGCAATACGCTAACTTAAAACTACTAGAGATGAGAACAGAACCAGGCTTATAAATAAGGCCAAATTGAGTTGATGAGATGACAATTCATTTTATCACCGTAATAACATTAAATTTAAAATATGAAATGCATTTTATATTTGAGGTTTGTGTGTGATTCTGCTGAAAAAAGTGGAATTTCGGTAAACTCTAATTTTATTTTTGCCTGTATTGATTGGAGGTAAACATCAGAAGGTATTACTACAAAAAGACAGCTTTATTGTCATAGCTCCATTGAAAACAATATGTAGTAGCCAAAGATCTGCTCTCAGATGTGAAGTACCTTCACTTAGAGCAGACCCAGCATTGCCCACCGAGCGAACCACGGCTGCATTTTTTGCTCTACATGTTTTTGCAGACTTCTTGATCTCTTGTCTTTTGTTTCATGCAGATACCACACGGCCAAAGCGTGACTATGAAGTGGATGGGAGAGATTATCATTTTGTCATTTCAAGAGAACAAATGGAAAAAGATATCCAAGAGCACAAATTTATAGAAGCTGGGCAGTACAATGATAATTTATATGGAACTAGTGTCCAGTCTGTGAGATTTGTGGCAGAAAGGGTAGGTTGGCAGTAGTTTTATTGCCAGTGCAACATGATCTGCTTTGTTTCCACATTGTGTCTCAGACATGATTCTCTGCCAAAAATATAAAATAGTTGCAAAACAGCACCCTAATATTTACTGGCTTTGTAATGACTCCTCAAGTGGAGTCTCTGACTTTGAATGACATCATTTTTGGCACTCTCTGTACTTGGCTGTAGTGCCATAGATTCAGGGTTCTAACACAGTGCCTCAAGTACTCCTCAAAACAGCCTCTACTCTTCCTCTATTCTTTCTACCTCTGTAAGACAGGTAGATAAACTAAATCACTTTCACAGAGGCAAAAGAACGAAGCACAGAAAGATTAAATTATTTGCCTCGGGTGACACAGGGAGTCTTTGATGTAAACAAGAACTGAATTAATCACTAAGAACATGGACATCCTATTACTTTTATGAACTGGTTTTCCTCATCTCGAGAAAATCCTCCTGCCCCTGCAAATTTCATCCCAGTAAAAAATAAATCCCAAGTTTGTTCCCATATCACTAGTGTCTATCTATACTGGCATCAAAGCAAAGGAAAGAATGCAGAGTGGTGAAGCGCATGCCCTGGGCTCCCCCTTCCCTGGTGTGCCAGTAATGGCCCCATTCCAGGGCACTGCATTGCAGATTTGCTTCTATCTTTTGGCTGATCTGCAGCAAAGTCTGCAAAAATAAACACATGCTCATCTGTTTCCAACAGGGCAAGCACTGTATACTTGATGTGTCAGGAAATGCTATCAAACGACTACAAGTTGCACAACTCTATCCCATTGCTATCTTCATTAAGCCCAAATCATGGGAGCCTCTGATGTGAGTACAAACTTCTTCAAGCATTTTATTCTTTCAGGTACAGCCTCAAGTGGCACCACACAGAACTTGAGTCTACATTTTGCTTGTTCTCTAAAATTAGTAATAATGAGAGGAAGCGGGAAGAGTGCCCGCAGAGCCTGTCACCCACTGTATCCTGGTATCCCATGGAACAAGCCATAGCTGTGAACATTTCAGACTGGGACATGTGGGATTATGTGCTGGACCATGAAGAACTCCCTGCCAGTGCTTGGGGTACTTGCTCCAACCTGTGCAACAAGTTCACCAGGGACTCACTCACGCAGCTTGGCCTGTCCCATGTATCCACGGCTGCTCTTGGGGTTTAGAGTCTGATCAAGAGCATGAACCAGGGGGTTGAACCTATGTCAGACTTGAGGTGTGTTCCTCTTCACCAGCCCTTCATTTACCTTCTGTAAGAGGACAGGCAAGGAGCCATGGGACTGGAGAGGGGCAAACATAACACTTACAGAAATGAAGGAGAAGGCACTACCTCCGTGCTGCCAAGGCTGTCCAAGGTGGCACACACTTTCGGGGGGCTAAGATTAAAACTCAATGTAAGATCAGTAAGATGAAATTCATCACAGACAAAGGAGAGAAAATGAAATGCATGAGTACAAGCAGGGAATAATTTAGCTATAGCACTGCAGAAAAGCATCTGGCAATTGGGGTGGATCGCACAAGAATATGAATGGATGGGTAATGTGGTTGCAAAAAAAGAAACTGCCACTGTGGGCTGTATTCATATCAGTGTTGTGTAAGGACACAATAGACAGCTATTTTGTTTTACTGGGTATGGATGAGGCCTCAGCTGGAGTGCTGGCCTGATCCTGGGTTACACCCTGCTGGTGGAGGAGGAGCAGGAATTATCTAGTGCCACAGAGAGAAGGCTGAGGAGGAAATATGGAATTGATACTCATCCTGAGTTAAAACTCAGGATAAAATACATGAGTTGTTTTCCATGTACACTTACAGTTACGCAAGAGCTATCAGCTTAATTTGTTGTGATAGGGGTGAAATTTTGAACTCCCTGCCCTCCCCTCCCCCAAGGCTCTGCAAATGCCAGGTAGTGCCATAGGTATGTGTTTGACAGCTAAAATGCTGGCACTCCCCCTCCTGTGACCGATACGTGTCTGGTGATGGCAACAGTGTGCCCGCAGCCACTGGTCACAGAGCTGGAGAATGCCAATATGACCTGTCCTGGAAATGTGCATTCTTCTTGGCCCTGCCTTTTGGCAATGAGCCTGTTGTTTGTCACATTACAAGGAATGATGCACGTTATGTGGTACTTACACAGCACCATCCTGACTTCCTGACTTTTCTTCCAGCCTGACAATTCAATAATATTCTGATTTTGTTGCTGTATAGAAGGAGAAGGGTAGTCTGATAGCCTGCCTTCTGCACTGATTGTTTTAACAGAGATCTTAACATACAGTTTTCCCATTCATAAAACATTTCCATTGTTTGTTTAATGCTGGCATTGCTTCTGGAGTGATTTTTTAGAAAAAGTAAATAAAAGTGGCCCTTACTCCAAAAAATACATCAGGCAGAACCAGAAAAGTGGTAATAACATAAAGGCTTTGTCAATTTGATACCAGAACAGCAAATCTTCGAATAGACTGACTGAATGGTGTGTTATGAAAATGCAAAATATTATGACAATCATTCTGTTATTGAACCAAAGCAATGCTAATACTTCACTTAGGGCAGTAAAATGAGTGTGCTGTTCAAGAAACACCTGGATGTGGCACTTAATGCTACAATCTAGTTAACAAGGTGATGATCAGTCAAAGGTTGGACTTGACTACCTTGGAGGTCTTTTCCAACCTAAATGATTCCGTGATTTTGTGATGCAGTCTTTTTTAGGATGTACCTACTGCAACACAAAAAAATTACAGGTGTATCTGCCGTAACTATCACTCTTGTTCATACAAATGGGTTGAAAGCTACTGTAATGGCAAAGTCAAAACACAAAAGACAAAAAATTTATAATGACAAGATGCAGAAAAACAAAGACAAAAGATTTATCTTTCATCAAAATTAGCACATAAAGTCATCTTTCATTTATGCATATGCTCATTCGCACCCATCTGACAGTGGAAGTAAGAAGAGTGAAGGGAGCAAGGGTGCAAATCAAGTTTGCACCTGCACTTGAAATTTGGTTGTTGCAGGTTTTCTGGAAATACCCTATTAACACTTATCACCACAGCAGTAAATGACTATAATGACTATGAGGATGTAAAAGCAATCAGAACACATTGGTGTAAACAAGCTGCTCTGTCACCCCTTCCTCCCTTCCTTTCTTCCTTCCTTTCTCCCTTCCTCTCTTCCCAGTCCTACATGACTCCACCTGGTTTACTCCCAGAGGCATCCTTGTTCATACCCTTCAATCAGCCTCTCCTTCTAGAGGAATGAGGACAGTGGTGAGATCATGGGGATGAGAAATGGAAGTAAGAAAGAACCTGCCTGGGTGAGCTTTTCACTGGGAGAGGAGGAAAACACTGGAAGATATTCACTATATTTTGAATTCACCAGCTGTGCAGGTCCCCAGCTAAGAAATAAGAAATAGAAGGGACTGCAGTATGACAGCAATTTTATTTCATCATGAAAAATTGACATCATGGCCCTCCCCCTTTTCCATCCTCTCTTCTAAGGGCACAGAATGGGCAGAGTCAGGAATACAACTAGCACAGTTTTATACTCCAGGCAAATCTACAATCTGAAAGTGTAATGCAAATTTCTACGTGTTTCAAAATACTTCCTATTTTAAACATTTGCTTATTATTTTATTTGTATTATCTTTTCTGCTATTCAAAGATCTTGAGGAAGACTTCTCAAAAATTTACCAGAAATAGATCTGCAAGGGAGAGGATGTTGTTAGCATTACAATATTGGTTAAATGCCTGTAAGATGAAAATGTTAAATTTGCCTAAGAATTTGCAGTGGTATGTCCCACTGCAAGACAGGGTTTTGGTTCAGTCACCTAAACAGGTGTTCAAATAGGTGTAGCTGATGCAAAGTCCACCTGAACTTGATTACACAGTAATCTTTCCAATAAATAGAATTAGTAGTATTACAAATTCAGCAGGACAACACACAGGTTATATTAAACCTATTAATATAATCTACAAATAACTTACATAAATTTTAAAAGAAATCTTTCTTAGCCTTCATTTTATAAACCTGCTTTCTCCATGGTATTAGCACTTCCAAAGCGATTTTTCTAAGCAGTGTTCCCAGCTATATGGTTCCTTATGTAGGTAGGCAGCTTTAAGCCATTTCTAGAAATACCTTTTTGCATCCTGGACATCTTCCAGAGTGTTTTTCAGAAGCCAAGTAGGAATTAGCTGTAGCAAGTTCATACTGTTGTGAGCTTCATAGAGCTTTTTTTTTTTGCACCATCATGTCCATAATTTCCTACACACATCACCCATGCCATACTGTATACAGTCCATTATCACATAATCATATGATTCAGTGCAAGGCATAAAATCAGATTTATGCAGAACACAAGATGCTCCCTTCTCTTGCTTTCCTAGTTGCCTCATAAAATTTCTGTCATGTTTTAAGAAAAAATGAATCCATGCTGGGAAAAAATGCTAGAACAAGCAAACACTATTTATTATTGATAATTGGGACATCTATAGGCATATGAGTGCAAGGCAGTGAATGAGCATGAGCTTGATTCATTGCAAGTATACAGTAGTACTAACACCTGAGCGTGCACAGGCAAGACAACTCATTTCTTAAAGTTATTAGATAAGGCTTCTGCTGAAATAGAAGTGCTCCATCAAATAACAAAACACTGAAAAAACCCAGAATGTTACTGTCTGCCTTTATTTTTCTATTTCTTGGCACCCAATAAGCAGTCAGTACGACCTTATTCTTCTGAGACCACCAGCTGAGTCTGGGAAATACCAAGGTTCCTGACGGAGCTTCAGGCAGGAGTGCAGAGTGCTCAGACTATGGGACATCCTGAATTCCAGACCTACTTATGGGTTCCTGATATCTCAAGTCTATCTCAGTTAGCAGCTACCAGACTTGGGCCTTGTATTTTGTTTGAGAATGTAGAGTAGTGAACCCAAGATAAAAATTTGGTGGAGAAAAGTGAAATGGGAAATAGTCTGAAGAAGTAGTTTTGTACTACATAAGAATGAAATTAAATTGAAAATATTGAAGTTATCCATGAACTGTTGGAAGAATTTCACCATTTTATTCTTGTACCAATCTCAGTCCATCTGTGATTCAGTTGAACATGTCTTTTGAAAGCCATTCTAGAAAGAATCTAAACTTTTTGATGACTTCCTCCGTGTTTCTAGGGAAATGAATAAACGTCTTACAGAGGAGCAAGCAAAGAAAACCTATGATCGAGCAATTAAATTAGAACAAGAATTTGGAGAGTATTTCACAGGTATGTTTTTATTAATACCATTTTTTTTCCAAGATATAGTCTTTTATTGCAAAGTAACTGGATCAACTCTGTCTTTGACCTAAAATACCTATCAGTATAGTGTGCCCAACCCTTCTAGTTGGAGAGTATTGTTTCCTTGAAATTCAAGAGTAGTTGAGGCACTCGACTCCTGAAAAGTTTGATGTCCTGAAGGAGTATCTATGCCAAGGCAAATTAAGGGGCAAACCACTGTGCTTTACGTTACAGTTGCTTTAGCTTCTGTCAGCTTGGGCCTGATCTTGTTAACCTCAGCAGCCAAGAGTGAACTCATTATCTAGGTCAGAAAGGTTGTAAATCTGCTGCTGCCCACTGCTAAAGTAGTTTCTAAATAAAGTAAAGTGTAAAGCTTGATGTCCAACAGTGGGAATCTCTTGGGCTGCCCTCCCCAGGACAGAACTGCTCGTTCTCTGAACTAACCTGTCTCAGTCTTCTCAGTACAAGCAGTGGGATGGGTCTCTGTCATAGGCAGGTGCCATTGATTTGAACTTAGTTGTCATCTGCAGGGGTATGTCACTTCCATAATCAACATCTCAGTATGCTGGTATTCCTTCTCATTCCATCAGTATCTATGAGTATGCTGAAAATCTGCTGACACTGGATGCTGTATCTATCAATTAAAAGAGATATTGATATGTTTCCTCTATTGCAGCTATTGTCCAAGGAGATAGCTTAGAAGATATATATAATCAATGCAAACTTGTAATTGAAGAACAATCTGGGCCTTTCATCTGGATTCCTTCAAAGGAAAAATTATAAATTAGCCACTGCACCTCTGATTACGACGGGAGAATATTTAGAAGAAAACTATAATATACTATTTGGAGGCTTTCCTGTTTTTGTTGCATTTATGTTCTTTGCAGTCAATGTGAATTTTGATGAATGTACAACACAAAGTGTTTGAAGCCATGAAGGACACTGATGGGTCAAAGGGTAGGAACAAAAAGACTTCTACCATATAAAGCAAATCTGTTGCGTGCTTAGAGCACGAGTTGTAGGCATAAACTTTTGACATGGAGACCCTCTGTCAAGGGGAGCTAAGCCACCTCCTGTGCCCACGCGGACAATTCGATCAATTTCAATGGCTGAGCTCAGTGTGTTGATTGCTTTAGAGAAGTTCCCAGCTCTTGAACCTCATATAGGGCTTGATCCTGCAAGGCGCTCAGCACTTGACCCCAGTTCCTACAGATGAGTAGCCTGTTGACTTGGAGTCACTTGTGACCCTTCCCTATGCCGTTCAGTCCCACCAGTTCCAGTAGGACTATTCATGTGCTCAAAGCGAAGCACAGGCTTAAGCATTTTTGCTAGATCAGGGCTACATGCACCTTGCAAAATCAAGCTCGGAGTATTTGGTCCACTTCCTACTGAGGTCACTGTTGGGACACTCTGTGACTTGACTGGGAGGTGGGTCCTGTTCTAAGCTTGTCATTGCACATTTGTAGTTGGTACACCTCGACTTTGGTAACTATGCACATCTTTTGATTTCTGAAACCAAGTCAAGCATTTCTTTTTTCCCCTTTGGAAGCACTATTGCATCAGGAGCTACCAACAATATGGTTTATTTTGATGGTGTTTAGGGGTGGGAGAGGATGGAAGCATTTCACACCACACACACGTGCACACAAACACATTCCCACGTGGACACACATGTATGAGGATTCACAGCACCTACGTTAACAAGGAGGGATACAACTGGGAAAAGCTTTAAAATTTTTGATTGTCTATTTTATCATTTATATTGATAGAAGGCACTTAAAGATGGAATAATTTATAAAAATAAAAATATATTGATGTATAGAAACTAATTTCTATAGGTAAAATGTTTTTGTGAAGATATTTTGTAAAGATTAATTAATTGAAAGATTAAATATTTACACCCTTGTGTGACTGTCAAATGTAAGGAGGACCATCAAGTTGCATTATACCTCTTCCATAACAGATTCTCTGTTATTAGTGGCAAGAAAGATAATTCCTCAAATTGTAATTGTCATCTTCTTTTTATTTCAATTTAATCCTCTCCCTTGCCTCTGTTTAATCATGATGAACTCCTGTGGAAAAATCTCTTGAACTCACTGCCCTGTAGGAATTTTCTGAACACAAAAGTATAATGCATCTTTGAGAGAGACAACTATTCAGAAGCAAAATGTCAGTGCTTAAATGCAGTTAATAATTTCTCTCTTAGGAAGGAGGCACCCTTAATCCCCAAATGTTTTATGATTCTTCCTGTTTCCTTCAGGGAAATAGCAAAAGCATTTGATCTTTCCTCTCTTTTCAGGCAGGTCACCAAATAACTTGTATCTTCATTCATTTCACAGTCAACAAGGGTCTTAAAAGCAAAAACTGAGGCAATAGACATTTGTGAGGGATTTGGGGGAAGTCTGTGGAATTGCAGTTTGGGGTGTATGGAAGGGGAGAAGGAGGTATTTTTTTCTCATTCCACGTTGCCCTTATTCTGTATACTGATGCCATTCTTCACTGACTTGCAAGGGGACAACTGCAACAGATGCTATGACAGTAAAACTGAATTGCCTTTGCTGCTGCTGGACCATGTTCTCTGTAAAACCCACACTCCTGCCTCTGCTGCACTGCAGGAGTGCAATGCTTATAGCTGGTGGCTACAGCAACCCTGACACTTACAGATGTCTTAAGGGCAAATGCTAAATAGACTCCTCTGGTACTTGTCTATTTGAAGCTTACATTTCTGCACCCTGTCCAGCTGACAGGTCTACCCAGCCAACTTCCGCGGACAGCGCGATGAGCTGGATGTTTGCAAAAGCCACCAGCAGTGACAGGGTTAAAAATACGGGCATTTTAGTGGCCCTGAGGGGGCCTCTCACACTTACTGCCCAACTGTGGTAACTTTGAGAAGTTCACACTTCTTTAACTATTTTTCTTGCCTGGTCAGCGCAGATTTATAAACAAGGGTTTCAGTTAAGTCTCTGGAAGAGCTTTGTAACCGGAAGGGCTAGAAACTTTTTTTTTTTTAATATATATTAATGAACACTTTGATTTTGGATAATTCTGCAGAAGTCCACAGAGTGACCCCAGATCTATGGAAGCCATGGATTTTTCCATGCTAGCAAAATACTATTGCCCCAGGCTGGGAAATAGCCCACCAGACCTGAAAAACCAAGTATCCTAAAGCAGGAACTTCATTCTAATTTTCAGCTCTGTTTTTAAGCAATCAATTACATCTGCTTCTTTGTTTCTTAGTTCAGCATGCAGCCTTTTATGGTACTATCCTACTAGTAACTGTTTTGCTTTGTCATGTGCTGTGCTTTACGGTGAACAGTAACACTACGGCTGAGTACAATCAATTTTTCATCAGTCCTTGGTTACTGTAGTAACATTATTTATTTTTCCCTGTCTGTTGTTTGTGCTTCCATTTTAGAGTTGACATTGCACTTCTTTTTTTTTTTTTAAATAAAACATATATTTAAAAACAAATCATCAAGAGAATCAGTGAGAGGTCTTATTTCCCTTAGGACTTGTACTCCCATTTGTTTTGTGTGTTGATGTTTTGCGTTCCATGTTGCAGCATCCTCAGAGCTGCAGTCCATTTTTGCATTGCAGCTGTTCAGATCATACTGGGTGGTAGTGGGAGGAGGAAGAAAAACATAAGACTCATGCAAAATTACATCTGGTGAAAAAGTCCAAACTCACAACCCACAGCAATTGGCGCCTGACTCCATATTGGTGCTAACACAGCTTAGCATAATCAGATTCCTTTTCTGTCCATGTAAAAGACTTGGGAGTGTCTAACCATGAGAGAAATGCAAATGCTGGACCCTTTAGGAAAAGTGCCAGATCACACCCCTGGTGCTATATCTTATGTTCTGGCACAGTGTGTAGCACCGTAGGGTCTAAGCAGAAACAAAATTATCACAGCTTTTTGTCCACCCATGGATGATCACAATGACATCTTGCTAGCTTTGTGCAGGTGTGCAATATTACAACTTAATTAATTTTCCTTGCCACAAACAAAAAAATAAAAAATCTTCCATGCACTGACTCATTGAGAGCTTGCTAATAGGGCTCAGTGGAACGGCACTTCATCACTGGTCTTACAGTCTGACCATCAACCAGTGAAAGAGCCTCTTTCTTGCTTAATCCCCCTTCCTACAGAGGTACCCTGTCCATGCTAGCGCTTTGTAATTTCTTTGGTAGTAAAGGCTGTTTCTAGATCAATATTCTGTGATGTAATTGTGTTTGTAGCTAGCATGGTTTGATGCTCCGGTGTGGATAGGGTCCTAGGAACCACTCGGTGAAAGTCAAGGATAAGAAACCTCTCCGTTGCACTGAAATTACAAATCCTCATCCTGGAGAGCAGTGTGGAACCCGAGCTAATAACCACTATGAGCCAGCAACAGTGTCCTAGATATACAACATCCACCTACCTATTTACATTAGTTTCCTATGGAGAAATTGTTGGCGTTACACCTTCACTGTTACTTGCTCATCAGCACTCAGTCAAATTGTATTTTTGTTTTGGTTTTCTTATATTTTAATGTTTGTTTTCCAAATTGTATCCCTGACCAGAGGATTCAGTGAGTGAAAACACATGAGGATATTTGTAGGAAAAACCATGTTGATGAAAGAAGTACCAACCTTCTTTTTCAGATGCAGATTTAAAGCCATAATATCTGCTGTGTTCACAGAAAGTGGTCTTTTATCCTTCACAGCTTTTAAACTCAATATTTTCCCTCTTGAACATTTTGCCTGTCATGTTATGCATGTGGTTCACTGTGCAACTGCATTCAAGTGCGCAAGCCCATTCCTTGGCGGAATAAACTTTTTTCTTTCCCATTAAAAATCAGACATTTTGTCAGTTGGTTCAGAAATAAGAATGAGGTCATTATGCTAAAAAAATTAAGTTTCCATTCTAGGACACAAATCAGCATCAAAGGTAACAATAGATAACATCTAAAATCTATCCAGCATATAGATAGCCTAGATCCTCAGCCACTGGAAATCAAGGTCACTCCTCTGATTTCAATGGAGTCCACCCCATTTATACCACCTGAAGTTAAACATCCATCCTCTTCATCACACTGATTATTTTACATCTCTGTAAAACACCAAGGCCATCTGATTAAACAGCAGCTCAGCACTTTCCATCATTAGTTACTGTTTATTTCACTGTAACACCCAAGTCATGGACCAAGATACTTTTGAGGCCAGTGCTGTGAAATTCCTAACAAAAAGACACCCCAAGGGCCAAATAGATTTGCAGAAGGCTTCAGCTGCACTGATATCTCACTAGGAGCTATAGGAACTACCACCTTGATGCCTCATTGGCCCTTTTGAGACTCTGTCGTTAAGGTGAAAAGCACGAGAGGCAGTCCATCATCTCTCACACCACATTAGCAGCTTACACCTTCTGGCCCTGCAGCACAGGCAGCTTGCCCTGATGTAAAACAGCATTTCTGGGGATGGGAGCCAGCATCCTAGGCAAGATCTTCAAGGGGGGGAAAAAAGCATAAAAAAGGGGGAAAAAAAAAGGGGTGGGGGGAAACACTGTTGGCTCTTAGTGGGATAGCAACCTTTTAATTTCTGGATTTGTGCTCCTAAATTTGAATTGGCCAGTTTGAATTTCTGAGTGCAGCAGCCTGTACGCGCCCAGCTGCTCCCTCCGGCACAATGTCCGGCGCGCGTCTCTCTAGCAGGATGTTTCTCAGTCCAGCTGTAGTGTCGGGTACTCAGAATCTGAACTGGAGTTTACAAAACACCCTGTCCAGCTTACACTCCTGTTATGTGTAAATACTCTGCGCATCCATTCCATTTGTGTAAAGAATAAAGCACACACAATTATAAAAATTAAGCTGTATATTTCATACTAGCTGTGTCCTTGCTTATTTATTCCGGTCCAAGCTCTCAGCTGTGGTTCAGTTGTAAATGCTTGATAGAGTGTTTATAAATATGTCATGAATTTTATTATAAAATATTAATATTAAAGCATTTTTACACTTTATAGCAAATGGCTTCTTCACAAGGCATAATTTGTCTTTTTTCCTTAGAGAAAAATAGTAAAAGAGAAATATTATGTTTTTATTTTGTCTTGAGACATTATCACATCTATCACACAACACAGATACAAGTCTGGAATTAGGAGGATGGTTTCAAAAATGACTGAGGATAGGATACATTTTTCCTTCTTGCCCCTTTTTATTTCCTTTTGAGTTCACATTGTATGGAAGTTGCCACCAAAAAGATTCATTCTGAAGTACAGCCACTTTCTCCTTACCATAGTTCTGCTGTGAATTCGGTATCATCAGCATCTTGGTGAATAATTACCAGAATATCTTTTATAATTAAATAATCATTCCATATTTATGACATTACTGCACAGCCATGGGGAAAAGGACTGTAATAATTACATTATAGCTGCTTGTGAGCAGCTGAGTGGAGCATAAACTCAATTGTGCTATGGGATCCCAACAGCTCAAGAACCTTGGGGTTTGCCCATTCCCGGAATATCTTTGCAGATGGTTTGTGGGCTCCAGGGAGGCCATGTGAACATTTTCAGTCCCCAGCAGAGAAAGCAACATGATGAGGACACTGCTTTTGGCACACAGACAGTGCTATATGCAGTCTGCAGAGGACCACAGAGCCTCCATATGGTTCTGGCAGCGACAACTGAGAGTATAGGGAAAGAAACTCTGTCCACAGGATTTTACACACATGATCACAAGGATGGTTAATCATCTAAACATTCATTGTGATGCTTTAGATTTCTCTAATAGATTGAAAAAAGGGAGAGAATCCAAACAATTCACATTGAGCAGGGTCTCTTAATAAAGCATTTTCTTCTTGATCCTCTCTCTAGGTCAACCTGAGCCAATTCCCCAGACTATATTCTGCAGAAGCAAGAGAAACTTAGAAAAAAATCCTTATAAAATGCATTGGAGACAGTACTTAAAATTGCAGGAAGCTAGATATGCTGTAATGATCAGGTCAGGCAGTGGTGGCAAACTTTGCCAGCCTTTTGCCTTGGCCAGGCGTAGAGTGTATCTCTAATGGTCATATTTTCTCATTTGTCCCACTGCCTTTTAATGGTCCCTTCACACAGACAGCCAAGTATCTGGACTCAGTTACCCATTCACAGCCTGTAGTTTGAAAGACACTATATCCAAGTTTGGAAAATTATTTGGGACCAGAGCCATGAGGTAGCTGAGCAGTACTTCTGTTGTACAGATACCTCCAAGTGCCAAATCCATTTTAAGGAAGTCATTTCACCATGATTTTCAGAAGAATTTAAGTGTCTATCGGGCATAAGCAAGTTGTTCATTTCACTATAATCAGAGTACTTAACAGCTGGCACAAAGCAAGGCAATGACACCTGAAGTAACTGTGGGAAAGCAGGATAATAGTGATACAGGTCCTAAATATCTGGGCACAGAGCAGATCCTCTTCCCCATAAGCAATCCATACAGAAATCTTTATTATCAAAAATTCCATCCCTGAAAGTGTCCAAGGCCAGGTTGGATGGAGCTCTGAACAACCTGGTCTAGTGGAAGGTGTCCCTGACCATGGCAGGGGGATTGGAACTAGATGACTTGAAGTCCCTTCCATTCCAAAGCATTCCATGATTCTATGATCTTGGACAACTCAGGAAGACCTACCATATTAGCCCTACCAGAGCAGGACTCGCCAAAAGCACCATTACAAATCCCATCACTGCAAGGAAGGTGACACCATGGCTGCAGAGCACGGAGTGCTTGTGTTGGCTGGCTGGGCATGTCACCAGTGAAAGAGACATAGCTGAACTGGTCTGCAGACCAGTGTGGAAAGCTGTGGACAAAAGCACAGCTCCCTTGCTCACTGGAGGAGGGCAGTTCTGGACAGGACCCACTGCTGCAGTCTCTTACTGATGGAGGTGGATCCTGCCTGACCCAATGGAGAGTTAATGGTGCCAAATATCCCAGGGAGGGGGAGCATGGTGCCCAGAAGAAATAAGCTATTTTAGTCGGTGAAGGAATTTAATTGCTTGCTACAGAAACTCATTAACTACTGTCAACTACTCATTAGTGCTTGATCTAAGCAGAACCAGGTGGTGGCAACCAGGGAAAATTAATTACGTCTAACATATTATAGCAGTGATAGGGTTGTTACAGCATCAGTAGAAGGCCAGTACACAGCTGGCCCCTACACCACACCAACTGATTAACTAATGTCTCGGGGCAAGCAACTAGCCTGAGGGCTTGCTCTGGACTGTATGGACAAATAGCTTTCACTGCAGCCTCTTCTGGCTTCCCTTCCAACAGGGACTCACTGATGCTGCCAAAGACTGTGCCTTGCAGTAGAATACAGAAATGCAATAGGGCATCAGCTATAAATGGCAATTTGAAGATGTCTTTAAGCTGCAAAACTCTGGGATAGGCTTTAAATATGTAAGAGAAGTATGAAATGCTGGGAATCTGGAGTAAAATCCATCCCTAACAGCTCATGTGAAGTCCAGTCTGAAGCAGAAATTCATCAGTGGCACCACCAAACCCTGGTTGACTTCTACCTGACTTACCTGCTTCAGAAGACTGTTCTGAGCAAAACTCATGCTGGACTCAAAGGAAACATTTTCTTTAAAGTCTTCTTGTTTCTTCCTTTTTCCCAAGAAAGGGTGCTGCCACTGTGCCATCTGCAGTTAAAGCTGATCAGAGGCTGTTCATTACCTTCAAATCTAAGCACAGGGCAAAATTTTCACAGTCATCACCATATTTAAGTACTGCGAGTGTCAAACCTATGTCAAACACCCATTTCTTCCTCTATTTTTTAACAAACAGTGTTTTGAACACTGTCAGCCTGATGACTCACAGAACAAATCTGAAGGGTCTGAGGGCAAATGCTTGTCTTACACTCTTGTCATCTGAAATAGAGGTTTTGGACAAGAATTGTAGGATGCAGGAGTCACCAATGCACCATTTTTCCTCCCCGGATGGTGTATTTATTGGCTGTACTCTGCTTGCCTGGATGTGATTTGCTGGGAGTCAGATGCTCATTAATGGAAATACAACCCCAGTAAAATATTAAGCAAATATTTCCTAAGCTATTAACTCCTCATCTGTATATAATCCTTCTTTAATAGCACTGGCATTTGCTGTAGGTAAGTATGCTCATCAGCTTACAATGAAACCTCACAGGCAGCATATCCAGAGCCTCTTTTCTCAATGGACACCACATTGTCCTATTTTAGAGATACCAAATGAGAAGGAAAACACTATTCTGAGACTGTGTCTGCTAAACAGGGAAAAGCTCTTCTGATCCCCAGCTCCAAGGGAATTGGCAGAAGGCCTATTTCCAACTAAATGAGCTTAGATGTTTGCCTGAGCATAGTCCATGGGGTAACTGGATTTGGGGAACATGTACAGCCTATGGATGTGATGCAAGTGGATCACGCCTTACTCAGCTGGCTGGATTTGGGGTGGAAAAGGGGTGGTCGTTTTGTCAGCTATAGCAGGTATGTAAGTGAGGCCATGGGCCCCAGACAGAGCTAATGGAGAGGTGTGGGAGTGGGAAGGTCTCACATTGTTTAGTGCCTGCTTCACTCCATTAACCAGCAGAGTTACAGATGGAGGCTAACAGGTCTCTGAGCATGAAGTTACACAGAGCAAATACCAATTTCAATGCATTAAAGAACCTGGAGTAAAACACTAGGGACCAGGAAAGCAGTAATTCATAGTCCTGTAGAAGAAGCCGGTTGTTAATTGAACATTTGCTCAAGGAGACAAATCCCCAGTGACCACAAATTCCTGCCATAAATACAGCAACTGCCTTCCTTTAAGCAAGAATTGAGGCACCACAGAACAGTGAGTGCCTGAGAGAGACCCACACAGCCAAGGCATCATCTCACTGCCCTCAAATGCTTTCTGAAGGGCCCCTCCACATGTGTGTCACAACCCATCACCTTAACCCAGCTCCACTGGCTCTGCAGAATAGCTGCAGACTTGTTTGTCCCCACGCACGCAGACACACCTGGGCACAGACAGAGCATCCAGGGACACAAATCACTGATCTGAGCAGTCGGAGTGTCTCAGCATCAGAGGAGCTGCTGCAGCAAGCGCTGAGACAGCAGTGATATATATCTCTCTCTGGACTGCAGGCACTGCATTCCCACCTTCAAATCCCTGTGCAGAGCCCAGAAACACTGCAGTATTGGGATTCTGATGCTACCACTCAAGATGTTAAACTTTTACAGGGCAGTCCTTCAAGGTCCCTCACATAGGTACCTGGACAGTATGCACCCATCAGCCTAGGGTAAGGAATGTATACAGTGGCTTTTCTATATAGCTGTCTTGAGATCCAGTGAGATGAAGCTAGAGTCCCCCTGAATTGCCCAGCCTGGCTGGAAAGCTTCAGGGTGAAAAGGAGAGCATACACACACTCCATTTCATGGAGGGTTTGCCACCTTGGCTGGAGCAGTATCATTGAAGTGCTGCAGGTACAGGTTATTAGGAATTAATTCTCTTTAGAGCAGCTAGAACTATGTCTTCCCAAATTTTCCATAGAAAAATAGCCAAAAGTTTATGCTGGACTTCAGTGACACTTTCTACCCATCTGTTATATGACTAGGGAATTCTTCTCCATATGATGTGTGCCCACAGTGCAGGGAAGTAATAATGCTACCTCACACCAACAGACTATCTGCACAGTCTCTGTTGTGCAAGGACCATGTAGGCAAGAAATAATTTAAACTACAGCACCTTTATTGCTATCTTTTAGCCCATGGTACAAGATGTGAAGGCAGGAAACAGAAAAAGAAAAAGAAAGATGGAAGAGTGATGTTTAGCTGCAAAGGCCATAAGAAATACCTTATTTTGAGGAGGGGTAGAAAAGTTGTAAGAAGAGAATATGAAGAAGCAGGTGTCAGAGGAAGGGCTTGGCCATACACAAAGAGGGAGGAAGGGGGTTGTGAAGCCAACAGTCCATACTGATATCAAGAAGTTTTAGTGGGGTGGGGTTCGGTCTCTTCTCCCAGGTAGCAAGTAACAGGACAAGAGGAAATGGCCTCAAGTTGCACCAGGGGAGGTTTAGATTAGATATTAGGAAAAATTTCTTCATTGAAAGGGTCATAACACCTTGGAACAGGCCCAGGGATGTGGTAGAATCATCATCCCTGGAAGTATTTTTTAAAATGAGTATATGTGGTACTCAGGGACATGATTTAGTGGTGAACATGGTAGTGCTGGGTTAATGCTTGGACAGGCAGTGACCCGACCATAGTGATGGCATCGTTTGCCACCAGGAAGGAAGGGTGAATGATGAATAGCTGCACAGCATCTAGTAATGGATAGCAGCACAGCATCAAGCCCCTTATTTGTTACATATACAAACCCCAGACAGTGTTATGGAAACTGGAGGAAAAAAGAAGAGAAAAAGACCCAGCACAACTTGACTGATTTTGGCCTATCCTAGCATTCTTGAACTGGAAGGCTGAAAGTTCTTTGAAAATAATTCAGCCTCCATTTCACATGAGTAAAGCTTCAGAGGCGCTACATTGACACCTTACATTACAGTCAGGCCAGAATTTGGCTGAGACAATGTGCTAAGCACATCTACTCTTTCTAACTCTGTCAAGAGACCTGCGTTCTTCACCAACATGTGCTCCTTGGCACTTCATGCTGTTTCCATAGGTTTACAGTTACAGTGGCACGGTGGGTCTTGCTACATTAAAGTTGTCCTGATCAGTCAGGATGAGAGCAGAAGGGGAAAAGTAGTACAAAAAGTTGAAGGGTGGGTAGGGCTCTGAAAAGCTGACCTGACAATAGTATCAAGGCTGCAATGAGATTTATCCTACATCTACACCTTTTCCGTAGCTTACAAAATTGTATCATTACTGACTGCTGACGCTGCTGGTCCTGGGACGTGTAAGAACTAAACAGGAGGATGATGGTGATAACAGCAACAATAACAAGAAGAAAAATAAAGGTTTTCTGCTCAGTTTGAAATTTCATGGGTTTGGCTGCATGCCAAAAAGAGATGGATAGTTGAATGTACTTGAACTTTCCATGAAGAAATAATGGCCCCAAAATGTCAGTTCAAAAATATCATGTATTTTGACATTCAGGACTCAGAACAGATCATTTCAGACTGACAGACCACAGCAAACCCATTCTAGCTGGTGGTTAGTTTTTTTAGTATAAAAACAGCTTTAAAAATATCTGTCTTTTGGTCCAGCTAAGATACTCTGAGATACACCAGTGTCTAAGGAGAAAAAAAAAGTTTATTCCAGACAGTGTGACCAGCTGTGCTCAGACCCTTGAGAGGCTTCCACAGTGGAGACGAATTTTATTGTGTGATATGGGCACTCACTTGACAGAGAGAGATTTGTGAGCCATTAGTAAGAGACCATATCATACACTTAAACAGATCAATTCCCATCCAACAGTGACAGGAGATAAATGAAAAATGTGTTATATAGCAGGGAGTACAGACTTTGACCCCTACAATCATATAATGCTTATTAGACAAGTGAGCTGGAACCAAATATATCTGAGAAATACCAGGCACCCCAAAATCAAACACCTATTGTTCTACTAACTGTACATTTTCAAAGAATCTGTATTTACACCAGAAAACAATAAATCCTGCAGAACTAGAAATGAAGATAGCTCATAAAAGTGTTTGGATATGTTTCAAGTTGCAGGAAAACAGACTCAAGGTGACAAAAGAGAGGGACTCAGAAACCAGCCATCCATGGTGATGGCCCATGCGAGACATGCAGAATGAATTATGAGACAGCAAAGAGCAGTCAGATTAAGGGGAGATAAACAGTGAAACAAACTCTGTAAAATAACGCTGCAGGTTAATTTGTTAGAAACCAGCACAGTCAAAAGAGGAAGGGGTAGCAGTAGAGAATGAAGTTGCCTAGAAATGGGTCTGTTTGAAGAAAAACCCCTAGACAAACGCAACCAGAAGCTTGATGGACTGAGAGGACTGGCACTCTTCCTCTACAGTATGCTGTGAATGCAATCAGTGCCTTCGAAACCTTCAGAGGACACCATACCTGACTGTCCTGCTGTCTACTGAACAGCACAAAAATTGTTTCAGAGCTATGAATCTTCACTTGCCCATTTTTTTTCTGCTCAGGAATCCAACAGACCTTCCCACAGGCCTAATTCAACAGGCAGTATGCCTAATATCTTGCTACAGATATCACAGTGGGACCCACTTGAAGATACTTACAGCAGCCAAATCTCATTGTTTTGCTTCTGCCTCTTCCCAGCTGAGCCTCTGGCCTCTTACTAATCCTGCTATTTAATATTCACTATTTGCATATCCAGCCCAAAGCTAAAATTTCTTCCAAAATGGGTAAAGGAGCTGCGAAATAGATGCCAGCCTGTATTTGAAATATTCATCCTTACCACTTCAGTCATTGACAATGACCACTAGCACTAGGAAATAATCACAGATAGCTAAATGAAGGGATTTATTTTTTGACCATGGTCAAAGTCAGCACCACAGGCCCAGTCTCTGCCCTGTCCCATAGCACAGCCTCAGGGAGCCACCACAAAGCAATGGTGACTCTATGAAGGACTCTGGCCCAACAACGAGTCTTTAATACAAATGCCTTTTGCTGGGGAAGGGAACTCAGTGTACATTGCCATCATTGCCTCTGAATTTAGGAGTAAACTTCTTACATATGAGAGATGTTTCTCCCTGCTCAGCAAAGATTGCCCTTGGGATTCCCCCTCTCTGACTTAAAAACCCATAACTTAAAGACTACACTGCAAAATGGTTCACATTTGCATAACAGCACTAACACAAGCAAATCTGCCTTCCCACACCAAATCCAGGCATATTTTCTTGGCTGTTTTTTTCTTACTCTTGTATTATAGTCATAAAGAAGAAGAAAAAGTAATTGAGAAGACACCTTAAAAGTCTTATTTCAAATTTTTCATCTGAGGTCATCAAGGGGCAATACCATAAATTTTGAATTCATAATTTTCCAGACCTAAAGACTGGTAAAAGAATGTAAAAGACATCATTATAGTGATACTGTCAGTCAAGCCCTGTAGACTGAGAGTGTGAGAGATGTTGATGGGATTTCAGAAGCTTGAAAAAACTCTCAAAAAATGTCAGCAAGATGTTTTGAAAAAGAAGAAATTGAAGATGACAGGCATAAAAATCATAAAAATAAATATCTGTTGAAATATAAGGTGCCATTTTTCATCAGGGATCAAGTGATGCTTAGTCTGCATGTGTTTTTCTTACACCAGTACACTTTTAGTATTTCTCACTTGGTTTGCAAGTGTAATAGTAAGCTTTTGTTGTTTTCTGCCAAAAATTGCCTGGCAAGCTGCTTTTTCAGCTTGGGAATGCAGCAAAAAACTGCTGTTTACCTATCACACACTTTTAAGATGAGGAATTTTTCAACTGATAATAAAAAGTGTCAATCATATTTTTAGCTGAGGAAATATGGTCCTCACTGCATTCAGGTTATGTCTTTTGTCAGTTACTGCTCCCCATCGGTGACATATTAGTGCCAGAGCTGTGGGCATATTTCAAGTTAATTTAAGTTCACCAGTGAAACTTAAGACTAAAAATGGTTGAAATTCTAGTTGCAGGCTAAAAACTCAGGAAATCAATTTTTTTTTCCTAACTAAACAACTCATTAGTTTAAAGGCAATACCACTTCAAAAAATCCAAATGCTCCATTTTGATATGTGATGTCCAAACTCAGTGGGCAGGAGGAAAAGACCCTTCCAGCCATTCATCATGGGCGGATCCTGGCTGGGCATTTCAAGGTGATTCTGTTATGTTTCTCTCTTACTTGCTCTTAAAAACATCCAGTCGTAATGAAAAGACACAAAAGACTGGTCAGGTGATGCTGTCACCAGAAAACAAGAGAGGGAAGGCATGTACTGAGAAGGTAGTGCCTGAAACTCTTCCAGGGATTTATTTGCTCTAGACACTGGCAGTGCTGTGTAGTCCAGAAGAATCAATAAACTCAGTGAACAGGAGTCTGCTGGAACCCCTGGCAGCATTGAGAGGTTGCACGGTTCAGACTTTATCGAGGAGTGTGAGAGCTGCTGTGTGCAGATGAGCCAGTTTGACCCCAAGCTTCTGAGTCTGCACCCGGGCTTGGGACTTCCAGACACTGCTGCAAGCACTCAGCTATGAGTGAGGGGCGAATAGCTACCTGCGTGAGTACATGGGGTGGATTAACAATCTGCTATCACTCATTACAGTTTGATTCTGATAACAACAAGACAGGTCATTCCTAAAAAATAGCTGTGATCTGTGTCTCCTCAAAACATCTACTCAACGGTGAAGATCACCAAACTTCCTGGGACTGTCCTTCTTTCAGCAGCAGTGTCACCTTAAGCAGCTGCCTCTCTCAGCCCTTTCTTTCATGTCATTTTTGACTTGAAAGGACTTTCTAGAATGGTTCAGACCATGAAAAGAAGCTGAGGTAGATTTCATATGGTCTTCCAACAACTACAAGTGGCAATCTATCTCTAGATTTAGATACCCCAGTGAATCTGAGCATCCAACATTTATGACTCATTTCCTTCCCTGGGACCCAGACACATACCCAAACCAATTTTTTTGCAGAAACAAAACTTCTGCCCAGAACTTTGTGCATCTCACCAAAATCTCTTAATCTGCTGTTGCACTCCAAAAAGTATGAGGACTTACAAACTACCCCTAGATGCCCATCTGTGCTTGAACCCCAGAAAAATCAATTCATCTATAGATGACTAACGAAAGATCCTCTTTGGGGCTGAGTTGGGAATTGAGTCCCATCTGCTGCACCTGGTCATGCAGTTTGGCCAGAGAAGACATCCTTCTGTCTGAGAGTCAAGGATAAAGGAAGTTGACCTGATTTCTCATAAGTATTCTTTTCCCTCCATTTCCTTCAAGAAGTTTAGAAATACTCATTAGGCCTGTGTTTTCCTGCCTGTGCAAGATTTAAGAGAGAAGTGAAAACTCCACCATCTACAAATTTTTATATTTATAAGCCACAGGATTATGGGAGAAGTGGAAGCATCTAGTCAGAATGAGGAAAAGACATTATACTTATGTAAATCAACAGCAACCATAAAAGAGCTGATATGAAGAAACTTATTGATGTTTTTGCATGAAATTTCAATATTCCTTCTAATTTCACAAATCTCATAGAATGACATTATATTTGCCAAGGTTGCCTGCTGAAAAGTCTCTAAAAACCTAATACTTAGTACCTCCATAGGGAGAAAACTTATTTAAAATTAAAGAATGGGTCACAGTATGCATCTATATCCTGATCCTGAAAGACATTTTTGTGGCCCTAGGACATGAAGGAAGCACTCTGAAAACATCGTGTTGGGAATACGTAGAAAGTACCATGTTTAACAAAAACCCCAGCTAAGCTAAGGGGAAAATCTTTACCCAAAAAACAACTCACAAACCTGTGATCTCGGTGGAACCTCCACTTGTGGCCCTAGGACACGAAAGAAGCACTCTGAAACCGAGTTCTTTACAGGTCGCAGGCCAGAAGGCAAAGAGCGCCTGGTTGTTTATTCTTTTCATATTTATATGTTTCTAGGAACAACCATGGATTGGAGGACAAGGTTACCACCTCCTCCATCTTCATTGGTCAACAGAACAGTCCATCAAACATTCTCCACCCAGGAGAAAAGAATGTAAACTAAAGTTACAGTTAACTAAAACATTGCTATGTTTATAGAAAGTGTGTGAGAAACTTTATCAAAGAATGAACACATAGAAACTGCAAGAGACAGGGCAACACATTTTCACACAGCTTTTACACTGATACAAGTGCTCCTGTAACTTTAGACCTTTACATTCATGCAAGCCCACAGACATCCCTGGTCTCGTTTTCCTAGGACCAGTGGGGTTCTTCATGTGACAGGGTATCTCTTACTGGGTGTTTTCACAAGATCAAGACCACGTTCAGTAACATCATTTCCTAGTGGCCTCAACAGCTTCTGGCATATTAAGGACTAGTTGTCTTTGAGGTCGAGCTGCTGCTTCAACCCATCTCTGCAGAAAAGACGTAATTGTGTCCTGCAGGAAATGCATCAGGTATCACTTTGGTAGGGATGATTCAAAAGGCAAAACACAAGCACTTAGGAAAATAAACAGGACTACAGAAGCACTTTATGGATCTTGATATGTACCACTGCTTCAGAATTATCTTCACTTCATAAAGACATTCACATACAAATTTTCTCAGCCATTGCAATTGTGATTTCTTAATTCTCACAGGTCCTGGTCATTGAAAATTCGTAGGCATCTTGTCATTGATCCCTCTGGAAGCACAGGTGATAGACCATCCAGTGACCAAACCATATTTAATATTAGATTAACAGAGGTGTATATGGTCAAGGAGGAGGTGAGCACTGCTCTGGCCTGCCCAACCCTGGCTGTGCAATTATCTGTTATCACTGGTTCGCAACAAAACTAACAAGCAGACGGAGGATGGAAAAGATTCAGTATCGGTGACCCTAACCCATGACTGTGCCCAAGAACATGTCAGGGTAGCATTTTATTAGTCTGCTGCTGAGCAGTATGGTCAGAAAGAAAGGATTTCTTAGGTTTATAGAGCTAATTTTAAAACAGACTAACACAATGCTTCATGTATTCAGGAACATTCAGGTTGTTGCTTTTGTTTGTTTGTTTCACCTGGCACCCAGAGAACGATGTATCTCCTCTTGGGAGTTTTGGGAACCACTTCTTGTCTCTTGCCTCTGAACATCAATGAACTGATGTTGTTTCCAGCATGGAGTACTCTTGCTATTGAAAAACCCTCTGCCTGACCTGCCTGCCTCCTCCCTGAGCTGCTGAAGGCTTAGAGGAGCTAAGCCTTCAATCTCCTTAGGCAGATGATAAATTGAAACTCGGAAAGTCTTGATTCCTTTCTGGCTTCTTTCCATGTCTCAGGTTCCCCAGTGATATGTGATATAAACAAAAGCAAATCCAAAATTATTTCAGGCCTTATTCAGAAGGAAGCCTGAGCTTCAAATTCACAGTTGTGTAAGATTACGCTGAGTAAGGAGAGGCAGTGAATTCTTACCCTCCCTTGCTCTGTGTGCCAGACCACGCGCAATGTCCTTGAATGAATATCAATTCAAGTTGCATTTGGTCTCAGTACTATTCGAGTTTTTATCCAGCACAGAGCAGAGGGTTTCTGGCTGTCAAAAGCTTATTTGTTATCCTTCCATAGAGCCATTAACTTACAAAACTAACTTGCACAAAAAAATAGTCTCAGTCATCAAACACTGAGCATGTTCTATTTAGTATTTATTGGCCAAGCCAACTCAGCTGCAACAGATTTGAAATATAATTAACTCTCACCAGATGTAACAATTTTGTTTTCATCTCAGCATCATCCAAAAAGATAAGAGAATTTTGTCCTTGAAATATTCTGTCCTTGAAATATCAACAAATATGAGCAAAAGCATATGCAAGCTGATCCAATCAATGATAACTCTTCTGATCATTATGAGCAGAAGGGGTCACCTCAGCAAATGTGTGGAGTGGTTTTAGAAAGTAAAAACCTGAACTGAACAGCCAAGTAGTTGTTGCAATTGAAGATGAATTATTGAACAGGTTAACACTCACAGTGAGCAGCAAACTTGCAGAGATACAGACACTGAGCAAATACACAGTCAGTTTACTTTGGGATGCAGAGCAGAACAAAACCAAATGAGATCTTGGGGGAAATTCTCAAGAGCTGAGTCAGCTGGAAATTTCCTGCAGCTTTCTCTCAAAAATACTGGTTTTTTTTCCCAAGGAAAATACACAAAGGGGAAAAATAGAAAAGAAAGGTGGGAGGGTGTAATATTGCCCTGCCATTCAAGATCTGCTGTGACTTCTTTCTTTATTTGCCAAAGTTCTTATGGAAAAGTTCATGAGAGCCATGCACATTGAGACTGACAGATGATTCAGGTCTCTTATTCTACTTAACTAGTTGGTGCTCATGCTATTTGTACACTTTGGCTCTCGTGCTCATTTTCGCTTGCTGTATTGCATTAAGGGAAGCCAAGAGTACATTGTGTATGCAATTCCAATGGCTTCCCGCTTTGGAAGAAGAATGGATATTGCTGTTCCTGTTGGCTGGTGAGCAGGGTGAGCAATTCAGAGGTTTCTGCAGCCTCCCAGCATCTCCTCCCAGGGTGCCCTTGAGGGTCCGTGACTGGGTGGCCAAGGCCTTTTCTGCACTCAGTTTCCACAGCATGTTGGAGACTGCCCAAAAGGCTGCACATTTATCCAGGTTTGGAAACAAACATGCTGGAGAAGCATACCCAGTATGAACAGTGTGCTGCAGGCTGCAGCACTGGAATGACAGGATGTGGGACAAGAAAACAATGGTAAGGAAGAGGGACAGACCCCCTCCAAAAAAGCTATCTTCCCATCACGAGGAATCAATTTCATTTCCATTGTCCAAAGCACTGGAAAGACTGAGTGAGTGGAGAAGGAGGAGTTACCTGGTCATACCTGGGCTCCACTTCTGCTGGCCTGGCACAGGAAGTGCCCACAAACTGCCACTGTCTCTCTGAGAATGAGATGGACCCTTTAAAGTCCTTTCCAACCCAAACTGTTTGGTGATGAGGAGGATGCTGATGATGATGATGATGATGACACCTTGAACCCAGACACAGTCAGTGATAAGGCAACGAGTGTAACTTCTTGCTATCCCAGAAGCCATTTACAACCATGGGAGAAGGACTGAGTTAAGATTTTTATAACCCACAATACCCTGAGACAGCAGTAACAGCCTCACTGCTGATTAATTATTACTGTTGAGCACCTTTGTGCTTTCTCGGGTACTGATGTGAATCTTGCGGGACTATTGCTCAGGTACATGAGTAAAATCAATAGCAATCAATGCTTGCCAGAAGTATCTGATAGGAAGGTTACAACTACTTTCCAATATTAATCTCCTACATGCTCTAGTGCTCCTAGTTGCTGTAATTTCAATTGACTGCTATCTCATTAGAAGAAGGCAGGCCAGGAGATAAGCAAATAGTCATAAATGGAAAATGGGGGGTTCTGTAAGATGGGTTATCTGTCTGTAATTCTGCTGCACATCCCAGAGATACTGATCCTTAACAGAAATACTTTCAATATTTTTACCTCTCAATTCAACATCTAGTTTATTACACATGCGAAAGCTCAAAATGCTAAGGCAATGCAATATTTTTGTTTTAAAATACTATTTCTGTAAGTTCATACTGCATTTACTGATTTTTAAAACCTTTCTCACACAAGAAAAACTTGCTGCATTTAATTCCATGTCACTGACCTTATTTTTGAAACAAATCATGACTCGCCTATCTTCCCTTGAGTCTTGCTCTTCGTCACTACCTACCAATGTCAGGCCACCAGCCTGGTTGTATTTTGTTTCCAAGATGGAGTTTAGGGGGCTTTAGGGCACATGGTAGCATTGTCTATGCTTTATTTCCTTCACCTCCTCCCTATAAAATGATAACAGCAATACTAATTTTCCTCATGTCTTTAGTTTTCTTATATAAGTGCACAAACACTGTGAAACAGAGATAGACCTTTAGCACATGTTTTTGTAGCTCCAAGCAGATGCGGCCGTGATCTCTACTGGGGCCAGGAGACACCACTGTTATAGAAATGATAATGTTAATGCACTGCCTGTGGGAGTGTTATCTCTCACTGAGAGAGAAAAGGCTTATGAAAACTGGCTGAATTATTGTTGCTTTCTTCGCATGTTGCAATGCTTTGTATAAATGCAGTGGCAATGGAACATATCCAGGCAGAAATAACTGGTAAATTATGCTGACTTGTTAACCTCAGATCTGCATCTATGCTTATCTCCTCAACATTTGTCATTCCTAAAGGCTTTGTAGGGGACCTGCTCCTCTCAAAGCAATGCCCACCAGTCCATCTCTGATTAAACCCATACTGCTGCACTCCTGTGAAGCGGGGAAATTGGTGATAGCAGGGAAGCAACAAGAGGAAATTTCAGTTGTATAGTGAGTTTCTTTGAGTCGATTCAGTTTCCAGGGTAATGTTGTAGATCAATTGCTTGATTTATTTAAAAAGTGAATTGGATACAGTAGTGGAAAATGTATCAGAAAAGAATTCTGTTCCTGGAGGATAGACTAGGGAGACAATGAAGTTTGCTTGAACTCTGACTCTTTCTGTTCATTTTTGTATCTTCTTCTTATCTATCTAAGTAGGGCACTATTGCTACACTTCTTCAGATGAAGACTAAGAATGAAGAATGTGTAAGAAGCAGTGAAATCTCTTTTTATTCTAACAATAAAAGCTTCCTAGTGAGCAACCTGGAAAAAAAGGAGAGTTTCTGAGAATGACATGAACAATACTAAGATTGTATCTCCTGCCCTCATCTAGCACATTAACCTAGTTCTGATTTCCCTAGCTGACATGGAGTTATTCCTGATTTAATTCCAGCAGAACTAAAATGGCTCAGAAATAAAGGTGATAAATCCTGAATACTTCTTTCACCTGCTCAGAATCCATATGCCATTCTTTTATATCATTGGTCATACTTGGCAATATACATAAAACCAATGAGGGGAGTACAGACTGGACTCTACTTAAAAGAAAAATATTTGTATTCCTACACTGATGTCTTTGTCTGGTGATACAAATTAAGTCACCTTTCCACAGTCTGATAAGCTGTCCAACACAAGCAGGAAGAACAAAGGTTTCCAAAGCAGACTAATGTTGTGCAAATTGACCTGTGCTGCTCCTCAGCTGAAGGCCAACTAGGTCACTTTGGGGACGTTGCACGTACGGTGACAGCCCCACTCAAGTAGTAGCTCCAGAGAAGCACAAAGGCCAAGCAAGCTCTCTGTTCCCAGGTGTATTCTGTAGTGCCCCTCTGGGAGGAAGGGGGTGGTTGGATAACAGAATCATAGAATACTTTGGTTTGGAAGAGACCTTTAAGGCCATCTATTCCAATCCTCCTACCATGGGCAGGGACATCTTCAACTGGTCAAGGTTGCTCAGAGCCCCATGCAACCTGGCCTTGAATACTTCCAGGGTTGGATCATCCTCAGCCCCTCTGAGTAACCTGTGGCAGTGTCTCACCACATTTATTGTAAACCATTTTTCTTACATCTAGTCTGAATCTACCCTCTTTTATTTTAAAACCATTGCCCCATGTCCTATACTACAGGCCCTACCAGACGGTCTGTCCCCATCTATCTGTTAAGCCCCATTTAGGTACTGCAAGGTGCTAAAAGGCTTTCTCAGAGCCTCCTATTCTCCATGCTGAACAGTCTCAGACCTCTCAGCCTTTCCTCGTAGAATAGTTGCTCCATCCCTCTGATCACTTTTGTGGCCCTGCTCTGGACCCACCCCAACAGACCCATGTCTTTCGTGTACTGAGGAAATGAGACCTCATTCACCTAACTGAAGCTTTACTCAGTTTGGGCATATTGCTTAGGTGTACATTCAGCTGCAAACACACATTAGGGGTTTGCAGTAGTGCAACCAAAGAACTTGTAACTAGTGCAAGGGAGAGCTGGAGTGAAGGCACCTAATGCAAAGCAAGCCCGACTTCCCTTTAGGTACCAGAGAAGGGAGAGGTTAAAAGGGGCAGGCCATCAGTTTTCACTTCTCTCTGAAATAAAATCTGGTAAATCAGAGTTTGTCCTCTTACAGTCATGGAGCATGGCAAAGATTTTACCCAGTCAGCTCTGCAGTGCTTCTCACGTGTGGGTGGTAAAGGAAGTTCCTGCTCCTATCATGAGCTCAGAATGACAACTACAGTTCTCAACCTTCAGTTTGTGGATGGCAAGTAAAAAGTAGGTGACAATAAGCAGAATTGCCTGTCAACCCCTTGCACAAGGATGTTTCCCTGAGTAGGATTTATTTTCAGAAATAAAAGGTTCCTCAGAAAGCAGAAAGATTTTGTTTGGAGAAACTTCTGAATATCACTAAAGCTGTAAGGAAAAATGCCTTGAGGGCAGAAAAGTCCAATATTTTTCAATTTAGCAAGCAGAAGGAATTCTGTTCTTACAGATCTTATTGCTATCTCCAGCTACCTAATTGAAGATTATAGAGAAGATGGAGACAGGCTCTTATAGGAGATGCACAATGATGTTTTAAAAGGTGATGGACACAAGTTGCATCACAAAAATTTCCAATTAGATATATGTATTTTTTTTAGCACAAGGTTGGTCAAACACTGGAACTGTGACACAAATAACACTGGATTTGACAAAGCTACCTGCTCCTCAGGGACTCTTTCTGAGCAGGAGGTCAAACCATATGATGTCCAGAGCTCCCTTCCCGACTAAATTATTCCATGATCCTGTGATTCTTAAAGTTACATACATTGAAGTTACAGGTTCAATTTATATTTTTTCTTATAGCAATGTAACATGAGATTCAGTTTCTAGTTTTGCAACGCAAAATTTAAATTTTTTAGCTATCTTTTGCAAGGAACTGTGGAAGCACCTACTTAATCTCTGTTGGAGCACTACTAATTATTTATGTGTATCATTACAGGACAGTTCTATTCTGTATTGCTGTGTGAAGTCTGGGGAAATACATTTCAACCCTGAATTACTCCTATTTTAAATAGAGAAAGACAGCAAGGAAGAGCCAAAGTAAATCCTCTGTAATATGCAGTGTGCAAATGGGGCTACAATCTCAATGTACAATGTCTGTCAGACAAGATCCAGTCCTCTCTGCTTGGCAGCAGGGGAGGACCTACATCACCCAGTCCACCTCAAGAAGACAACACAGCTGCCTGCTGTGACTTTTAAAGCCTCAGGTTGCCCAGGACAAGACCATCAGCTCCAGAATGAGAATTTAGTAATACTGGTTCCTAGGCAATGGGCAACAGGATCAGCTAAGAGGTGGACCTGGATCCCCATCCATTATACCGCTTTTATTTTTCTGGCATTCAAGTGAGGACTGGGAACACTGAATGGTATTCAGACTATCTACATTGGTTTCTAAGATTAAGGTGGAATTTATTGCCTAAATCCAAGAGCACTTCTTAAGCTAATGGCTGCCTGGAGTCCTCTAAACTTGTACAGCACATAAAAATCTATTGGCACCCTGGTGTTAATGCAGTACTCATTAGTGCCTAAAGACACCTCATCAGCTAAGTGGGAACCTCCCACCTGAATTCCGCAGCTTCTCAGAGAAAGAAGTGAGCCCCTGAAGTCCTTCATCCATTTGGTACATCCAAAGAAGTCTTGGTGCACTTGAGCAGCGTTGGCCAAAGGACATCACCTCTCCCATAGCAGCTGAAGGACAAAAATCATTGATGGGGTTTGAACCTCCAACAAATCAAAGACATGCTGAAGAAAATGAGTTCTTTTATAAACACAAATGCACTTGTTCATTATCAATCACAATACTAAATTAAGAGAATGAGAAGAAGATTTGTACCTATTAACCATGAACAGTATTTATGAAAATACTTCTTTGCTTTATTGACTTGTTATGAAAAATTCAGCTAGATAAGGAGAAATCTGTTACTGATAGCCTAGCTTCCTTCAGGAAGCCCTTAGGATGGGTCAGGGTATTCCCCAGTGTTTGTTCCAGCAAGAATATAGTTCTGCAGATGTATGGAATCGTATAACTTAGAGGTACTAATAACTCAGAAAGCTGTGGTAAAATTTTACTGTAGAACATTTCTGATTAATAAGTAAATAATATTGATTAAAAATTATATAAGTAAGAGACATTTAGTATCACACTGGGGATTTAGGACTGGGCTGAGCAACAGCAAAATTATTGATTCTGACACCCTACCACTGCTCCACCAAAAATTAGTAAAAAATTTTGCCTTTGGCTTTCCAGGGAACAGAGCAGGTTCAGAATATTGTCAAATGCTACTCTCCTCCTTGATAACATAGAAAACCCAGCTGCTTATCAGCTTCTGGCAAAGAGAAGATTCAATTCATTATGGTCAGGAATCAATTTTGGGAAATGCTTCAGCCCTATTCATGCTTGCTTCCGCAAACAGATTTTTGAAAGGATTGGGGAAATTTCTGACCAGTAATGTTTAACATGGGGTAAGATAAAGACAGCCAAATCTCTTCCTCCGGGCTATTTGTCCTGGAATCAGGAAAAAACTCTTCCCACTCATCACTGCACAGCTGACATATCAAGGATATTTTCCACTATTTAGACGCATCATCTGCTGCTAGGTTTGATGAACTAGTAAAGGATTCAAACGTATTCTCCCATTCATCAGCATATACTGCTGTTAAATGGTGCAATAATATTTCTATCATGGTAGGTAAGAAAAATTAGGAAAAAAATACAGTTTTACAAGGAAAGATATCCCTGGTGTCTCCTCCTTAAGGATAGGCCCTCATCTTACCCTGGTAATGCAAAAATTCATCTTACCTCTTGTAAACAGAGATTGCAGAGATGCTTGCTGGCAGCACACAGCAAAGCATTGCAAACACCTGTGTCATTCAGAAGCAAAAAAAAAAAAAACTGACTGGCAGCAAAGGAAGTTTTCTTTGTCTACTAATGAAACCTTCTGCCATGACATTTGCAGTAGGTTGCTCTGTGAAAGCAAAAATTAATTTCTACACATTGTTAAAAAAACAGCACATCTTTTATTTTGCTTTACAAACTGCCAATTACATGATTCATGAGGAATTATTGTATATTGCAGTGTCTTTCCATTCTGTATAAAAACAGTTTGATTCAGTGCTTCTTTCCAGATTCCACATGTTGTGACTGTGTCTGCCATCAGATCACAGCATCACAGAATCATTAAGGTTGGAAAAGACCCCTGGGATCACCAAGTCCGTCCTTTAGCCAGTCACCACCTTGTCAACCAGACCATGGCACTAAATGCCACATCCAGTCGTTTCTTCAACACCTTCAGGGATGGTGACTCCACAACTTCCTTGGGTAGTCCACTCCAATGTTTAACAACCTGTTCCATGAAAAAATTCCTGCTGATGTCCAACATATCCAGCAGATATTCCCCACTACTTCGTAATGACTTACAAGCTCTCTGATTTTCTGTGTCCTAAAACACATTTATAATTTGAACAAAATTTGAAATTCAGTGTCTCAGCAACTTGTGCAACAGAGTTAGAGCTGGAATCGGTCCTTGACCTCTTCTGGTAACATGAAGATTTCCATGCACACTATTAGTACAATTTTGCCTCTGAGCAATCTGGGCTGTACAAGACTTTGAGCTGAACCTAGTTTGCCTAAAGGAGGTTGGGATAGATGAGGCAGAAGTTTAAATGCCCAGATGGGTTGGGAAAAAAAGTGACATTTAAATTAACTACTTAGAGCAAAATTTAGTTAATAGAAAACCACAAAATGTCACAAAAACTCAATACCATGGGAAACGTAGTAAAAATGCTCTGGCAGGGCAATATCTACAGTGAAATCCACACTGGCTCTGAATCACATCATCAGGATGTTAACATTGTTTTCAGTTTCCACACCATGGTAACTCTTCTTCTCAGGAGAGAAATAGGGAATTTCCATCAAAATATTTTTGATGAAGAAAAAAATCAGTTTCTGTATAATCTAAGTTTTTGGTGCGATTTTCTTTTCTCACTGGGACCACTAATGTTGAACAAGTTTCAAAATCTTTGACTGCCTGAGCTGCTGCAGTATCTCTTAAAAGACACAGTGCAGCTGATTTACCCTGTGGGCTCGATTAGAGCATTCATAATTCAGCAATGCCTCAGCTCATGCTGGAGCACAATAGCACAACCCAGGACATGGATCTAACAGAATCAAAACTTTCTACAACCACCTTTTCTCCTCTGGAAAATCTCCATTTGTTGAAAACTGGTGAAAATAAATGTTAAATAATCAAATATTGATATCAATAACAAAATTTCAAATAAAAAATACCAAATTATTTGCATTTCAAATTCATAATGAAGTCAATTGAATAAAACCTTGAAAACAAAGCTGGTAGTTTCTGAGGGACAAAACCAAACAAAAGCAAGTCAAAATCCTACAAATATTAGAACACAACTCATTAACAAACTATTTCAATACAGCAGGCTGTTGCAGGTAAGTGTACGTTATGGGCAGGTGTGGATTTTTCACCAAAATTACTGCACAAAAGGATGAGATGCCATGGGTGAGTGGAATATTACAAAGCTAATGTGGCAGAGGGGAGACTGAGGCAGCCACTTCCTTTTTCAATATCCAAACTATGATCAAAGACTTTTCCTTGGAAGGTGATGAAATAAAATTGAATGAGTCTGAAAGAAGGGAAAAAGTTGGCAGATTGACAACAAATCAAGACTGGGCAATAACCACAAATGGTCCCAGGAGATAATGGCACAGACAGTCGGGTCTACCCCCATCCAAGCAGATGTTTGTTGTATTGTCTCCAACTCTGACAGATCCAAGGGTGTTTTCTTTGTACATTTTGGCAAAACTTTTGTCACTAACCATCTCAAAAAAATACAAATGAGTTGGCAAGAACTGAACTTTTCCAATTTCTTTCATGAACCATAATAAAAATATATTGGTCATATTTACTTTTACAAACTTTATTGGCTTGAGCCACAGAACAAACCACAGTAAATATTTCTGAGAAAACAGTAAATATTTCTGCTTTCATTCCACAAGGGAGTAACTAGGGCTGAGAGCAGGACGATCAATGTTTTCCAGCTACAGTGGTTGTAAGGGAATTTGAACAGGCTCTGGGTGGGTTTTTGACAGCAGAAGTCAGCTGAGATGAATCTCACTCCATGGAAATAATAGTGCTTTAACCGCAGCCCTGAGGATATGCAAGAAGTTTTTTCTCTTGGGATGAAAGACAAGTATGTGAGGAAGCTGGTGGGGCTTTAGCAGCTGAGGCATGGGTTTTCCATAGGTCTACAGTGTCTGGGGAAATGGGAGGAGGGCGGGACGACAGGGGGAGGGTGAGTTGTATAAACAACTGTGTGTCTGAATGTTCCTATATCAAATTAATCCATGCTCACTCGTTGCTCATATAAAAATACTGCACATCTCTGCATGTAACTGTACTGAGATCTGAAGTTAATTGAGTCTTCCTTAGTGGTGGCTGAGGAGGCCCAGCAGGCTTTGGCCCTTTTGGAAAGGCGTTCTCCACACTAAGAAGTATGGCATAAAATCTGGTAGATAGCCATTGAAGCACATTACCTCCCCTGTGGTATTATCCTTCTCTTGCCATCATTGATATGATGAGGCTGAAAGGCCTCAGTGAGGAACAAGTTTGTCACTAGGCTGAGCATCACATAAAAGAAGACCAGTAGAAGTAAGGAAAGAAGTGTGAGATTTGTTGCTTCTGTCTTAAAGAGAAGGACTTAATTGGACACTCAACCATCTCCATTTAGGTGGCTATACTTTTGCAGTTTCTCACAAATATTTGTCCAGAGTCATTTGAGAGTCAATTATGGTACCTTACCTGCTGGCTTCCGTATGCTCTGTGTCATATTATCCAATTCCATGCAGATGTCTCAGATACCCTAGAGTCCCTCAGAGACCAGCAGTATCTACAGGTGGGCAACTGAACTGAGATCTTTAAATTCCCTGGCAATCAATAAACAGTGATTCCATACAGTCAACAGCTCCTGAAGAGTGATTCAGATGACCAGATACCCAGTATCTGCTTATTCCTGGAGGAATCCACTGACTGTGTTAGGATCCACTCGCTGTGTTAACCAGGGTCAGGGTTCGATTCATCAGGATGCCCTCTGTTACTTGATACACCCTAGGGTGTCTGAGACATGCAGTAATGTGATGCAGCATTTAGACAGTTTTGGAACAGCATCTGGAGACCAGGTGGGAACCAGTGGGACATCTCAAACAGTACTGCATACCTATGTATGAGCTGCTGAAAGGAGCTCTTATCACAGAATCATAGAACAGTTTGGGTTGAAAAGGATCTTAAAGATCATTTTGTTCCAAGCCCCACTGCCATGGGCAAGAACACCTTCCACAAGACCAGGTTGCTTAAAATCTTTTAAAGGCTTTTTAACCTGGCCTTTAACACTTTCAAGGACGGAGTACACACTTCTCTGGGAAACTTGTTCCAGGGCCTCTCAACCCTTATAGTGAAGAATTTCTTTCTAATATCTACTCTACCCTCTTCCAGTTTGAAGTCATTACCCAGTCACTACATGCTTTTGTGAAAAGTCCCTCTCCAGCACTTTTGTAGCCCACTTTAGGTACTGAAAGGCTGCTCTAAGGTTGCCCTGGAGCCTTCTTTTCTGCAGGTTGAACAACCCCAGCTCTCTCAGCCTGTCTTCACAGGAGAGTTGCTCCAGCCCTCTCATCATCTTTGTGACCCAGCTCTGGACACACTGCGATGGGTCCATGTCCTTACATTGGGGATCCCAGAGTTGGACACAGTAATGATTCACCCTGAATGCTTAGAGGCTGGGTCCACATGCACTTACCTGAAGACTCAGAAGTGCCTTAGGCTGGAGCTGTACCCCACCCAAAGGGCCTTACTCAGTTTCCAGCATTCAGCATTTTGTGCCACTTGAGACACTCTCTGCAACCTGGCCTCCAGCTGCCACTCTTGAAAGACATGTGTCTCCTCCCAGCCTCAAGTCATGCCTGCCAACCCCATGCAGATTCTCGGGTCCCTAGAGCATCTCACTTTATGCGAAAAGTCTCCGTCTGGTTAGCTGAGCCATGGAAATGGCAGTAATACGGCTACCTATACTAACTAAGCTAGTGATTCAAGATTTCCTTTATAACCAGGAGGAAAACTGATGTTTAGGATATATTTCAGGTGGCCTATTTTAGGGATTTACTTTAGAATGAGATACACCATATCCAGGGGAGACAATATCTCTCCATTCTTAATAAACAGAAGGAGGCCAGCTCAGAAGTAGGCATTTACAGTCAGGCAGCTGAATCCCAGCCCTCAGGTGTGACCCAGACCACAAAGGGAGATCCAGCATTAATTCAAATGCACTGCAGAGACACAGAGAAGTCACAAAGGTTTGATGGACCACTGTGACCTCAGTCAAGCAGCACAACTGTGCTGGGTGTTAGTTATGAGGCAAGTTCAGGTTAAAGTCTCAGTGGAAGAGGTTTAAGACGATGGGTTTTAACATGCATTTGTGCTGGAGTAAGAAAACAATCACAGCCATGTCCACTTCAGCATGCAGGGGGCTGAGGTACAGCACTGTGTGCCTGAGCCCAGAGCTGCAATTCTTGCTTTAACCCACCACCGCTGTTTTTCTGCTAATATTGCTAAGCTTCTCCAAGAGGTGCCATGGTAACAGGCACCTTGGAGCCGCTTGCCAGATTATACAGCATGTTATGCAAAGTGGCCTGGCAGGTTTTCTGCTTTTAATATTCAAAGGATTACCTTTGAGGTAGCCCATATATTTTCAAATCCCTAAATCCCTTGACACCTGGACACTTTGTATGTAGCCCTGAACATAGCACAATTTTGCTCCCAGACTTCAGAAAATAATTTAAAAGTAGAGCAAGCATGAAGAGCACAAAGCACTTCCATCTGACAGAGAGGTTGCAAGAGGCAAACAAATGAAGACACAGGAAGGAATATAAGCCATACCTACCCAAGAGAAAGGATCTGGCTAAAATAAGGCATCAAACAAAAATCAGTCTCGTGGTTGCATATGAGGATAAAGAATGCTGTTTCTACCTACACTCGCCACAAGCCAGACTCATGTTTCATTCCAGCAGGATTAAAGGTTTGTGCCATGCATTCAAAGGGACCATACCCCATCTCCCCATCATACCCTCTCCTCGTTTTGCACCCTTATCATGCTGCTTGTCAGCACTCATGTCCACAGAGCTTTGTGCAGGAAATGGGCACTAAACTGGTCCCATCACGCTACGTTTCCTCAAAACCCTTGGGCCACAAAGTGCCACAGCCCAGGAGAGAGGACAGAGCAGGCAGCACTTCTCAGCTCTCCCCACTGCAGAGCAGGACATCACCCCTCACTCACCTCAGCCACACTCACAGCTCTTCCTCGGCAGCCCTGCCCTGGGCTGGGATGCTCCAGAGGGCAGCAGGGACTCCTGGAGCACGGCACATGCCTGCTATCCTGCTCCTGCCCACCTAGTGTTACTCTCTCTATGCAAGTCCCAATAAATTAGACAAAACTTCCCTCAGGAGGCTGTTAGAAAAGCCCTGATTTATGCAGGCCTAGCAAATAGGCACTTAGATACCATGGTAATTAGCATTGTGAGAGAAGGAAAAAATACCAAAAAACAACAGCTTTTCTTCTTTTTTATCTGATTTGTGAATTCTGTAGGGAATGTGGTTTTTTGTATATGCCCACACCACATGGACAGGCAAGGACAGAGGCATGGTCTTTCTGAAATCCCTGATGCTCACCTGAATTATGAGCAGTATGGAAATTCAGAATCATCTCAGCCAGTCCCATTTCCACCTTAATTAAGTGTCACAAATGCAGTTCTTGAGTGACAGGCAGATTTTCTGCACCAAATGCATTCAATTGCCCAGACCTGCAAGTGCAAATACTCTCAAAATAAATACTCTAATTTGTTAAGCCTTCTGTCACTGTCTTTTCCTTTCTCCCTGACAATTAAGTTATCTTCATCACTGGCTCATTGCCTCCTCTCTCCACTATTGCTTCACCTACCTATCCTGCTAAATCAGTATCTTGGAATCATCTCCCAGATCTTCCTGTCTATCCTCCACACCTCTGCTACTTAAATCCCTCCCAAGGAAGCAGCTTGGCCATCTTTTACCTATAAAACTTAAGTTGTTTGCATCCAAACTCCAACAGCTGCTATCCACGAAGCTTTCTCCACTGCCTTACTTTGCTCTGGGACTGGCTTTTCCTCTCCTAAGTGTGCTCATGGAGAGAGTGAAAGCCACTTCAGTGGCCTGACTTTGCCTCTGCGCATGGAGCGTTTTTCCTTCTCCTTTCCTCACATCATTTCAACAGAGGACACTGGGTTCTTCATGTGTTTGGACTGTATTTGGTGGGCACAGAAAGCAGGTTACAACAGTGTTTGTTGCAAAACACCAGTACAGTGTCTTGTCCATCTAGAGAAAATACATTTGCAAAGGTGTATCCATGAAAGGTGAAAACCTATGGGTCAGAACTGGATATATGAGAAGGGCTGAAAAGGCTCTCCAGGGAAGTGGTCACAGCACGAAGCCTGCCTGAGTCCAAGAAGTTCCGTGCTCTGAGACACATGCTGTGCTTCTTGGGGTTTTCCTGTGCAGGACCAGGAGCTGGACTTTGATGATCCTTGTGGGTCCTTTCCAGCTGAAGATATTCTATAATTCTGTGAACACACCTGACTTGCTGCCATGCTCCTACTGTCCCCACAACGGAGGGGACACATCTTAGGGAGCTGAACGAAGAACCCATTCCTGACTGCGACTAACAAACATGAAACTCTTGGGCCAACTAGCACATGAAATAGTTGAGTGATAAATAATCAAAGAAAAGCCGTGATGTTTCAATGTGTTGCCTAATATGAAAAGACAAAAACTCTTTTTTCTTCACAAAAAATCAGTGTGATTTTCTTCGAAAAGGTCTCCAGTCCTAGCAAAAGGAAAGGAGACTGGATTGCTGAATGCCTATACCACCAAGACTCTTTTCCAGGCTTCCTGAAACACCAGCACTACAGCTGGTTTTGAGTTTTGCCTAAGAAAGAAGCAGAGCAACAGTGTTAAAATAGTAAAATAAAAAGCAGGCCTTTACTGGAAGCTCCCAGGTGTCCCAGCAGTCATGGGTATGCCTGGCATTGGATTTCTACAATTTTGATAAGTTTAACAAATTAGCATATCTAATAACTATGGTCCAATTAGAAGAGCAGCTGGCTGTATAAAATTCCCTGGGTTCTGCCCCACTGGAGTTGTTCCAGGAGCTTCTTTGACCCATTTCTTGTTGTGTTTCCTCAGATTTTGGTTGGAAAGCAAAATGTCCTTGTCTGGCTTCTCTTCTTGAAAATAAGACTAAAAAGTATTTCAGGAATGTGTTAGAAGGTTAGCTTATTATTCTAAACTCTAAGACAAAAGATAGGAAAAAGATTGGGAGCTATATAACTATGTAATAGTAGTCTACAGAGTTTATGAAAAGTATATAAAAAGCAAAAATCTTTAAGCATCAAATGGGTGTAATTTTTTTAATCCATAGGGAAAACTGCTTTGGAAAAGAAGAATGAGCAGGTGAATTTCACCAGATGGGACTGTGAGATCTGATAAAGGAAAATGAAGATGGAGATGAACAAAACATTTTGATGATGATACTCACTCTTTTTTTTCTGGGACCTACACATCTTAGCCATTGTCCCACCTCTTAATCTCCCCAGGCAACTCTAAATCTTGGTCCCTATTCTAGACCAAGCCCAGAAACTGCCCACAGCTGATGAACTGTCTTGTAGTTTTTCTCCCTGCCATACAATAATGTGTAACAATAATTGTTAAATAGATTCTTAGAATCATAGAATTATTGAGTTTAGAAAAGACCACTGGGATCATCGAATCCAACCACCAACACAGCTCTGACAGGCCCACCACTAAACCATATTCCTAGGCACCACATTTTTTGAATAAAGACCAAGACATCTTGAAGGATAGACAGGTTGGATCCAAAAGCTTTGTCTTTCAACAGATTTTGATTTCTTCATGCCTATTTTGTATGTGTAAGTATTCTTAAAACGCACGACTTCGATTTTCAATTTTCAGGATGTCGATAAGTAGTTTCTCAAACCCCATATTATGCACAGTCCATGCACAAATTATTTTGGTAATAGCAAAGGGATTATATAAAAAATTTAAAAATATAAAACAAGAAGCTCCTGGTTAAAAATTGGAACCTTTCTTTGGCTTTAGTGCAAACATTTCCCCTAGAGGGTGCATCCAATTGAATCATGCAAACATTTCCCCTCAAGTATGCATCCAATTGAATCATTTACCTCTCTGAGGAAGTGGTTTTTAACAGAGAAATGGTCCTCAGAAGCACAAAACAAGACAGTGATTTAGAGATGCATGCCTGTGTATCCATCCGGCCATTGCCTATGCATATTTACTTGTTGGTGATAGAACCAGACTAATTCCCAAGGTCTTGTCCAGATGTGTCTTTCTGTGAGAAGAGGCCAATTAAGAACCAATTTTGGAGGCCCTGGGTATCTCCTGCTGCCACTCCAAAAACAGCTTGCTTAGAGATCAACTCCTCTGAAAATCCTGTTCTTTAGGTTTATCTCCCCCATGAGAAGTGCAATGTTTACATTAAAGCCATTTAAAAACAATTTAGTAATCTTATTTTTTGCTAAGCAGTGGGCTATATGGTTTTAATTGGAGTTAGTAAAGATTTGACTGAAATCAGTGTGAGCTATTCTTCTGTACAAAGAGTTCATTCCTATTAAAAACATGCTTTTATTAGGTCTATGGATGTTTCTTATATACATCAGACCTCAGAACCTCTAAAGGGCTTTAAGATGCACAAATGAAAGATGATGCTTATCTTTATTTTTACTTTTTTCTGCACTAAGCTACCCAGAAACACATTGACCTATGTTACACAGTGCTATTTGTTCAGTCTTTGAGCATCTCTCAATGCACCTGGGAAGCAGAGAACAATTTTCTCCCCAACTTACCTACAAGAAAGTGTGCTGGAGAGCAGCCCTAGGCTCTAGCCATACATGAGCTGGATCCTGAGTTCAGCTCACAGGCACTAATCCATGAAGTACTCTTCTCCTTTTACCCTATAGCTCTCTCTCTGTTCCTATAATGCACCTGGCTTAGCCCTAAAGATGACACCAAGTCTCTGATGAAACCAGAGGGCCAGAACACCCATATATCTCATCACCCCTGAGACTGAGGACAGACCAGAGCATCTCCTACTTCCTCCATCCACCAGGGTTTTCTTTCAAAGCAAAGAGATATGGCATCCCTGGGTCTTAGCCTGACTTTCAGTTTGGAGACCACCCAAGGACCCTGAAGCAGGGAAGTGCTCTTGGGCACTGACAGCTTAAATACAACTTAGAACCACTTGCAAAAACACTATTTTTGGCAAACAGCTTCCCCCCATTTTGTTCAATGTGCTTCATTAAGTCAGATGCAGTGGTTGATGTTTCAAGGGGCCTGAGTGCCAACACAGTCTGAACTGTGAGAAGTTCTCCTGTGGCTGCCAAAGAGGTTATGTGAGAAATCATTGCAGCAGAAGAAATACATTGAGTGCAGCAGGGAGCAGGAAAGACAAATATGGACTTGAAGAAGACACTAAATGCTCCAGTGCCAGATTTTAAACTGCACACCGTGGCATTTGCTCTGCTTCTTTCTTAGGCAAAACTCAAAACCAGCTGTAGTGCTGGTGTTTCAGGAAGCCTGGAAAAGAGTCTTGGTGGTATAGGCATTCAGCAATCCAGTCTCCTTTCCTTTTGCTAGGACTGGAGACCTTCTCGAAGAAAATCACACTGATTTTTTGTGAAGAAAATTTTTATACAAGAAAGGAGGTATGACCCATTTAATTTTATAAACCTCCAAAGCCATAAATATATGCACTGTATGTTATGGAGAACTCTTGCTGGCAGAAAAAAACCCTGTAATAATGTGAAGCACTAAAGCTCTCATCTGGAGATGCAGTCAGGAGAGAAAATGAAGAGGGGGAATCTGTAGGCAGATTTTTGACAAAAACTGCTGGTTATATCCAGGGGAGGCTAGGAGACGAGTGCCAAGACTCCTGCAAGTTTTTTCAAATTTGGTGTCCACAGTATGGCTCCCATATCCATCATTTTGCAGTTCTTTGGAAGTGCAGAGTGCCCTGGCCACTCTCCTCAGGATGTGCAGGGAGACACTGCTGGGTCTGTGCTGAAAACCTCACCAGCCCCGCACATCCCTCTGCTGCTGTCTAACACAGATGTGTTTTGTTTGGAAGTGGGGACAGATGGCATGAATTCATTTATTTCTACTGCACAAACACAAAACAAAAACTAAAAGAGGAGGTGCAAGAAGAGGCTGTACTCTGCATCCTGATCCCAATATCCTCACAAATACAGCTCAGTCCTGCAGGATGCTACCAGATGGAGACTATGGTAATTTTAAAGAAAAAAAAATACAAATACCATTTTGCAAGGTGGGGGCTGTACACTTAAGTTTGCATTTGGCAGAGCAACAGACCTTATCTGTCTGAAATACACCACTTAGAGTGGCACTCCACAAAAATAAGCCTTTGCTTCTACCGCCCCCACTGCCCACTCTTTTACTGGAGCTCAGAGCTTGCGTAGGGTTTTGGGCGGTGGAGTCAACACCCTCCTGCAGCATCCAGAAGAGAAGAGCAATTTTTCTGCCAGAAAGAGGAAATTCAAGGAGGTTGACAGGAAAACTGGTGGAGCAGTAAGCTCCCATCATTTTATGTGAAAGACCAAGGATCAGTCAATCACTGGTGGGTAGGACAACACTTTCAAGTGACATTTTAAAGCAAATGCCTGACTTCACCCTGGCCTTGTGCAGGACTTAGAACTCTGAGCCACAGCCTCACCCAGCTAACTCACTGTTTTCATTGGTTGTCCCACCCCAATGCTGACCAGCCCTGGGACTATTCTGCCACTCATAACATCTTTGTCCATCTAAAATAGAAGGCAAAGCTCTCCTGTTACCAGTTCTTCCTGAATTTTCACAGTGGATTATATCCATGTGCATACACACAGACACTCATTTCTGGATTCTAACAGAGAGATTTTTTTTCCCCAAAGGCTAAAAAAGCAAAAACCAAAACAGCATGAAGAAAGATTATTTCTATAAACCGACACTCGGGAGTGCCTCACATGGTACATTCAGTATCTGCAGAGAATGGAGCCTGCATCTGAAGCTGTGCCGATGCCACTCCCATGGCAATGACTGTGATGCCTTAGCATCAACTGCAACCCCAAATTCCTTGGCTATTTTCACTGCTTGGCTCTTGGGTCCAGCCGTGCCACCAAAGGAACTAACAGCAATGGTCGTTCTTACCCGGACAATCCTTGAACACAGACAGACAGTGCCAGATCAGAGCTCATATCCCACAGTCTCACCTCACAGCCCCCACAAAGCTCGTGCTCAGAGCTGCACAATGCTCAGCCCTCTGACACAGATGACGGTGCCATCACTGCAACCCATAGTTTGCCAACTCTGGGGCACTTGTGCACTTCTGTGTATGGACTCACTAGAGGATGTGCAGAATCCCGTTCAGGCAGACCACTGCTAACAGTCACATTTGTAAAGGCACTGCAGATTTGATAGGTTATGTAGTCAAGGACTGAAGGGGCAATCCCATGGGATTGAGGGCAGTGGGGTGCGAAAGTGAAAAAGCACCCCTGCCTTGAGCAGGAGATGATTCAAGGAATCCTCAGCAGTGAGGCTTGATGCAGCTTTGCTTGGCCAAGCTTAGTTTCTTCCCTTGTGAAAACAATGTCAATTCTTACTAGGAAAACTAAGGAGAAGGGGCACTCTATCATCCTCCTGGTCAGGAATACCAGTAATGAGCAGCTTTCCTGCATGGGCAGATTGTAACACCCCATCAGGGCAGGTTCCCTCGCACTGACAGTCTCCAGGGGCAAACCACTAGTTCATCTGTACCTCCTGTGCTCAGCCATGTGCCACTTCCCTGCCATGCAGGCTCCTCCTGCCACAGCTTGCAAGTCTGGACACAGCCCTATTACCCTGCCTGCTCCAAGGCAGAGGAGACCTGACTTTGCTAGGCACTTCTCTTGGAACTAACTCAAGGCTCTGCTGAGAAGTAGTAGTGGAGAGCAAGCGAGTCCATCTTTGAGTTGCTGATCTACCAGGGAGTTTCAAAAGGCTGATGGTTTCATGAGCATTTTCTGCACAGACTCTGTGCTCGGAGACACCCCACACCGGTCACAAACTCTAACAATGGTGCTTACCCACACAACTGTCTTCCAGACAGCAATTCCTACATGGCACTGGAGAGGGATGTATATGCCATGACTCCAGAGACAGCACCAGCACTAGCTTCAAACTGCAGGAAACGAAGATGACTTTTCTCATGGGACAGTATGTGGCATGCACAACTAATTTATCCAGCCTTGCCTGCAGCAGCAGTCTTCCTCCTTCCCCAAGCCATGACTGAGGTGGCTCCTGCTCCCTGTGTCACACATCCCACAGCCTGAGTTCTTATCCCTTATTGGCTCAGGGAGATCATCCCAAATGCCCTGACAGGGCTCAGTTGTTGGACGCAGCTGAGGACAGTAAAGATGTGGGCACACAGATCAATGGCAAAGCAAAAACTATAGCTTCACCTCATTGCCAAAATGCAAGAGCATAAGAGAAACAAATCTGATCAGCCTGGTTAGGAAATACATAACCTGACACAGTAAAATGAACCGCTGGCAAAATAGAATGTGAGAGAAAAAAGTCACTCAGAGAATGGTATAAACCAAATACAGACAAGAAATGTTCTTTCCTTGGGTCTTTGTGCAGCATCTGCCTGTAGGTCAAAAAAGGTTGGAGTCCTGAATTCTGTACTACAATATCTGTAACCTTCCACTGCTCTGGCCATAAAAGATCACAACAGCTCATGTCATGACCAGTTCTTTCCAGGGCACCCAGATGTCTGCTGGAGATCACTGACCTGAAAATCATCACACCTGAGCACTACAGAGTCCCCATCACTCTAAATCCCACAAGCACCAAACGCCCTGTGCAGAAACAAGGTTGTACTGTCAATCTTACACTTTGTGCCTAGTGTGACAGTCATGCAGCTGGGTCTATCTGACAGGCTGTACTGCACTTTTCACTGTATTCAGTATTAATCCAGACTTCTGACTGCACCTGGAGATAACAGGCATGACAAAGGGTGTTGCCTGCATGTAATGCCCCTAGCCAGCTTCTGCAGCTTTCTGAGGAGAGAAAGTAGTATTGCTGCCTTCAAATAGGAAATTGCCCAAGATCTGACCTTGGGTCTCTAGTGGTATGATTGTACAGGGTTACATTATGATCCAAAGTGTAAAGATGCCCAATTCAGTGATTTTTCAGCTTAGGTGAGAAATGCTGAGGTGCCTTCATTCATACGTGATGCTTCATAGTAAGACAGAGAGGGGGGTTGATATGGCAACAGTGAAAAGCTCTTCTCTGTTAGTGACTCCACAGAGTCCACAGCCAATTCTTCCTTCCTCCCCTACATTAGGAACCTCCTGTGAGGTAGCAGCATTACACCAATGTTGTGGAAGAGAGATACTTTGAGCTGCATGGCTTTCAGGGGGCATGCATAAACCCAACTGCCTGAACAAGGGAGGTTTGCAAACCTGGGATTTCCAGAAATAATAACACCAAGGTTGTGGATTCAATCCCTCCACAGGCCATTCACTTAAGAGTTGGACTTCATGATCCTCGTGGGTCCCTTCCAGCTCAGAATATTCTGTGATTCTCTCATTTATGTAGCCCCTTGGAGAATGAGATGAAAAAGATATTAGACTGAAAAAAAAGCAATCTCACTGTGGGGTGTCTCACTTTCTTCGCTGGGTTCCTCCCATTTCACCTTGTACCCAAGCACCACAGCAGGTCCCCATTGTGCGCGTGGGTCTTCTCCAAAGCCCTCTGGGCAGGAAATGGGGTCTCAGCAAAAAGAGGTGATTTTGCTGAACAAGATCATATAGGACTGCCCTATTTACAATGTGTGTAGGAGAAATGTTAAGATCCCTCACATAAACTGGAACAGCAAAGAGTTCATTCAGATTTTTTTTTCTCAAAGTATGATGTTGTTCTTGTATGTGTTTACCAGGGAGAACATTAGCTGCTAAACTGTGAGCTGATGAGACTATGAGATGATAATGAAGCTGTACTGGCTTTCAGCACTTCAAAACGGATTTCCTGTTGCTGCTGCTGACTCCTTGGCTGCTGCTTTCTCATGGATGTATTCACCAAATGCTACACTTTTGGACATCTCGTGATAAAAATTCTTATTTTCTTCCTATATGCTGGTTCCTTCCATCATATTTCTGTGATCTAAATGAAGCTGTCTTACACATTTTAATAGCAGTAAATAATCTCAAAAAGGGGTAGCTGTCTCTTCCATATCCATCTACAATCTTTGTCTCTGACCTGCTTGCCTTTGCCTCCACTGCTCATATTCACCCTTATTTTCCTCCTCAACTGGGAGAAAAAAACTCATTTTATTGCTATCAGTCTCACTCTCCAAGTAAGGCAGAAGATCTCTGTGCTTCCGTATTTTCTGTGTTATCTAAGCGCAGTCAAGGAGCACCTTGTCTTTTGGGTACGGACTCAGACAGCAAACTGACTCCTTCAGTTAATGGTTTAAAGCTCACAGCAGAGGAGATGCCACAAAGCATATCCCTCTACACTGAAATCAGAATCTCTCTGCACTAGAAGAAACTTTTTAAGAGTCAAAAGAACTTTCTTTTGCCACTTTTTGAAAAAATAGATGTATTTTTCTGCCATTTTTGTCGGGTTGTATTATCTTACTGTAATTCTTGAAGCTTTGTAGCTTACTAAGTCTAGAAGTCCCCTTTTTGGCTCTGCATGAAAACAAATATAGACATGGACAGTTCTAAAGTAGTGTTTCTGTGTTAATGCTTTCACCTAGCCATTTTCCACCCCAGAGGAAAATGCTTCTAAGCAAAGACTATTACAGCATGAGACACAAGCTGTGATCTCTGGAATGAAATGTTACATTTTATTAACCTCAAATATAAAGCCTCTCTGTTCTAACCAAGATTTTTTTTAATAATTATTGTCAGAGAGGCAGTAGCTGTGGAAGGTGAAATAACCTCCCAGTAAAACCCTACTGGTGTTAACAAATTGTAAATTAGATATTGTGAGCACCTGCCCACTGCTATAAATTGTTTGCTTTTGAAAGAGTCTGAATCTTCTTCTTCTGTGTAAAAGGATAATGCGACTTGATGTAATAGTCTCTATAGGAGGATCTAATATTGCATGTAACTGGAGAGGATAATTGCATGTAACTGGAGAGGAACGTCATGGCAACAGCCATGAGGTGAGAACCTGGAAGGTGCTGTCAGGTGGTTATGGGTCACCTTTGGTCTTCTGTAAGAAAATGCCATATGGTTTGTAGATGTGACCCTGCAACAGGATGAAATGAAGCTCTCCCACCCGGTGGAGAGTGGTAGAGGACAACAAACTGTACATACAGAAGAAAGGGGAGAGCACAAGGACTCCCACCAGATGTGGGGGACAGGCTTGGGGACAGGAACCAGCAGGCCAAGGAGCAAAGAATCATTGAATCACAGAATGGTTTGGGTTAGAAATTACCTTTAAGTTCATCTAGCTTCAATTGCCCTGCTATGGGCAGGGACACCTTGCACTAGACCAGGTTGCTCAGAGCCCCATCCAACCTAGCCTTGAACAATTCCTTGGAGGTGCATTCACTTGCCCTCTGGGCAAACTGTGCCACTGGCTCATCACCCTCCCAGTCAAGAATTTCTTCCTAATATCCAATCTAATGTCTTTAAACTCTCTCAGTTTAAGGCCATTATTCCTTGTCCTATCATTACATGTCCATGCAAAAAGTGCCTCTGCAGCTCTCTTGTAGCACATTTAGGTACTGCAAGATGCTCTAAAGTCTGTCTGAAGCCTGTTCTTCTCCAGGCTGAACAGTATCAGTTCTCTCAGCCTGTCTTCATGGTAGAGGTGTTCCATCCCTCTGATCATCATTATGGCCCTCCTCTGGACTTACTCCAACTCATTCCACTGAGTCTTTGTTGTTCTGAGGGCTCCAGAGGTGGATGCAATGCTCCAGATGGGGTCTCATGAGAGTAGAGCAGGGAATCCCCTCCCTCTCCCTGCTGTCCATGCTGCTTAAGATGCAGCCCAGGGCTGCAAGTACACATTGCCAGGACATGTTGAGTTTCCCATAGTTTAAAATTCCCCAAGTCTTTCACATCCGGCTGAATGGACAGACAGGGAGTGCTGAGAACAGGCAAAGCGCAGGGCTAACAAAGGTCAGGGGCTTCACAAGCAAATGAGTACTGTTGGGTTATTATTTCACCATGTTTCCAGTTTCATTTGAAAGTACATTATTACAGCAGTTGCTTTGCCTAGTGCCTTGCAGTAGTCAAAAAAAAAAAAATTAAAAGCCAACAAATATTCAGCTTAGAAAAAAAAATAGGAGAAAAATATATCAGTTCCTTTACATTCCTACCTGAAACACTCTGTTCTTGTCCAGTTCTGCTATTGCAGAGAATGCAATGGAAAGCAGAGCAATTGGGGATAAGCAATGCAAATATTTAATGGGATGTAGGAAGAGCTGAGAAGACTGGGATGGTTGGGTTAGGGAGAAGACAGTGTGTATACAACATGATATAGTTGAAATGATGACTCAGACTTCAGCAGGTAAATTTATCTCCAGAGTGTCATAAAGTGGAACAAGGGAATTTGACATTAGTGGAGCACATCTGAGGAATGGGCTGTTAGTGGTACAAAGCAAAATTAGTTAAAGCTAAAAATCCCAAGAGAAACAGTTCATCAGGATTTTTATATGCCATCAACCACAATACTCACATTTATATTAAATTGCAATTAAGCTTGAAGTTAAAAATAGAAATTATTTAAACAGAATTAAAAATTAAAATAAGTAATAAAATAAAAATAGAAGATAAAAAGTCTTACCAATTAGGGTACAAGTGTCTCTCAGCATGAAAAGATCAGGTGGAAATCAGTGTCTTGAGCAATTATTTTCATGTTTTCTAATAATGGATTTCAGTGATAAACATAAGAACTTTTCTTCCAGAAGAAAGTAATTACAATGTGCAGGGCTAGCACTATAAAAATAGACCATCAAACGTGGCTGTGGAAGACAATGCTGGGTAGTCAGCTGTGGTGCCATTTGATACGTGGCCATTGCAAATGCAGCTATTGGTATATCAAAATGCAAGCAGCAACACTCACCAAAGCAAAAGCAATCAAGACACTGATGCCTAAAGAGCTGCTGCTCATGACTCAGCCACAGGCTGATGGATGGCTTTCAGCCCCTTAAAAAAATATGAAGTTAAAAGTGGTTGTTTCAATCCCTCTAGAAGTGTTTTCTTAGATAAAAGCAGGTTTGTGCTAATGGAATTTATTTAACATTCGCAATGGCCTTAGAATACATATTTTCTGCAGCTTATCAGATGAGCAAATTCTTGGCAAGTCAGTCACCCAGTGCTTTGTGACTGTTCAGGCACACTGTGCAGATCCAGATCTGGCTCTGGGTTTTGGACATCACAAAGTCCCTTGAAGGCTCACTCAACATTTTGACACTACTTCCAACACAGAATCAAGCAGAACTCAATTCTGATTTGCACTAACACTCCTCTCTTACTGCCTTTGGAGATGTTCAGATCCAGGGTTCTGCTTCAGGTCTGTTTGGGGGAAAACATAAGGAAGAATTTATCTAGAGCTGCTTATTAGAGGAACTGGCAGCAAGACTGGCAGGATCTTTCTGCTGTCACTAGGCTTTGACAAGCTGGTAGGAAGCAAGCGTAGCTGTGATCAAATGACAAAACACAAAAGCTCCTTATTTCTTTTAATTGCTGAATCTCATCTTGGGTGCCTGAAAGGCACCCAAAGAACAGTTTCCCTCTGAAGCTCACTGCTTCACTGGACCGTGCAGCTCAGTGCCAGCAGAGGCTGCTGTAGGTAGAAAAGTCCCATCCTACCAGCCTTGGGTCCTGTGCCAGAGGGCTTCCAGGAATGCAGGCTGCATGAATATTTGGAGGTCAACCACCTTGGCCATAAACCCCAAACCTGGTCTTTCTGAGATAGGGCAAGCAAAGGGTAAGAAAAGGACTAACTGGTCTTGTGCTTAAACAAATGACATCTGCCATTCAGCATCAGCTGCAGCATGAAACAGATTTATGAGTTACATAAATTTCTCTATTTCTTCAAAGTTAGTCACTGGCTGTGCAAAAAGGTAGCTCAGAATCCATTATTTTTTCAAAGAATACTTATAATTGGATTATTCCCAATATGAATTACTCACTAAAAGGTTCCCTCCCTTGCATGAGAGTACATTTTTCTTCTGTTCACTGCCAATAAATAAGCCTCAGGAAAATATATGAATCTTAAAGGGAGTGAAGGAAAATGTAAAAGAAGCTCTAGCCAGCTAGTTTCGATCCAGACTTCAAACAGCCTGAAATACAAGCACGTTTAAATTCAGGATTTTGTGCTCAGCCACTATAGGCAGTATTCCTTTATTTTAAAGAGAATAGAAGCAATTTGAACTAGAAAAAAGCCTTCTTGAAAACTATTCTTAAAATGACCCTTAAGGAAGAGTGAATTCATGCTGTGCAATTTGCAAGGTAAGTGCATTTGGAGCAATTCACTGATAAAACAGCATGATGAAAGGTGGTAGGGAGTGATTGACTTCACACTGGCCTGCAAGGGCACCAGCAGCTCAGGTAACTATAAACATATGATTCTAGAAAAATAAATATAAGAGTGAATTAATTTGTAGAGATGCCAGTGTTTCTCCAGTTGCACACAGACACACACAGCTGAGAAATACTGAAAACAAAGAGTCAGGAGACAAGAACTCCCCCAGAGAGTGCTCCAAAAACCTTGCCCAAGCCATCTTACCACGGGCAAGGTCAGAGCAGTCAATGAAGAGATCGCAGGAGACCAACAAAAAAAAGGCTGGTGAATGTGGCTTCATTCCAGCTCACCACATCACTACCGTGGGTGGGCTCCAGACATACAGCAGCACTTGGGACAGGACACCTTCACACCTGGACAGGTGACACTGGTTACAAGTGGTATCAAAAACAGTGCAAGGTTTACTGATCATGTCTCCTCTATAGGAAACTGGTGGAGTCCACTTGTGGAAGATTTCCATAAGCAGAACCATTGCTACTTCTCTCTGACAGGGAGGGACTCCTTCTGCTCTCTGGCTGCCGCAGCTGTAAGAACAGGAGACCAACTAACGACACTCACCTAAAACCAGAGAGCCACTTATCTAAATACAAATTTCAACGGGAAGTGACTGTACCTATTTGGGGATTTGTTTAGCCATATACTGCTTGCCAGGTGAGTTTCTTAAAGTGCTAATCGTGTCACGATCTGCAGAGCTGTCGCAGCACATAACTCAGACCTAAAAACCTTGGACACAGAATGGTCATCTTTCACAGATGGAAGTTGAGGCTACAACTTGTCTGCTATTGTATAAGAAGACCAGGATTTGATGTGTTTAACTTTGATGTCTTGCTCTCAAGGTCACTGTTTCTTCTGACTCAGTGAATTTCTGGAGCCAATTGATTTTTCTAAAGTGCAGCCTTGCACTAAGTATGTTGGTTTGATTTTGTTTATTTGGGACTTCTTTTCCTATCTGGGGAGTTGCATCAATTCAAGCTGGTATCCTGGTGAGATTTAAAACCCCATATGCTATGCAGAATGAGATACTTGTTTTTCCTCGCAGTGCCTTCATGAGACAATCCCAGGTCATTTTTTAACTCAGTGTCATTGCAGTTCTAGCCACAGTGTGCCCCTGACTGCTCATTCATGTCCCCAAGACACCCCTTAATTTGTGTCAATACACCACGTATGGGCTGTTATTGGAAACCCAGACAGTGAGCTGCACTTTCACCACTGAAGTTTTCTGACCCCACTAATATCTGCCAGCATGATGCAGGGCTAAGGCTGAGGGAAGGAGCTCTTCCAGCTTGCATGGCAGCTCAAAAATCTGTAGTAGCAATACACCCTGAGAGGTCAAAAGCTCTTTCCATGCTTTGCAGGAATACTATCACACATACTTTTAATGCCACACCTAAATGTAACACTACCATCCCATCAAGCAGTCGGACCCCGCTGAACTTAAATTTTTAATCCACCAAGCAATATGCTGCTGAGTTACCATATTATTAAGTCCAAAGCATTTGTCAATATTCAGTCTTGGCAGCGAGACTATCAAATTGCAATTCCTTGGAGCTTCAGCCCAACACAGGAGGTATGAAGACAACAGACAGCCCTGTGCATCAAGTAGGGCTGTGCAGTGCCACAGACATGGAAAAAAAGTCCCCAGTGTCCAAAAGATTAAAGAAGTTCTATACAGACAGTCCCAAAATTGTCATACAACTTAGAGAAACCTTTCTATTTGACTCATTTCCAGAATTAGAAAGCAAAAATCTGATTCCGCCCTGGAGGATTTGTTCAAAAGACAAAGAATGTCAAAATCAAACTGATTTACTGGATAAGAGATTAATGGGCAAAACCCACAGATAACAGATAGGGGAGTTCATTGATCAGACAAGGGGAAAGAATACACTGCTGAAGGAATCCTTTCTTGTGCCGAGGACAGGAAGAAAGACAGACCTTGCAGCTATTATTCTTTCCTTTAAGTACAAATACTTCAGTGTCAAGATAGGTGAGCAGAGTATTTTTTAGCCATGGGCCTCCCCAGAGAACTGAAAGCAGTTGTTAGGAGACAACTTTCAGGGTCCTCCTTGAGTTTATCTAACACAACAGAAGACAGAACAAATAGAGCCATGTAAATCTAAACAGGAGAGTAACTATATATAGCACCTTATAGCCCTATGTGTGCATCAGCAATTTTTCTCTTACAAATTCCTACTTTCAAACTCTTTCCATGACTATTTAGTATTTTTACCACCTATGGCTTTGCAGATTTGGGTGTTCTTATTCCCCTTTATGTATATACACAGTTATATGCATAAACAAATATTTATAGATAAAAACTTCACATTCACCATGCATGTTCTGTGACAGAATAGTAACAAATGCATCATATTCCTGGAAACCACTTCCAAATATACATATAAATGAAAATGTGATTATAGGAGTAGTTAGACTGGATTTAGGAAGAGAAAATCATGCTTTGCAAATCTGACAGCCTTATTTGATGAAATTACTATCTTGATGGGTGGGGTGAAGAAGTTGACACTGTTTAATCTTGACTTTAGTCAGATGCTCAACAATGACCCTCATAACATCTTCATACGCAAACCAGTGAAGTACAGGCTGGATAAATGGGTGGTGAGGTGGGTTGAAAACTGGCTGAACTGGGCTCAGATGGTTCTGACAAGCATCACAATGTCCAGCTGGAGAGCAATGGTGTACCTCAGGGATGGACACTGGGGATAATGCTGTTTAGCATGCTCATCAATGACCTGGATGATGGGAAAGGCTGCACCCTGAGCAATTTGCAGATAAAGTGGGAGGAGTTGCTGATAAACACCAGCAGTTGCACTGCCATTCATGGAAGGATCTTGAAAGACTGGGGAAATGGGACAACAGAAACCTTATAAAGTTTAACAAAAAGAAACAGAAAGTCCTGTCCCTGGGGTGGGATAGTCCCAGGCACCAGTACATCTTGTGGGCCACCTTGCTGGATAGCACAACACTCCTGAAAGGTGACTAAATATTATGCCCCTAGTAAAGCTAAAAAAGCTGAAGCAGAGAAGGGAAAGCAAAATGGAACCTGCAGACTCCAAAACAGGATGAGTACTGCTTTAACACATAGGCAATTTCCCTCCATTCCTTGGATGCCAAACAGAATTCTATGACAATGACTGCTTTAAAATTCTAAAACAGACTGGTAGGAATGAGAGGGCAACATGACCTGAGTTCCTGATGGTCTCTCAAAGAGCCTTAATTCGGTATTGCCTCTCTTGCCATTAATTGGACTTTTACTATCGACTCTGTTCTGACCAGGCCACTTTAATTAGGAAAGCAATCTTTTCTTCTTTCCTTTCCAGCAGACAAAGATTGGGATATATCAGAAAGGGTATTTCACAAGGACATGAAAAGCATTCAGATTAATAATATTATTTCTGTTAATGAGAATAACTGTTTTGGAAATGGATTGGTGTAATATGCAAGATAGATGTGAAAGCATTTGGGTTTGCTTGTTATGGCATTGAGTTGCTTAGGGGATTGCAATTATGGCTTAGATTAGAGAAACATTAACAGGGCTGAAACTGCCCAAATAGCTAATTTTTTTGATATAACAATCAATATTTCTTGAACTATCAATAATCCAGTTGTAACTCACATGTTGCTAATGTTGTTTGCACATCAGAGGGAGCTGAAGCAAATCTTTGAGGAGTTTGCTGGATGGAAGTCTTTCTTAAACATGAAAAATAAGCACAGAAACTTTCCAAGAGAGAAAATATACACAAATTCAAATACTTGACTTTTATTTGTGGAGGGACCGATATAATAAAGTGGTTTTGTAAATTTCCCAGAAGCTGGTATATGTGCTGGTGTAAACCCAAATTAATGGGATGTCTCCTATTTGCTGCATATTTGAGAGAACAGCATGACCAGGAGGTAGAATACTAACCTTCACAGATGGCTTTAACAACTCTCCTGTTGTGCTGCTCTGAGCTTTGTTTGTTATGATTCTGCATGCTTTCCCATTTTCATTGCTCTGTGAGTTCCAGGAGAATCCACATTCCTCTAGGAAAAAGCACAAGGCTTAGGCACTAGAGCCAGGGGCAGTGCTGGGTTAGCATTTCCATTCACATCTTTGCCAGCATATGGAATTTACTGGTTTGCATAAGTCTTCCTCTGAAACCCCTGCAGTCTGATGCTGCACTGAATCACAGAGGGCTTAGCAAGCATAGAAGGGCTGGGCTTCACTAACTCAGCTTTCAGACCACAGGACTCAAGAGGTCCTTCAAGCTATGAGTGAAGCAGATATTTAAGAATGGAGGTGATGGAAGAAGCAATATCTATCCAAGCAAGTCAGAAGTTCTTCCTCTATAAAGGAAGGCATGACCAAGTCAGACCTGGCTACTAAGGATTACAAATGGAAACACTGGTTTTCTATGGATCTTCAGATCATCCAACATTTTGGTTGCTGGTCTGATTAGGATTTTTATAATCTAAAATGCTCTAGCTGTTTGCAGTGTAAGAACTGGTATGAATATGTCACTCCATTAAATCTTATTGTATTTCTATGTCTTTCTATTCTGGATGCAACTGAAGTGTGAAAAGGCCTTAAGAATCCTTTAGTGAGTTACCCTTGTTGTTTTTGCAGAGAAATACAATGAGAAATTTCATGCAACTCTTTTGAGTGCAGCTTTTTCTCAATAACATGATATGGTCAATTAATTTTTAAAGCAGCCACTAATAGAGCTTGCCTGTAAGCTAGATATTAGTCATAGAGGAATAAATAGTGACAGATTTTTTCCAATTAACCCAAGAGCAGCACAGCAATTAGTATATCAGTATTTGCTGTTGTATTGTGCGTCCTCTGATGTCTGAATCACTCTTATTTTTCAGTTTGGATGTCTGCAAAAGATCTCTAAGCACTCACTGCTCTAGAAAATAAACAGAACATTAGCTGGGAAGGAAAAATTGGATTTCATTCAAAGTCCCATGTGTGTTCTGTTGTGTTGTGAGGCTGTTCTTTCAGTTTTCAAATATATAGCTCACTCATGGACATTATTATCTGCTCGCATTTCTGAGTAAGAAGAATTTTTTAGTAAAAAAGGGTTATTACAGTAAGTGCAGGAAAGTGTATCAATTGACATTACTTTCAATAGATCCAAGAATGAGGGTCCTGGTAAGAAAGCCACTGAGAAATTTAACTAATCCTCAATACTATTCCCACCAGTATTACTGCAAAAGAACTCGCCTAATTAGGGGCCTATCTGTTCATAAGAAATAAAAAGAGACGAATTCTGATCTTGAACACGCAGGTTTGTATTGACATAATTCTTCCAGTTCCATTCTTGTTACCCCTTATTTAGTGTATACCAGCACCAAGCAAATTATGAGGAGAATGTCATCTGCCATGTCTCATGTTGTTTTGTGAATACTTGAGAATCACAGAGAAGAAAGTGAAGAAAATATGTCTACAGAGAGCATTCAGCCTCAGTTGCAAGCACTACAATGAATACAGTAAATATTATAGGGACTGCACAGTGGAGAGGTTAATTATAAGCCACTATAACCATTAGTATAGTAGTATAATGCAACTTTTGGGCTCAAAATGTTTTAAACTCTTTTGCCTCCCTTTGTGAAAAGTTCATTACCACAATTTCAGACCGCATAACAAAAAAATAAAAAGAAACCCAGAAGTAAATCTCACTTCCAAAGGTCTTGCTCAGCATTGCCAGAACAGGTCCAAGGATCTTAATCTAGCCTTAAACATCCATAGTATCAATATCTGTATCTGAAATATTCCCCACTGGTTCTCTTTCTACTCTACAGGGAGAAACATTCGCTTGTTAGTTATGACACATCTGGCATATTTTCAGTATTTATTTTGTAATAAGCTGAAGTGTCCATTACTTTCCCATTGATTACTAAAGTAGATGAGATGATGAGATCATAGGTGTAGGTGTTTCTATTTGGTCAGATCAGGCTCACCTTTTAAAAGTATTTTTGAAAGGGGAGTGGAAATAATGGTACCAAACTTGTTTGAATCTAAGCACTGAGTAACTCATTAGCATGGGGATCAGTCTAAGTTGTCCTTCACCAGGGAGTATCTGTCAAAACATTTCTCTGTACAAATACAAGAAGTTTTGAACAGTCTGCTCCAGCAACCCACCATTCAATTTCTCCAGGCATACGTATCTCACTTCTCACCTCTAAAATACAGCTGGCAAGATGCTAATAGGAGATGCAAGGGAGGTTTGCTGCCTCCTCCTCAATTCCGTTCCAGGAATTGTCCAAGAATAGTCAAGACCAAAGAATTATAAACTCTAAAACAGTTCAGAAATGTAATTAAGTGGGTAAGAGTCAGTGGTGGACATGTAGCTTCAGGTACTTCCCATGCATATGTAAACACTCTCTCATCAGGATTTTGATAGTCACCATATAAAACTACTGAGCAGCCTCAAACATCCAGCCCAACCATCTCTTACATTGGCCTGGAAATAATGCATGTAGGAAAAAGTCCTGCATCAGTGACAACATAAGGTTTAATATCTTGTGTTTCTACTGGACTGGAAAAATGAGATTTCACCTCTCCAACAAGGAACTGATTGAATCCTTCTAACATTTTGACACTAAAAAAGGGACATTTTAGATGGAATTTCTATTTTAGGCCTTTTTTCATGGGTTTCTAAAATGTGTTAGTTATAAATTATCACTCCCTGAAGGGCTTGCACAGCTAGACCGAGGGTGGTTAAAGGCAATTGTATCACCAGCAGAGGACAAAATCTTACAACTTCTAGAAATTTTCTGTAGGCTTTCCCTGTTCAAATATATGGCACAGTGTGGCATGTTCAGAGTGATCCCAGAATTTCATCCCTTCTCCCTACTCTCCAGCTAAGAGCTCTAGATGAGAAAGGACAAGGGAAAACTCGCCCTAGGTTTGGCACAGGACCAGCAACCTACAGCCTGGGCCTTGCAGTGCTCTTGGAGAGCATCCAGCAGACCCAAAGAATGGTAAACTCAACACACCCAGAGCAGTCCCACTCTTGCTAACAATGTTCACCTCTTGCTGGGAATGGTGCTCCCTTATCTTAACCAGGTACCTATGTTTTATTCAAATAAGATTTAGGGTAAAAGAATGCATCTTATTCTCTTAATCAAAAGATTAAAACAGAATTAAACGGTGCTGATTGGAAGAGTTATACAGGAAAAGTCCTGTGTGACCTACATGGAAGGTTCTTACATGTTTTGCTTTTGCTGTCATTTGGATCTCCCTTATCCTGGGGTACTGTGGAGGTACCAAGATTTCCAACTGCTTGTCTTGGCAGAGGTCTGGAACTTCAAATAATTTTTTCTTTCTAAAATGTTCTAACTATTGTTTTTCCTCAGAAAATACAACATGGGAGTGAGTATTATGGGAGAATAGTTCTTTATCTCACCTTAAGTTTTTGGTTTGGTTTTTGTGGTTTGGTGTTTTGGGGGTTTTTTTTGCAGACACTTCACGAAGAAAAAGTGGCATAAATTTGCATTTCAAGGAATATATCTGTATATACCTACCTGAAGCTGGGAATAAAATGTTTCTGTTCAGTCCCAGTCCTTACCTTCATCTCCCTCTAGGGCATAATTAACCCAAGGGTGGGAGGGAAGATTGAGAATAATATGGATCTGATTCACCTTCTATACTCACTAGCAAAAATAGAGATTATTACTGCATGCATCAGTGGAATTGAAGAAGAAATTAGTCTGAGATCACTTGTAAACAGAGCCAGTCAGATATGACTGTTGCATGAATGGGAATGCATAAATTAAGCTTTGCCAAAGGTTACTAGTAATTTATAGTTTTGGCTTTTAAGAAGCTCCAAGCATGACGCTATTTACTTGCATTGTTTATTGAACAAGTATATTTACCAGGAAAGTCACAGCATCTAAATGCTACCTTGTCTCTTGTGGATATCTTGCTTGACAAACAGGTCTGTGATGTCATAGGCCAAACACTGCCTTTGAAGTTGGAAAACATCAATTGATTGATGTTTGTCTGAAAAGCTGTCACAGGGAACATGGAAGAAAGAAAAATTGTCATAACATGCCTAATACTGAAAATTGATGTGTCTCTTTTTCATCATTTCTAAACCAGTAAACTGAAAGTTGCTTGATGACAAAGCATTTAAATATGGATTTTTTTCAACATGTGTGTGGAAATAACTGATGACTTTGATTTAAAGAACATCGTTAATAAGTAAAAGAAGTAAAAAAGGTAACTAAATATATTTGGATCTCTTTGATCCCCGGCAGTCAATGGGAAACTCCACAATTCCCAATACACAAAGCCCTTGGTGGGGTGTTGATTAAGAGAGTACCTGAACTTAGTCCTTGAATATCAGGAGCTGGACAGAAGACCTAGCTAGTGGAAGCAGTAGTTTCGATTGAAAAGATGGAATTCTTCCCTCACACCTACAAATGCTTCAGTTTTGTGCTGAGGAGGTCTTGTGCTTTCTTAAAGATAGAGAGAAACAAATTGTGATCATGTGTTAACCCCACCAAGTCATCATGATCAGCACTCTTCACCTCTGAGCAATTACACTGATCACATTTCAGCAAGGTGTGAAGCCTGTCTCTGAACATCCCCTCTGATCTCTATTTCTTGTCTTCAGACACCTCCTTCCTGCCCCTCATTTGCCATATTCTTGACTTGATGGTCTTCAAGCCACAAGGTTGGCTACCTCATTATTTGCTTTGACTTCACTTAGTTACGAACTCCACTGGTAGAGTTGAGTTTGCACTGAACTCTCTCCATCCTCATTTCCTGGCTCCTGTAACACCAAATTTAAATACCTTCTCCTTATCTGCAGTCACAGCTTGGGATAAATTAGTTCTCTACTGCAGTGATCTCATCTCCTATCTGGAACAGGGGGATTGCATTTCATGTACAGCCAAAAAGACGCGTGAGTGAAGACACTTGACTTGCAGCTATCTGGTGCAGGGGTAAGGTGAAGGAGAGCATCAGCAAACCATTGCGGGGCAGCACAGGGAAAAGCATGAGGGAGATACGCTGGCAAAGCAGATACCATTGTCAAAGTAAATGAAGCTCCTTCACACAAGTGAGAGGAAGGAGACATGGCAGTAGGCCAACTGTGTGGAAGTCCCTCATCTATGCAGCCAAATTAAACCCTGTAAGTAAGGTTTTTAGAGCATAATGTTTTGCCTAAAGAGACTGCATGTCCATCATCCCACAGCATTTCTGCAGCATTTGCCAGCACTGACTGGAGGTTACGGGTCAGGAACCTTCACTGCTCCTGTCACAGCTGCTGCCACATTAAAGAACACATCAGCAGCAAATGGAAGACAAAAATGATGTGCTGCTTTATGTAAAGTTTGTTGCCTTTTGCTAGATGAGGGCATGCCTTTGATGTGCTCATCTTCTCTGTCTCTTTTTTAACAGCAGAAGAATCATGCTGCTGGAAACACTGTCATAAATCTTACTGCAGTTGTTGAGAAACGAGAGCCGATGTCATGTTGAGCTGAATGTTTACAGCCACATAAACAACAGGAGGAAAACTTATCTCAGGGCAATCAGTTGAATTCATCCCTGACAAACATAGTGGCAACTCAATTAGTTAATGAGTTTTTAAGGTATTTAGATAATGACAGATGCATAGACACTTTCTACTATACTCAGTAGCACTGAGCTGGGTTCTTGAGAACCCTATTTGACGTAAGTCTACATATGTAGACTGACGAAGAGACTACATCTATGGACAGTAGAAGAGCCTCAGACGTCACGTTTCCGGACTTCTGTAAGGCCTTTGACAACATCCTTTCTCTCTAAATTGGAGTGACATGGATTTGATGGGAGGACTGTTTGGTGGGTGAGGGTAATGGTCAATGGCTCAGAGTCCCAATGGACATCAGTGATGAGTGGTGTCCCTCAAGGGTCTCTACTAGGACCAGTCTTCAATGTCTCCATCACTGACATAGGCAGTGGGGTCAAGTGCACCCTTAGCAAGTCTGCAGACAACACCAAGCCTTGTGGTGAGGCTGACATGCCTGAGGGATGAGATGTCATCCAGAGGGACCTGGACAAGCTCAAGATTGGACAAGCCCATGGGATCCTGACGAGGTTCAACATGGCAAACTGCGAGGTCTGGCACTCACTGGGCTATGCTGAAATCAGCAGACTGTGAAGTACACTGAAGCACAGGCTGGCTACCAGCATTCATGACATCAGGTATGCTGTGGCTGGTGCGATTATTGGGAATTAGGAGCCGGAGAAATGAAAGCTACGTGATATTATCTGCAAGAGAACTGGGGAAGCAGACACAGTGCATTGCATGGCTCTGCAGACCCAATCTTTGCACTTGGACCTTCTTTCTCACTTGCCATTGCTTTGCTCTCCCAGCAGCTACCTGAAAGCATGGATAACCACAGATCCTGGACAAGAGACGACTGATTCAGCTCATGTGCTATGTGATACAAGTTTCTGGTGCTGTCATTCTGAGTCTGCTCTATAGGAGGAAGCTCAAGTAAAACACACATGATCCAAGACCCCCAAAACAAAATTTGGGCTTTGCATGTTGTCCTGGGCTTTGGCACTGGGATGACTCTTATTTTTAATAAATTGGCAAGCCTACAAGTCAGGTAGTACTGACTGATTTGCTCCGTATATGGAGAAGTAGTGTGTGTGTGAGGGAAATGGGGAGAAATGGAGGCAGGGAGGCTATGAAGAGTTCAAGGGAAAAGAAGTGCTTCTACTCCACATGCAATGTCATCAACCTGGCATCAGCAAAGTTGCTTAGACAGGAAACATGTCCTGGCCTCTTAAAAAGAATTGAAATGTTGACTTATCTTTCCTACTTTATTATTTAAAGAGCCAAAAATGTTCATTTCTTCCACCCTGGAGGTGTCCGCAAGCCTTCCCTCAGCTGGTTTCTCAGTGCACAGTAGGATGCAAAACAACAGCTCAGAGAGCAGCTGGGAGGAGCTTCTTTCTCAATGGTTTTTGACTGTTCCAAAAATAGCAGCCACAAGCTGTGTATTCTCCCAGGAGGCATTTCTGCCAGCACACCACTCACCCGCACACCACTCAGTGCAGTAACACAGGGCAGCTCGGGAGTCTCAAAGTACAGTTTCTAAAATAAAGCTTTTCCTGCAGTTTCCCCAGCACACTTTGGTGCCCACAAGGCGTGTGTGCAAGGTCAGCTCCCACTGCCAGCAACTTCCACTTCTTCCTCCTGTGCAAGAGGCAGGAAGAGCAGAGCCCTGACACCCTCTCTGGGGGACTCTGTCTTTCATTGGCCTCTTCCTTTAACCAGACTAGAGATCAGAGACATCACAAAAAGCTGATTTTAAGCCTGACCATGAAGCCTCAGCCCATCTGAAGAGAAAGTAACACAAAATGTGAAATCAGGGGGTTATTTATCTGTAGCATTTCAACAGTAAATTTTGATCACAGATGACACATCCCCACTGACATGGATGTTTCCCGCTGTAGCGAAGATCAGAGGACTCTGCCACAACCTTTAAAATAAATGCAGGTTTTTATATCGGAACAAAATTATCCTATTAAATGCATCCAATGAAAGAACAAGCCAACCACATGCCACACACATCTGTTTAAACTCATCCATCAGTTGCATCCAGGAGGCACAATGAGCTCTTTGCCAACTAATTAGAGACCAAATATCACTCTGCAATTGCTCATCTATAGATTTTAAATACTCAATGAACTCTGAGAAAATGGTTAACAACCAGCACCTAAAACCAGTAAAGTCCACTGATTAATCATTCCCCATTAACTTCTTGCTCAGCATTATTATAGTGCCAGGGACAAGTAGTTGGAAAATGGAATTATTTAGTAGAGGAACTTTACGAGAAAGTATTTTTTACCTGAAACCCATTTTGGAATTTCTTAACCATGGGTCTATCCAGGGAGCAGATCTTGCTAAGTACGCTCTGTGAGAACTTTGATTTTTATGGCATTCTAATGTGACTTTAAAGCTCATTAAAGCAGCTCCTTTTGTGCTGCCACAACAAAAGCCTTGATGTTAAGTGTCCCCTGGAGTCCACAGTTCAGATAAGTGCTGTTGTTTTTCACTAACCTCAGCCTCTTAAGCTACCAGATCACAGAATAAAACAGAAGCTTGCACCCAGCAGTAACCTGGAAGCCAGATTTCTAGATAATGTGCTTGCAGCAAAGACATGGTCCTTTTTGAGCAAAAATGCTTTAGAAATTAAGAAGCAGAAAATAAGCAGCTGTGCTGCATGCTGCCTAGAGTGTAACACAGAATATGTGCTGGGCATTTCTTAAAATACCTCTCCCCTCTTTTATTTACCAAGAATTCAGGAGAGAAATACCCAGGTAGTTAGAGTTGCTTGTTTATTTACAGTGCAGTGATGACTGTATGTTTAAAAGGCATTATTAAATCCGAAATATAATTCCTCTCTTTAAAAAGCCCAAGTCTTGGAGTCTCTGTACTTGATCAATGCCTCCATATCAAATCTGTCCAATTTGCAAGTGAAATCGATTTGGTCTTATTCCTAACTGAGAGTATATGCAGCAGAGGATTGGAAAGTCAAGTTGGTTGGGTTTTATTGACTTGCAAAGCATCCACTAGTAAAAACGATTTTGTGATACAAAAGCTAAAATAGATTGCAATGCATTCTCCTATAGCATATGAATTTTCCTTGGAAATTAACAGAATTAAACTTCAGGAGCTGCTTTACCGATTTAAAATATGTCAATGTAGGCAGCCAGATTAGTTGAGTCAGCAAGGGTGTGGGTTAGGGCTTCTCTATCTACACCTGCACTAAAATGAATAATAGCAAATTTAATTATTGTATAAACTGTTGTCCAAATAACGAATTTGCATTTTAGTTAAAACATTGTCAATTCCTGAAAAATACATTCAGCTAATGTTTCAGGAGAGAATTTTCACAGGTGAAGTTATAAACTCCTACAGCTCTCATTCTCAACAAAAATTAGATATCTGCACTGATTTATCCTGTAATTCTGTAAAACATTTCATTTTGTCCTTGCTATTAGATCTGGCAGCCAGTACTACTGTTTTAACCTTTGTGGGTGCAAAGGACTGCTTGAGTCAGCAAAAACCTTTAATGGGAGCAACAAGATCTTTCTTTCATTGCACATGCTGCAAAATGAAAAAGGTGCCCTTACTCCAAAACTGGGGGTTATTTTAGCTTTCACCTCAGGCAAACAGTGGTGCCTGAGGTGAAAGCTAAAAAAGCACCTCTGTGATGTGCAGACAGCCTGGCTACCCCTGACAGGGTTACTTATGCTGTGCAGGCTCTGGTGCAGTCCCAGAGTCAGGACAACTCTGCTCATCTTTAGGCATTCTGCATAGGGTAAGACCACGTAGGCTGTGGGCTATGCAATGACACCACCTGCACGTGTTGGCACAGCTCTGGGCTTGCTTTTGACTGCGGCCACCTAGCCATGTTCAAAGAGATGTTCTCATGCAGTTTCTTATCATTTCATAGAAGAGAAATCACTTTGGATTTTATCTTAGAAAGGGAGCACACAGGAGACAACACATTTGTCTGATTTAGAAGGTACCCAGCTAAGGTCTGGCCACTGGTGTGAAAAATCTTTTTAGCAGCATTTCCCCTAAAAAGTTATTGGACCTCTTCAAGAAATGAATAGCTGGAGAAAGCTGTGATGATTTATGGGCTGTGAACAGCACTGAGATGATATTTCAGTTTGAAGAATAGTTTTGGAGTATCCATTCCCATCCATCATACCAGACTCCTTTAATTTATAAGTGACTGTAAAGACCATAATGTTGTGGGATCCTGGACATCTGACCGACTCCAGTCCATGCAAGCATGTGTCAAAACAACCCTCATATCCTCTGACTGCATGGTGTGCTACCAGGCAACGCACAGGAGCTGGATTTGGGAGCTACCTGTCACCAGAGCCACCCTAAGGCATACCCTTTGTGTAACACAGTCTTTAACAGGCATCTGGAGCACCGTGTAACAGTAGGGATGTTTTCCCTTCCCAGGATTGCTCTTGACCACTCTCAAAATGTTCAGAGCAGACCATGACACACCTTTTTCCATCAGCTATTAGACAGTAAACCTGTTCTTGCTCCCTGGTTCACCCTTCAGAGTTATGTTCCTGAGTGTTGACTAGAGGCATTTAGATGTCTTCAAGGTGAAGAGACATTCCAGTTGAATTTCATAAATGCAAATGCCAATCCTCCAGTAGTGAGCAATATTGCACAATGACTATCCCCACTGTAAAGCCAAAGTGAGAAACGGTTTACAACCAGCCTTAGTGCTGACTTTCCCAAAATCCTCTTACCATTCCCAACATGGCAGCTCTTGTTATGGCTGTATTGGAGAGATGCAGCTCACCTGGTCTGTTTGGATTATGAAGTTCCCCAGCTGCACGGAATTCTGCATATTCCCCCTTTCAGCACACTGGCATCTGTCTCTACTCAAGCCAGACACAAAAATGAAGCAAAGGAGCACACAGACTCCTGAGAGGCCTGATCAGATGAGCACATGCTCTCGCAGAGTGCCTAACAGGCCAAACGCCTGCTCACAAAGGACAGGTGTAAGTGCTTAAAACACAGGAGGAAAGAGAGACCTATCAGTGTATCACATTTTATATAGCAGCCTTGTGGTACTGCATTGGGTGAGTGATTTTAAGGTGTCTGTCCTGATTAGGTTGTAAAAACCATTCTCCCATGAGGTATGTTTTTGGAGTCCCTTTGGCTGACCTGAACACAGACCTCCTACATCCTCATTTACCCTTCACCTATGCTAAAAACAATGGTCACTATCTCTTCCACAAGACTTGTTCTTTTCCCACTACTGATTATAAGGGGATACATCACATGCACAAAACTTTAGCAGAACAGAAATAAATGTAAGACCTTGAACATAAGGGCAGAACGAGAAAACATATCTTTTTCTTAATTGACTAATAGGGCCATTAGCATTAAAACAGCATTACTGTAGACATTAATACAATAGGGTTTAAAATGTCTCTGTAAAAAATCACAAGGGTATTTTAGATTAAGATGTGCTCACAGACAGTAAATCTTACAACTACTTGCTCTTGTGACTGGTGCTATGGGTTGTAAAAAAGGATGAATGTAAGTGTGCTAATAGCTATTGCAATACAATAGTTAGAGAACAGACTACACTATACAATACAGTATGTAACTATTGCCTGTAATCTACAAACTTATATGGAAAATGTATGGTTCAGTGATAAAAACCTTATTTTTAAAAGCTTAGAAAGAGAGAACATAAGAACTTCAAAAATTTTTTTAAAAGATCACAAACCCAAAATCCTGCCCCTTGAAGGATGAGCTTGGAGCCCTGCCAGGTGGACTATTCATGCACTGGTGTGGGAAGGAGGGAGGGAGCATGAAGGAAGGGGAGTTGCCAGAGGCCAGGCAGGGTATGGCTGGCTAGAGAAGGACTAGAAGGCAGTGGGGGTGGATTCTGTGGAAGGGGAGGAACGCTGGGTTCTTTCTGTCACTACAGCCTGACCACAAAATGTCTGCTTCAAGCACTTCAGCTCTCGTGCCCTGAGTAGGCTTCAGCCCCACAGGCCTGGCTGGAGAGATGTGCTGCTCTCTCCAAAATAAAAAAAAAGCTGCACCAGAGAAGGTTTGGTTTGGATATTAGGAAACATTTCTTTATTGAAAGAGTGCTCAGACATTGGAACAGGCTGCTCAGGGAAAGTCACGGCATCACCCCTGGAAATGTTCAAAAAGCATGTGGATGTGGCACTTGGGGATTTAGTGGTGAACACAGAAGTGCTGGGTTAATGGTTGGACTCAATCATCTTAGAGGTCTTTTCCAACCATAATGATTCTGATTGTTGTTGTTGTTGCTGCTGGACATTTTTTAATTGTTTTTTTTTTCCCCACCCCCTCTTCCTCCACTGCAATTTCAAACTGAACTATGCAATATCAACCATCTAGTGAAAAAAACTTGCTTCACATCTATAAACTTTACCGAGAGTCAAAGAATAAGTGGGATAGTAATACAATGGTTATTCATAAATAAATGTACTATCTGCCATTATATCTAGCTCTGTATATGTATAGATATCTCAATTATGCAGCAACTGTAATTTGAACCTCCTGTGTATGTCTATCAACTCATCAATTTAGTGGTCTTTAGCATGGATACTTCCAGTTTATGAGCAATACACACATTTACAAGGGAATAGTTACAACCACAATTAAAAGTTATGGATGGTAGACGAACCATAGTTACTCTTGCATTGATATTCCCCACATAAACTGTATTAGCAACATCTGCAAGTAGGGGTTGCAAAGAATATATCCTTCTCTTCTTTATTTGCATTTAATTAGCATTCCTACACCTGACTTAAATCATGTCACACTTACAGCCTCATAATGCGGAAGGGAAGAAATCTAGTTTTTATATGGAGTGATAACACATTATTTTACATTCTTCCCTGCAAGGAGGAAGAAACATTCCTGTCAATGGTTACAAAGGCTGCTGAGCTGCTCCTGCTGAAAACTGCTGGGTGAGCTAATGAGGAAATCAGCTGATCTCAGGAGTTGCTCCTTGAAAGCCCTTGATGCAATCAGTACATAGGCCTAAGCTGTGCTTCACTCTGCATTACCCAGCCGTGCTGATGGCCACAAGCTGCACCTATATTCAATAAGCAGAAAGTATGTGTGTGTTTGTTGTTGCATTCTCTCCACAGGCTCAAAGGAGGCAGCCTCCAGAGTCAATCTTCACCTCCATTCTGAGAGCACACCATGGAAATGGTATAAATTTCTTGCTTGTGATCCTACCAGATGAGCCCCCAGTTAATTTACTGAAGGCTGAAAACGCCTATAAATCACAGCATCCAGTAGCTCCAAAGAAGCTAAACCAGGAGGGAGTGCTGGGATGCAGGGAGCACAACTGTGCAGCAGAAGCCAGGCTGTTGTGCTGGGATGTGAGGATAGCCTGGCTATCCTTTCAGATGTGTAACCAGTGCTAGCAACACAGAGCCAGACACACTGGTCCCATGCTCAAGTCTTCTGAGGAGATTACTCTAAAAGGTATGGTTTACTATGTCCAGGTCTGTTCAGAAATAATTCTAACTGTTCTAAGCTGCCAAATATTCCAAGTATCTGAGCCTTCCTGTCCCTTTTGAATTCTAAGAATTTTCATTTGGTTATTTATCTTGATAAAAGTAGGTCTGAGAGTCAGGGGAATAGGGAAGAGCTCTTGTTTGGTAACACTTTGTGTTCCAATGGAAAGAAATAGATCTTCTGTTCAAGAAGCATGTTGTTTTCTCCTCTCATATGCAGAAACACATGGACTGGAACTCTTTGTGAATGGATATTACTGATTCTTACCAACTTGGCACTCATTTGTCACAGAGTGATGGCATTGGAAAAAAGATGCAACACATTCTCTACTGCAAAATGCCAGTCTTTCCCATTTTAGGAGCTGAAAACTGTTATGCCATAATTTATCTCATCAAGTGTGACTGAGTTCCATTCGTTCTAGACACCACCCATTTCATAGCTGGTTTGGAGCAGCAGCTGCCCAAGTTCAGACATCCCAAGAATGAGATGATTAATAGGCACCAGCATATCTTCACAGAAGAGCAACTGCATGATTGTGTTAGGCTGTTAGAATTAGCCAGACTTAAGGCTTTTGAAGTCAAAACTCCCTGCCATTTTTGGTTGACCAGCTCAATGTAATTCTGTATCAAAGTGTGCCAGGAACATTGATCTCATCACTCCTGGGCACTGCACAGCTTTGCTCTCATTCTGACCAGAAGAAACAGGCTTAGGTCCAAATGTCCATGACACTTACATTATGTTTTTTTTCAAAAAAGTATCCCAAATTAAGTATTTTTAAGAGAAGGCTAACCTTGGTTTACATTTAGTGAAAGCTTTTTTAATTCTGCATCCTTTTTTTCCTGTCCACAGATTTATTGTTGCTTACCTACTTACTCAAGGGGAGCTTACTGATCAGTTTTCATCTGCATTACACTTTTTTAGTTAATGCTTCTTTTTGTCCCCAAAAGAAACCTCTTTGCAGCTCAAGGAACAAAAGGGAGAAGCAGAAACAACATCTCTATTTCTTCATCTGCCTTCTCTTTTCACCACACTGGGCACAAAATCAAAATTAAGCAGGACTGCCGTTCTGAGGGACCTAGACAGACTGGAGGAAGGCAACAACAGCAACCTCCTGAAGGGAACAACAGGAACCTCAACAAGGACAAATACAAAGTGCTGCCCCTTGGAAGGAAGAGCCCTTGTCAACCACACAGGCAGAGAACTGGCAGGCTGGCAGACCCCTCCAGTGCAGTCACCTGGCTCATGGTAGGGCTCATGCAGCACCACACATGCTGAACGTGCAGCTCAGCACAATCCACAGCCCTCCACACCCAGGAGAGCCCCTCCATTCACATCAGCTCGCTTCAAACACACAGGCAACACCTGACAACCCTGGGACAGACTTGCTCTTCATGACTACCCACGTCACAAGGAAAGCACTTTGCCAGTGCTCATTCAACTTTTATAGGCCTGTCTCCTTTGTACTGCTGCTTCCAGTTTCATGGACACTTTCTTTTTTGTCATGTGAGGTGAAAGGATTGTTTAGCAGTCCCTGTTCTGACATACAGAAACCTGTCCCTGTGCAGCTTGTAGCTCTACTACAGACTTTCTTGAGCAGAGTGGCATGAAATGTTTTGATCAGACAGTTTGTCACAAATTACGAATTCAGATGCTCTCAGCAACTAAAAGTGTCAAATCCTGTTTCCACCTTTTTTTTTAAATGGAACACTTGGAATTTTTTTTTTTACAGAAACAAAGTTTCTGAGCCCATCCCTAAATGTATTTTCTCAACTGTTAAAAACGAAATATTTAACTGCTCCAATTGATATGAAAGCTGTTTGGTTTTACTGTTAGGTTGTTGTTTGTCTTTTTGCTGTTGATCAAACCCAAATAAATTAATTTTAGTGATTTTTCACTTAAGCTGTGAATACAAAAAGAATCAGCTGTTTCCACAATTCTGCCCCTCAGGACAATGAGAACAGTTTCCTTCTATAGCAGGGATTGACCACCAAATTTTCACACTCCAGTTAACTCCCACCAGAGTTAAATCAAAATTGATTTTTCTTTCGCTCCACTGCCTTGCCATGTTACCTTCCTGGATTCACTCAGCAGCACAAAGAATCCGTTCAAATTTAGTTGCTATCGGTGACTTAGGAAATTGTTTTATGATGCAATGCTTACAGTTCTCCAATTCAAGCCAGTTACCTACCTGGACTTCATATCTGCCAAGCCAGAACACTCATAATTGCTCTTTGGTTGATATAAATTCAAATAATATTAGGTCTGTTTGTCAAGCAGACAGGGCTCTGCTGATGTACTGCTCTACTGCTCTCAGAGACCAGAGGGTACCAGGAACTCCTTGGCTACGAAACACTTCAGAATTTTTTTCTGACAGATTCATGGGAAAATGGAAGTTTGTAACCAGTTTTGCCCATGTTACATCTACTATTCAAACTTATTATCTATGCCTAACACAGGAGCAGATGAAAAAATGTTTGACTCTACAACAGCAGTGGGAAGTTCATCACATCCTTTTGAATTGCTCACTGTCTCCCAAAGCTGCCTCCTTGCTGCTGCTGAGCCCAATCAGAGCTGACCTGTGTGGCTGATCTGCCCAAGGACGAGGCAGTGGCCATCATGTCCAGCCTCACAAACACATTCCTAGAAACAACCATGTCCACATGCCTGTCCTAGTGTCCCCAGTGTGAAAAGGCTTCCTGAAGAAGGTAGATGATAATTTCAGCCTACATAAGGAAAGGCCCTTCATTTCCTCATGAAGTTGAAAAAGTTGAGAAAGTTGAGAAGAAGGAAGCTATAGCTGTTTTAACTCTATGCTGCTTTGCATCACCAACCCAGTTTCAAGGAAACAAAAAACCATGGCTTTAAGCTAATAAAAACTGTAGTAAAAACTCTAACAAAAACACACACTTGCCATTGAGTAAAGTGATTCTTGGCCCTGGTGAATAAAATCCCACTTACTCAAAAGGGAAATAAGATCCCTGGTTAAGAGATACTGGTACAGGTTTTAAGAGATTTCAGTTCAAGCCATGTAACCATCCTATCTGCACCTTACTGATCTCCTCAGCCCATGCTCTCCTCAAATCCAAACTGCTTCAATATGAAATTCACTCTCAGGTACCAGTTTTGAGCATATACCAAAAATAAATAAAAGGTTTAGCCTGGTCTACTTATGCGTGAAGGCCCATGGTCATCCTTCCTCATCATTTAGGTGCCCTTAAGTGCCCCAGGCTTTATGTGGGATGCAGGCTGCTGACCTATCCATAGGCAAAGCAGACAGTCTGGTGAGTAAGTGAGGATGTGTTCCGTATTTTATCTTGCTCTCCAGGCATTTCTGAGGACAAAAGGAAGTCTGCAAGCCTACTCTTTAGCTTCCCTATGGATAAAGTTGGCAGACAGGAGGGAAATATCCCATGTACTGCCAGCTGGATACAATTCTGATTTAAGACTCACAATCCTAGACCCAGATTAACCTGAGTAAGTATTTTGTCAGCTATAGGAACTTCTGTAATGCAAATAGTAACAAAGCACTATCTCTCAGGAATATGAGAACAGCCAGTTTTAAAGTCTTTAAAAGACTTTTTATTTCAGCTGAATCATCCACACATCAGCCTTTTCTGGTTTTCAAGGAAGCAACACGCAAGTAACTAAAGGTATTCCAAAGGCATTTAAAAGAAGTAAAAAGGGTTTGCCTAGGTTGAAATCAGGTTTGTAGAATAGCCTGAAATATTTAGGACTATTATTAGTCCTATTTAGGACTAATATTTAGGACTATCCTAATATTTAGGACCTCTTCCTTTGCAAATGTGAGTGAACTGCATGAACATTTGGACTATGCTTTTCTCCAATCTCTCTTTCAACTCATGATCATTTTGTTCACAGTCAGCAACAAGAGAGGTCCACCTTTCCTCCAGGGGGATGATTTATAAAAGTAAACTTGCAAAAGTTTTTGTTCTTTTTAATTGTTTTCTTCATGCTAAATTACATGAGACTGCAAAGAAGATAGAAATCATTAAAACTCTGAGATGGAGAAGAGGCGTTAGATTTAATCCCTTCTCTTATCAAATTTCTGTACGGTATATTTCCTAAGTGATTCAGTGTCAGGTGATAAGCTTTACTTGTCAGGTTGAGTCTCATCATCAGTAAATTTATTATGGAAGCTTCATTTTCCATTCCTTAACTTAATCCTATTACTCCTTAATTTAATCCTATTACAACCAGGATTGTTGCTGCTAGCCATGTCCACATATCAGCACTGAGACGAAAAGTTACTTTAGAATGTGGAAACTCAAATAATTTTATTACAACTCTCAGAGCAGCACAATTTCTAGGTTGGGTCTGTTCCAGGGGGTAATTAATCTCATGCATGGAGAGGCTGGCACACTAATGTTAGTTTACCTATGCCTGTTAATCGATATTCATCAATTAGGATTGTTTAAGTAATTTTTCTGAGCCTAAGGGAGGGACCAGACCTGGCACAGAACATCTACAATCATAGCAAAATAAAGCAAAGTTGCTTCTTTGCACTCCTTTTGAACATTTCAGAAATTTCCCATGAGCTTGCTTTAGCTCTGAGGTATGATCTTGGGTTAATAGTTTTGATTAAGGCAAAGGAGGAAAAGGAAAGAGAAATCAGAACAGAAATAATATCTCAGATCAAAACAATCCTTTCTGCAGCTTTATTTCACTGTTCTTTGTAATTCCCAGTTGCTACTGAAACGGAGGGTGACTGCTTTTCCATAGCAAAGCTCAAACATATATATTGTGTATATAGAAGAGATGCAGATAAATATATATTACACATAGGCTATTAAACCTGCAAATCCAAACATGTGCAAGTACCATAACGCCAGATTTAAAGTTACCCTGCTCATGCTGTGCATGTGTTATTAGTCAGCTCCAAACAACAAGATCACATGGTATTTTCCTAAAGACCTGTGATCATTCAGTGCTTAAGTCTGTATCTCTGTGGTTCACAGAAACGTGGGTTAACCCCTCCACTTGCCAAACTGTAATGAATTTGTAGATTCTTCTAAATTCCTCATTATAAAATATAGAGATAAAGGAGAAAGCAAAGGGTTTGACCCAAGTAAATGCCCTGCCAAAATTCCTATGTTGTTTCAATATGTGGGAGTACCAGAGCTGCCTCCTCAGAAAGATAATAACTACTCTGCCTTAAGTTTTCAAATTCAGCCATGAACAGATTTTCCAACTTGGAATACTTCAGCTCAAATGATTAAACTGTTGTAAGAAAAAAGATATTATACCATGAAGTGACTAGACTCTGGCACAGGACCCAGAACGCCTCTGTGCTACTCCCATCTTTGTCACAGAGCAACAACAGACCTCTGAGCAGTGTCGTGCCCTTGTTTCCTCAGTTGTTCTCTCTGTGAATGGGATAAGCAGGCAGTGTTTCCATTCTTCTCCTAACAAAAGACCTCATCTATTTTATAGAGCCATGCCCAAAAGTTCTGATCTTATGCAAGGGAGTCTGAACTCCACCGCAAGCCTGGGCCAAATCAGTTTTCTCTTAGCATCCCCTTATACGATCTTTTTCACTTTTGATCTTGAGCATCACATTCCCTCTGATAGACTAGAACTGATGATCTGCCAAACATTTATTCAGAAGTAATTCTCTTGCCACATCAAACCTGGGAGGTTTATCATTAAATCACAAAATGTTTTCAGTTGAAAGAGACATTTAAAGATCACCTAATCCAACTCCCCTGCGATGGGCAGGGACACCTTTCATTAGACCAGGCTGCTCAAAGCCCCATCCAGCCTCAACTCCTTTATTTCCAATGATGAACACCTTGAACATCTTATGTAAGTCTTAATTAGAACTGTCTATTGGGGTAGGATAGACTTCAGTTTTGCATATTACCTGTAGATACTGAGAATCATTTCATTTCTCAGAAAGGGAGAAGAGATATCTTAAGGGAGTCTGAAACTCTGATGCAGGTCTGACCTTGAACTGGTGGCTGAGAGGCTGTTTCTTCATGGTCAGATATGTTCCTCGTGTCCTTGGCCATACATAGGTGGTGTTGATAGGAATTTGTTGTGCACTTCTCTCAGAAGAACTTCTTCATGTATCCTGTAAATTGAGACAGCAGTTACTAGGTGCTTCATAGCTTCAAGCTCTTCCACAACTCCAAAACCTGTATTTTTTTTCATTTTAGACCAAGTTGAGATTGCAAACTGGAAAGGGAAGATGACTGTACATTTGAATTCCTAATACCCAGACTTCCATTTGGCCTGGACAGGGAAGCTGAAATAGCCAAAACCTGGTTACTAAAAAGACTTATAACTTGCTCCTATAAATACTATCCTTTGTTGGGACAAACCTATTGCCCTTTGTGTGAGAAATAGCGTAACAGCCTCATCAGGGAAATTAATTCCATATTCTGCATATCTGTTACCTAAATTCAGTAAAACTACTGAGAAGGAGCATTATAGCCTTAAATTGGATGGATTGCTGAGGCATCAGCATAACATTGGAGTGAGGAACTTCTGCTTCTTTAGTAGAATTAAACCCAAATCTGTAACATTTTTTTATTCATCCCCATTTACAATCCCTGTAGCAAACCAAGCTGGAGGTCACCAATGCAGAAAGCCTTTGTTCACCTGGTTTCTGAGCTTGTGGCCAGGAACAAAAGAACTTTTATTCATTCATGGTACCAACAGAGGGGTAGTTTCTTGTTGGGGAAAACAATCAGAACTTGACTAACATCACCAGAGATTTGTTTCAACTGAATTTCAACTAGCATAAAGCACTTTGGAGGTTGCTACAAATTGAGTCTGACAGTTTTGCAGTAGACCCACTGCTAATTTATTCCCATGCTAATGGGAACCGAATTTACTGAAATGTGTGTGTGTTTGTATCATAAACTCAGAAACTCCGTCATTCAGCTATCTACTGAGCAAAAGTGGCCCCTGGGGGACTGAAGGTCAGGCATAGGCTCTCTTACTCTGATGGTTTAGACATTTCCTGTTTAATTAAGTTTTGTGTGAGATAACAGAGCTCCTCAGTGTAAATTTTGGTACCTGGAACAGGGGAGAAAAGTGACCTCATCTAACTCCATTATGCAACGGCCCATATGACTCTCTGCAGTCATTTCTGATGGTCTGTGGCATTGAGCAGTTGGCTCTGGCGTGTCTCACCACTACAGAATTGCTGAGAAGACAAATGTCCTTACAGGCAAATGTAGTTAACAGCACGATGGGTTGCAGGGCAGATGGATGAAATGAGCGTCTAGAAATGAGCAGCTGCTACAGTGACACGTCTCCCTTGACACAACCTTGCCAAGCCAGGATGACTGTACCCTCTGCGTGTGAGGGAGCTCTAAGTGGAGATGTTGCCATGTCTCCACTTGTCTTGAAGCAAGCAGTGTACCTTTCTGAAGCTCATCTCTTAAATTTTTTAAGATCCCAGCTGGATTTACATTAACTTGCAAAGAAATATATTTGCTCTGTTTCCTGGCTCATAAACACTTGACCACTTTGTGAAAAGCCCTTAGTTCTTGTATAACCTATTCAAGCAAGAAGATCTGTGAAAACAATGGTCTGCAAGCTGTTCCCATGATACAGAGCACTGGGGTTGAGCGGGTGCTGTTCGTGCCTACGTGGCAATGCATCAGTGTCTGTGTGGTCTCAAAACACTAAAACCCCACTGCATAATCTAAGGCAAAGTATTTTGGACTCCATCAGAATTTCTGAGCAACTTCAGTAGACATGAAAAACTGTCTCCCTGGGAGCTGTCAGCCATTTCCATAATACCTTGTAAATAAGATCACAGTGATTTTTATGAAGTTGTTTATGAAGTTGTGCCAGCTTCCCCAGTACATCTGTGTCCTTCAGGATCTTTGCTAGACAAGCGTACTGGGCCTGGCTGGGCTGGAGTTACCTTTTCTCCTAACAGTCTGTCTAGAGCTTTGCTTTGAAGCTGGTAACACAACGTTTTGGCTATTGCTGCACAGAGCTTACATAGCATCTGTGGTTTTCTCTCTTTCCTCCTCTGCCCACCTCATCCAGCAAGTTGGCTGGGCGTTGGCAAAGGGTTGAAAGGAGCCCCAGCCAGGACAGTTGATTCTAGCTGACAACAGGGATATTCCATATCATATGACATCATGCTTAGCAGTAAAATCTCAGAGGAAGGAGCAAGAACTGGGCATGTTAGGAAGAAATTCTTCACTGTGAGGGTGGTAACACACTGGAACAGGTTGCCTCATCCCTGGAAGCATTGAAGGCCAGGCTGGATGGAGCTCTGAACAACCTGGACCAGTGGAAGGTGTCCCTGTCCATGGCAGGAGGTTGGAACTAAATGGTCTTTAAGGTCCCTCCCAACCCAAGCGAGTCTGTGGCTCTGTGATTCTGTGATGCTATGTTTGTCATTATGGCATTTGTCTTCTCAACTAAAGCTGAGGTCCTCCTTGCCAAGAAGTACCAAAACATTTGCCCACCAGTGAGAAGTAGTAAAAAATTCCTTTTTCTTTCCCCCTACTCACCTGTGCATGCAGCTTTTGCTCTCCCCAATAAACTACCACTAGCTCAAACCACAGATCTCCTCACCTTCTTTCTGTTTTCTCCCCGTCCTACGAGGGAGGGGAGTGAACAAGCAAGTGGGTAGGTGTCTGTTAGCCAGGGTGTGTTCCAAGCGCAGCATGGGGCCCGAGATAACGGGTTCGAGTTGAGCATTCTATCAGCAGTCAGAGTCAGAGTAGTTAACTGGCTGGACCTGTGCTGGTCATGCAGCTTGTGTTCTTTACGGTATATTACAGCCCGAGGCTGCTTCTGCTGTTTGCTGTGGTGCTTATTGCTTTACTTCCCTGTGCTGGACACCTTTCGATAAAGGCAATGGCCATGTGCCAGGGCTGGCTTACGGCCCTGGCATTGATGCTCTTCTCGTGCTGTGTGAGCTCCTTTGCAGGAAGCATTAGGGATTACACCTCCCTCTGCTCCTCTGGGTTGGATGTGTCCAGCTCTTCCACATGGGCTCCCAAGTTCCCTGTACATCATCATGCATGCTATTTGGTCATGTTCTCTAGCATCACTGGATTGCTGTTAGGTGTGCAGAGCCTGGCTTGGTCCTGGCACAAGAGTGAACTTGTCTGTGAGGTGGCAAAGAAACATGCACCAAGGTGGCCAGTCAGTGCTGGCAGGGTTTGTGGGAGGATTTGGGAAGGTGCCTAGAGCAGTTATCACCTTTGATAGCCTAAGATTTTACACTTGAGCAGGCCCATAAACCTGTTGAACTGGCACACTACTTGAAGGAAGGTGCCTTGCCTAACCCAATGAGACCCAACAAGTTCTGGCAATGTTTTTGGGCTTGGCCTGTGCCTACTGAGCCTCAGCCCAGCACCATCACAGGAGGCAGGATGATGGAATGACAAAGTCACTCAGGAGGGGGTAACAGCTCTGGCCATAAACCCCAAGTTTTAAAGGACCTGCAAGATCTGTTGAAAAATTACAGCCACAAGCCGGGTGAGTGGATGGCTGCCTGGTTGCTCCAATGTCAGGATACTGGGGCCTGCTGTCAGGAGTTATCCCGCAAGCCAGGCAGCTGGGATCCCTAACTAGAGACACCAGGACTGACAAAGGGAAGCCTTTGGACATGATTCCTTTTGACAATGAAAGCAGTTACCCTCTCAAGAATGCCTTGGTACGATGCCTGGGCAAGTGAACCAGCACTGTGAAAGGCATCCAATGCTTGAGGGAAGTAGAGGGGGTGGGACTGCACCTAGCCCATGTGCAGAAGGTGTATGTAACTCAGCAGTGTTGTATGCCAACACCGTGGGGCTGATGCACTGGACAGACCCTGAACCACTAACTGGGGAATGACTGCTCCAATGGCTCCCTGAACCACTAACTGTGGAGTGGCTGTTCCATGGGCTCCCAGGGTTCAAAGAGAACTTCCCCTCCTCCCCCTGACCAAAGGTCTAGGTCTTGCCTGCCAGAGATGCCCCACAGAGTCATCTCTGTCCTGCCAGAGGGAAAAGAGTATCCAGGGTATGCCATGCCAGCCTGTGGTTCCTCCTGCACAATCAAGAGGATGAAAAAGTGGAACAATGTGCTCACCTCAAATATGGAAGCCCACATACATGGACTGCAAGGAAGACCACTGCTACAAAGCACCCGTCCAAGAATGCTGATTTGATGGCCTGGCATGGGATCCACAGTCAGATACTGCTGCACAGTATACCCTAATATCATCAGATTACAAGGGAGCAGAATCCATCTGGATTTCTGGAGTGACCTAGACTGGGAATGTCAGGGTCAGTTATCTGTAGCTTAGTGAGCCCATGAAACATCAGGACATCTAGGGAAAGATGCAATATGCAGGTGTGCTCATGATGGAGGGATGCACCTGACCACTGACACAGGTGGTAGGTGGCAGTTCTGTGAAGGGCAGAGAGAGGGTAGTTCAGAAAGATGGGCAAGAGGAGCATCAGGCAACACAGCACCAAAGTCTCGTTTCCATAACTTTTTTCCGCACTAGAATTGTATTGCCTTTGTTTGCATGCAGAATCTACATACTGAGATTTCACAACGGTGAGATGCTGATGCAGGGTTTGGGCTTCTGAGTACTACAAGATTACAAAGAACAAGCAGTAGCTTCTGCTGATACAAGTCAGCATGGTTCCATCGACTGCAGCCACCTCACTGACTTAGACAAGACTTAATCAAATACATCTATGATCATTCTCCTATTATTCCTTCCCACTGGGGTCCCAGTGTTATTCAAGATGCTGACAAGGACAAAAATCAACATCATGTCAACCACACCTTCAAAGTCTGTCTGTACACAGCCCATACTTCATCTAAATTTAATTTGGTAAGATTTATCTGAGCCTGATGTAAGTAAATTAATCATGCAGACCACTGACCTATCCTACCCCAGGCTCCTGTGCCCCACCCTGCATGTTTATGTGGAAGGTAATCTAATTTGTTGCAAATGTGCTTATCTAGCTAGAAAGCAAACTGTGATAGGTACCTCAGAAGGAAGAAAGCTTTACAGAATACATGGCTCAGTGAATTCTTTTGTATGAGGAATACTGAATCTATTGTACTGTTGTTGTTGATCTGCACTGGAATTATTCCCCTGCTCCCCACTCTTTATCTCTATATATTTGTGAAGCACAGTTAAGCTCCTAAACTCCAGTCAGTTCAAAACTGGGTAGAATGCACCAGCTCTTTTCTCTGGGTTTCCCATAAAGAGCTTAAGCAGCTCTGGAAAGCTGCTAGGTAACAACTTCCTGCCCGCACAGTACCTTTGGCAAACGAGAGTGAAATCCTGAGAGACGTTTGCTAGCATGATGCTGAAGCACAAGAGCCCACTGAGTAGCCAGCAGTGCCATAGCCCAGCTTCATAACACAGAAGAGTCAGAGCACAACACATTGACCTGAGTAGCGATGGTAAAAGAGACACTGTGGAGGTCTCATGTTCCTAAATATATACAATCCCAACCAGTGCTGAAACAATTAGAGGACAAAACTATGATTAATAGCAACTATCTTCTAGACACAAGCTGTTTTCTGTCCCACTCCAGGCTGTTGGACCTCACCCACATTTGCCTCCCAAGCTGTACCTTGCACTTTGGCTTTGTTTCACCACTGTGGTAAGAGAGGGATCAGAGCCAGTTCTGGTTCCCAGCAATAGTCCTCTCTTACCCCATGAGGTGAAGAACACAGCTGGGAGGGAGGTGCACTGGTGGATGCTGGAGCAGGGATCAGAGATGGATGGTCCCAACACCAGGCAGAGAATCCGTCTTGTTATTTTCCCTCTTTCAAGCCATCTGATTGGATTCAACACTTTCCTCTCGGGGGTCCACATCCACTTGCCTTCCCTATTTTCATCTGTTTCAGAGGAGAGCCTTCTACCCTACAGCATCCTTGCAGAGTATGGCAGCATGAAGTAATCCCTGCTGCAGACCCTCACCCAGACAAATGGACTGGCAATATAGAGATGTGTGATTTGTGTGCGTGCAAAAGCTGTGGAATAGCCAGCTGAGAGCACAGGTACAGCTGTCCTCCACTGAATGTGTACAAATAAGAATACAACAGCAGAAGGGTGAGATGATCAGAACAGACAGTCCCGTCGTCAGACCATCCGGCTGTAGGCTGCTGCCCTCCTATGGCAAACCGGGACAGCAGTCCTGATCCCCAGAGCAGCTCTCTGTATCGCTGAAACGTATCGAGTTCAGCTGCTGGCTCCGGCTGACGGAGATCACAGCTTCCAAACACCCAGTTTGCTATCTCGCTGTTTGTCTGAAGCAGAAAATCAGCACCCTGGGGGACGCAGCCTCTCTGCCCCGCCAGGGAAGCCTTTGTGGATGAAAAAGGCGGTGTGCTGCTCAAGGAACATTTGCCGTCCTGAGCCTGCATGCGACACTTGTTAGCGTTGAACAAAAACATCCCTGCAGAGAGGGCGCGGATCTGCGGCTCTTCTCCCTGAGTGACAGCTCTTTGTTGCTGTTGTTGGGGATTGTTTCTAATGTCTGTATCTCGGCAACACAGGAAGTGTTGACTCGTGGGCCCATGAGAACCTCATGAAGTTCAACAAGTGCAAGGGGCTGCATCTGGTGGGGGCAGTCCCATATATGAGCACAGACTGGGAGAGGAACTTACTGAGAGCAGCTCTGAGGAGAAGGACTTGGGGGCTCTCAAGTATGAAAAGCTCAACACAACCTGGCAACGTGTGCTCACAGCCCAGAGACCCAGCTGTGTCCTGAGCTACAGCAAAAGCAGTGTGGGGCAGCAGGGCGAGGGAAGGGATTCTGCCCCTGTGCTCTGCCCTTGTGAGACTCCACCTGGGCTGCTGTGTCCAGCTCTGGGGACCTCAGCACAAGAAGGACGTGGACCTGCTGGAGCAAGTCCAGGGGAGGCCACAAAGATGATCAAAGGGCTGGAGCCCCTCTCCTACAAAGACAGGCTGAGAGAGCTGGGCGCGTTCAGCCTGGAGGAGGCTTCAAGGGAAATCCCACTGCGGCCTTCCAGCACTTTTGGGGGGCTTATGAAAGAGAGAGACTTTTTAAACGAGCCAATGGTGACAGGACACGGGGCAATGGTTTTAAACTGAAAGTTTAGAGTAGATATTAGGAAGAAATTCTTTACCGTGAGGGGGGCAAGACATTGGCACAGGCTGCCCAGCGAAGGTATCCCTAATCTCTGAGGTATTAGATGCAAACATCATATCCCTTTACTGCCCAGTTACTTTCCTGGCGAACCAATAAGTTAATTCACCATGAAAATTAGACTTGCATATATTTCTAAAAAAAAAAAAAAAATTGCAGCTTTATGTTCACACAGCCACTGAAAGTGAGAGGTTTGGATTAGCTGTAAGGGAGAAATTCTTCACTGTGAGCGTGGTGAGGCACTGGCACAAGTTGCCCAGAGAAGCTGTGGATGCCCCGTCCCTGGAAGTGTTCAAGGCCAGGTTGGATGGGGCTTGGAGCAACCTGGTCTAGTGGAAGGTGTTCCTGCCCATGGCAGGGGAGCTGGAACTAGCTGATCTTTAAGGTCGTTTCCCTGCGCATCAAGAGCGGAGCAGCTCCCGCGGTGCAGCGGCGGCTGAGGGAGGAGATGGCGGGCGGAGCTGGGCTCCTCCCATCCACACGGGGACGCTGCGCCGCCGGCTCCGGCCGAGCCCGGTGCGGCCGCGGACTACAGTACCCAGCATGCCCCGCGGGGCCGGCCGGAAGCGGCGGTGAGCGGGCGGAAGCGGTGGGCTGGGGCGCCATGAGGGGCGCCGGGAGCAGCGCAGCCCTCCGCGCTTTGGCCGGCCCGCTCCTGCTCCCGGCCCCGGCCCGGCTGCCCCCGGCTCCTCGCAGAGGTGAGAGGCGCC
>VZRO01000433.1:533734-582992 GCA_013397915.1 Daphoenositta chrysoptera | reverse complement strand
GTGGGCGGCTGCCGGGGCCGGGTGAGCCCGGGCCGGGCGTGTGAGCGGCGCTGGGGCTGCACGGGGCGCTGGCCGCGCTCGGTGTGTGGGAGCGGCCGGCGGGGCCGGCCCTGAGGCGCCGCGTGAGGGAGCGCTGAGCGCCCTCCCCCGGGGCTGTAACGAGGGGTGAGTTCCACGGGCGGGAGCGGCCGGGTGAGCGCCTCGGGGGCTGTCAGGGGTGTGCGGGACGGGAGGAGCGCTGGGAATTACCCAGGGGCTGCCGAAGGAAGTCACCGAAAGGGGTCTCACGTAGGGTTTTGTGGAGTGATTTTTCTCAGCCCCGGGCTGTGAGAGGAGCATCCAGTCGAGACTGCAGGAGTGGAGCGGGGGGACAAGAGCAGCGTGGCGAGGCAACCAGAACTGTAATATCAGCTTTCCTGAGACAGTGTCTCTGCAATGTAGCTTTCAAACCAAGGAAAAAATCCACCACTGCGTTTAGAAGACAAGAGTTGTGCGTTTAAAAGCTGGTACAGCTTCATGAAAACGATGTGTTGAGTTGGTTTTCATTATTTGTGTGTAGTATTTGATGCATCTTAATTCTTAGTACAGCCATTAATTTGGGTGCTGTGGCTGGTTTAGTTATAGCAAGATCTTTATAGTACTTGTAGCATATAACTTGATTTATCTAGTAGTGGCACAATATAAATTCCCTGTTGTTTAAATGATATCAAGCTTTTGACTAAAGGTCTGGATAAGACACGGGACAATTTGGTTAAGGCAGAGAGCCAGCAGTGCATAAAGTTTCAAATAAGAATGGATTAAGAAGTAACAGGGCTGCTTAGATAACAAAGAATTAATCAGAACAGAATCTGTAATATGCAAAACCACACAAACATAAGGTGAGGAGAAACATATGCTTGAAATAAAAGTAGGAAAAGCAGTGAAACCTGCTTGTGGGAAGGCACATCATAGAGTGGATCTTTAACTAATACCTGAGGTTAACTGATACCTATTTAGAGATTAGGTATCCCTAATCTCTGAGGTATTAGATGCAAACATCATATCCCTTTACTGCCCAGTTACTTTCTTGGTGAACCAATAAATTAATTCGTCATGAAAATTAGACTTGCATATATTTCTAAAATAAAAAGTTGTAGCTTTTGGTTCACAAGCCATTGAAAGTGAGAGGTTTGGATTAAATATAAGGAAGAAATTCTTTACTCTGAGTGTAGTGAGGCACTGGCACAGGTTGCACAGAGAAGCTGTGGGTGCCCCATCCCTGGAAGTGTTCAAGTCCAGGCTGGATGGGTCTAGTGGAAGGTGTCCCTGCCCATGGCAAGGGGGGTTGGAACAAGACGATCTTTAAGGTCCCTTCCAACCCAAACCATTCCGTGATTCTGTGACAAAATAAAAAGCTGTTGGAATTAAGGTTCAGCAGTTTAAATAAAATAGCAATGAATGTTTAATTGCATGAAGTCGTTCAGTATTTTACAGGTAAGAAAATTATTTAAGTGATGTTTCCCAAATATTATCAGACAATTGGCTGTGGGAGTTTATTTGTGTTGTATCAGGATGCTGGTCTGCTGCACAGTTACATGAATGTACTTAAGATAGATCTGCGAGTCCTACTTGGTGTAAATTTCCTGTGGAAAAGGAATTCATGGTTTCTGGTGTGTGCTGTAACCCAGCTTTTTGTTGCAACATCCATGCAGCTTTTCTGTGATGAAAGAAATTAAAATTAGTGTATTGCATAATAAGCCAATCAAGTTAAGATTAAGGCATGTTTTGTTACTTCCAGGTTTTGCTGCCACAGTCGTTAGGAAGTCATATGATGTCAGAAGGGTTGATATCACTCCCTTGGAGCAGAGGAAGGTGACTTTTGATACCCATGCTTTAGTGCAGGATCTGGAAGGCCATGGTAAGTGATATCCGAGAAATAATTCAAAGGAAAACTTTTAATATTAAGTAGTGTAACTTTGAGCACTATTGGCTTCCCCAGAGTACCAGTACCTGGTGGTATAAAATGTTTTGGCAGCCTCTTGAGGCTGGTGAAGGAGAGGCATCTGATGCTGTGCCATACAAATAACTACATTAGATTTACCTCGTGTGTAGCTGTAGGCAGGGTTATGTGGTGTCTTCCAGCTGAGGAACATAACACAGGTAACAAATGTAAAGTAACAGCAAAAGTTAAAGACTTTTATAGCAAAAATGAAGCTCTTCGAGAAACTCCTTCTACTGGCCTGCTAATAGTAACTGAAGGGTTTTTTTCCTAATTAGAAATATTTTCAGCAGCGTGGTGCTGTGATACATTCTTGACACCCGCACTTTTGTTGTGAGTGAGACTGGCTGAAACCACGTGAAGGGTCCATGCAACCCTGGGTGCTGTCCCCTGCAGCAGCTGTGAGTCAGGGCCTGCAGAGGAGCATTATAACAGGGCAGATGTATTTCACACATCCCCTTGCACTTTCCAAGTTTCCAGTTTCTGTCACCCTGGAGGTATTTTGAATCAGGTGTGAGTTTTAGTAACCTTCAGTGGAAATCTTTTCACAAGTTTATTCCATCCCTGAGCCTCTATAAACTGATTACTATCCAAAACATCCTTTCTCATGGAACTTCTGACATCTTTTGTTTATGCAGAATCTGGCATCTGTGAGGTGAATTTGATGCCCACTCAGCTCTTTTGTGGGAAGAAGGAGTGAACATTTAATCTCTCATGTCACTCACAATTATGCAAAATTCTGTCATATTGCTCTGTCATTGTTTTCCAAACAGAAGAATCCTAGCTTGTTGCATTTTTCCTGAAGCAGTAGATTTTCCATATGTTTGATTATTCATTATGCCCTTCTGTTAATATTTTCTGCTTCTGTCACATTCCATTCCATTTCACATTTTCAGGGAACAGTGCTGGCATTACTTGACAACTGCATGTCCTATGGATTTGAATAGTAATGTTGTGTCTGTTGTGTTCTCTGTACCTTTTCCTAGTAATTCCAAAGGGTTTGGTTTGCTTTATTGATCCCTATTAACCACTGAGCTGATGTCTTCATCAGACTAGCAACTATCTTTTAAAATCCCAAGTGACTTTGGGAACTTTGTACAGTCAGAGGTTAGGATTGTTTCCACTATTTGGGTCTAATAATAATAATATATGTTGGTAGTTAAAAGACTTACAATAGTCTGCTAAAAATGTTTGGTTTTTTATGCCTGTCAGACTTGACAGCCTGCACTTCCCTACATCTCTCTAGAACTGTGTTTAAAACCTGGCATTGTTATATCTTCCAGTCCATGGGTAACCACGGTAGGCTGTGAAATGTTACTTGTCCCAGGGACTGATTCAACTATTTCTTCTTCAAGTTCCTTTAGAACTTGTGGGGTGAAGTTTGTCTAGTGCCAGTTGTTACTCACTTTAATTTGTTCTATAACTTCTACAAATACTTCAGTACCACAGTGACAGGTCTTTATAGGCAAAACCAAGAAAGTGAGAGAGCCATTTTAGTTTTTCCCAAGCTTTAGGCAGTTTTCAGGCTCCAATCTCTTGCTTATATAAATTTTCCCACATTTTCTAAATTTTCACAAAACACAGTCATTTTTGCTGTGGAGGAAGAGCAAAATAAGGAATTGGCAAGAGCTTAATTAACCCTGAAAATTCAGAGAAACTGAAGCAATACTATCACACCTTGTAGTGGAAGGAAGCTGTCATTAAGCACGTGCAGCTTTTTTAGACATGTAAACCAATGGTGCACCTGTACAGTACCAGTATTCTAGAAGGGAGCAGAAGCATAGTTCTCTAAATAATGTGCCTTGAAAGCATTTTTCACTGTTAATTTAGCCCACTTCATAAAATGGGGTAGTTGAAACACAACTCATCAGTCAGATTGCTGGAAATAAATCTCTAGGGCAAAAGCTCTCAGCACTGGACCAGATATGGCTAAAATGAGAGCAATTTTTTTCCCTATTATTCACCACACACCATCTTTAACACTTCAAAATCACACCAAGCTATGGACAAAATGTACTTTTTATCATCAGAAAGCAAAAATCCCAGTTTGAGTTCATTCTGCAGGCAATGGATGCAGCAGTTTAAAAATCAGTTTTGCACATGTTCCTATCTGTGCAGGACAGTTTCAATATATGCAGAATTACTTGTTATTAGTCTATAGAATGCATGCTTTGTAGCTCAAGGTAAGTTTGGTTTTAAAAGAATTTGTAGAAGTTCATTATGAAGTAAAGCTTATCTAAATTATTTTTATAATGCATGAACGGCTGGATCTTGTATGAAGAAATGTGGTCTTTCTGTCAGCTGCATGTATAGGTTTTCAATATATTAAGAGGTACTGTGCTTCAGAGTTTTGCAGCATTTAGTTTGTGTTTTGTCTAGATGAAGTCCAGTGACTGGCTCCTGGCTGTCAGTTTCCAGTCATTGTGTGAATTCCCATGTGCCACTGTGGTTAGGTGTGGCACTTGAGCATCCCAGGTTATTATACATGTCTTGCTCCTCATCCAGATTTTTAATATTGCCTTACCTTGTCATCCTTCAATTGTCCCCCAGGCTTTGGGAAGGAGCAAGCACAGACCATCGTGTCGGCGCTGATAACCCTGTCCAACGTCAGCTTGGACACCGTCTATAAGGACATGGTTACTCAGGCCCAGCAGGTAAAAACTTGTCTGTGCTGTGTAGCTGTAAAGGCTCGTGTTTGTGTCTTTGAAACACAAGGGAGCAGCTCTCTCTAGTACTGTAAACACCTCACTGTGCTGGCTTTTCCTAAGGTTCACATGGGAATTTAACAGATAGTTACAGGCCCTGACCAGCTTCCACTGAAGTCTGACTACTTCATTGAACACAATGAAATTTTTACAATTCCTGGGAAAACTTCAGTTGCATTTACACTAAGGAACTAATACCATCTTAAAATGTTCATTATCAATACTGACTACACTATGAAAAACAGTGTTTCTGCCTAATACAACTCCATGCAAATTCTATTTGGGATGCTGACTTTCTTTGCGTATAATAGGATTTCCAAAGAGAAAGGTTTTCATTTTGATGGGAAAAAAAAAAAAACACAGAGGCAGAAGTTCTTGTCTTCTGAGATTTCTTCTGAGATTCAGAGAAAAAGAAAAAAAAGGTAGACAACGTATATTACAAGTAAATGCTAGTAAGATAAAAATCTATTAGAAGACAGGCTCAGCAGTTCAAATAAAATAGCAATGAATGCTTAATTACATTAGGTAATTGAAGAAGAATGGTACATAATTTCAGCTTTCACAGCCTTCTGGAGCAATGATCAAAATCATCACTGTGCATCAGAGAATCCCACAGCAATGTGTCATTTTCCGTGCTAAATAGTAGGGTAACTTCTTTATGCTGGGTGAAGGAGTATTGCTTTCAGCATTTTAAAATACTGAGTTTCTTCCTTTATTTTCTGGTTTGGTTTTTTTCCTGTGTTTATATGTAGTGCTTGAATTCTGAACTTGTTAGTTCAAACTCAAGGAAGGCTTTTTTCAGTGCTTTTTAGCAGTGTTTTACTTGTGCCCATCAGACTTTGAAGCTGACAGTATGATACTCCTATCATTAAGTCTTTCGCTGAGTTCGTAGGCAAGAAATGGAAGTGCTTATTAAAAGCTGCATTCAGACCAACAGTTAATGCTTCTGAGGCTACTGAATGTTAATTGAAAGTGGAAGAGACTGCAGGACTGACCTGTTGTTTCAGGTCTATTTATTTCATTGCTACTTGGACTAATACCTCTGGCCTTTTGGCTTAAATTCAGCATTGGTGTATTAAAGCAACAGAAAAAGCACAAACCTCTTGAGCCTTTCAAACAAATTGCTGGTATGAAATTGTCTGTTTCTGTCATATTCTTGGTAGAGAGACTCCCCACTTTTGTGCTTTGCAGTAGCTAATTTCTTAATTTTAGACCTAAACATTTTTCCTTTACTTGCCAGAAAGAGTGCACCTTAATCAATGGCATGTTTCATTTTTCAAAGGAAATAACTTTACAGCAGATAATGGCACATTTGGACTCCATTCGAAAAGATATGGTCATCCTGGAGAAAAGTGAATTTGCAAACTTGAGAGCAGAGAATGAGGTACTAATACATATTTTCATTAAGCAGTTTAATTGCAGTATTTGTTGCATTTTACCTGTTGTACATTTTTGTGGAACAAAATATGAATGTAAAAGTAATTCTGGATACTTTTATCACAATTGAAGTTCAGAGATCTCATAAAAATATATTTCACTTGCAAAGACCTGCTCAGATCTTCTGTAAAGAATTCTAAGATGTGTCCATTTTTTTTCATCTTCTGTAGTTTTATTTAAGGGTAACTGCTAGTTCCTGGCCATTAACCAAACAATGCTGGGAGAGGAGTTAGCCATTCCTTTGCAACAATTTAATTAATTTGGTGATTGAGACACGTTTTGCTTTTGCTTCATGGCATTTTGGTATTTCTGTGCTGTCTTTAGACTCAGAATAACAAGATCATAATTGTTACAAAATAATTCCTTTATTTTGAACAAAATTCCCAGCAGATTATATATGCCTGTACATTCAAACACATTAGTTAGGATATTTAATCAAAAACAAATTGCCCCATTGGGAGGAAAAATGGGGGAAGAATAATTGCATGGATGCAGTGATAAGACTTACATGACTGATTCATTTGTTTAACAGTTTCCTGAATTGTAAGAATCTTTTTTTTCTCTTTGCACTTAGAAAATGAAAATTGAATTAGATCAAGTTAAACAGCAGCTAATGGTAAGTAAACAGCAAGTACCTACACATTCCCATGAGGGGGAATAAATAACTATTTTCATAATCTTAATTTGTTTTAAAGACTGAAACCGGTAAAATCCGAGCTGACAGCAAGCTAGACATAAACCTGGAGAGGAGCAGGGTGACAGATATGGTAAGCTGGTCTGTGAAGATGCCCTTATTAGCTCTGTGTTGTGTTTCTGTTGCTACAGTTGTGATTTATCTTTTATTCACAGTTTACAGATCAGGAGAGGAAACTGATGGAAGCAACTACAGAGTTTCATAAAAAAGTAAGTATTGAACAAAGCCAAATACAGTTACACATTGTATGTTACGTAAGCCCCAAACTTTGGTGAAAGCTGATAGGTTTTTGGCTATGGTAAGGCAAGAGGCCAGGCTCTATCACTCTGGGCTGTTGTCGGTGTTTCTTGTATGTGGGATTCACTTTAAACTCTGGTCGGCAGAGGGAGGGAGGCAAGCCTGGTCCCTCGCTTCCCAAGTACCTTGTCTCAGGCTGGCACAGGTGGGATGTGAGTTATCGTGCTGCCCTTTTCCCAGTCTTTAACTGATGAGCTGTACCACAGGGATGGTTCAGGTGCCTACAGCCAAGCCACCCAAGGACTGGAAGTCCTCAAAGCTGTTAGAAGACACCAAAGTCTTAAGAGGTTGAAAAGGGACCATGTCCCATCTTGACCATATCCTCCCTTTTTTGGGTATGCCTTGTGAATGCTTAAATCATTGTTTCTCAAAAAGGTAGGAATACTGTTGTGTGCTGTAGAATATCTCCTTTAGGAGGCACTGGCACACCAGAGACAAAAGTCTGTGTCATGAGGGTGGTGAGACACTGGCACAGGTTGCCCAGAGAAGCTGTGGGCTCCCCATCCCTGGCAGTGTTCAAGGCCAGACTGGAAGGGGCTCTGGTCTAGGGGAAGGTGTCCCTGCCCATGGCAGGGGAGCTGGAACTAGATGGTCTTTAAGGTCCCTTCCAACCCATGCCAGTCTGTGATTCTATGATCACTGGAGTTTTCTTGTTTTTTGTCTCTATCCCTTAAGTAATCTTCCCAGACTGCATGATGCAACGTTCTCTGTCTTCTAATGTCTCTTAGCAGTGATAGCTTGGAAATTGTTTCTTGTTTCCAGTAGCATGGTATTTTCGTTCTGCTTTGGAAAGTTTAAGGTGCTAGAGACCATTGTCAAATATATGCTGTCTTTTAATATTTCAGGATGCAAATACCAACAGCATTATCTCAGAAATCAGTAATAAAATTGACACTGAAATAGCTTCCTTAAAAACACTCATGGAATCGAATAAACTTGATACCATTCGTTATTTGGCAGGTATGTGATAGGCAAGGAGGTGAGTAGTGGTACTGGATCGTGGGTGTACAAATGTTCAGGAGTAAATGCTAAAAGAGGTCAGCTGTAGCAGCAGACAACTGGGATTGGGTGGAAGAGATCTCCCTTCCTGCTCCAGCTGGAACAAATGTGACCGAGAACACAGAAGAGGTGGGAGCATGCCACAATAGGACTAGGACTGTGCCCAGAACTGGGATTAGGATGAATATGGACATAGTTCAAAAAAAATTAAAAGCCTAAATACCTTATCCAGTTTGACAGTACCCCTGCTTGCTGCAGCAGTCATTGATATGATGGAGTTGCTAGAGAAGTTTTGCTGAGGTCACTTACTGAGGTCAGGTTTGCTGTCATTCAGGACTGGTCTGAGAGTGACCAGTTCTGCCTCCCATTGAGTCTCCACAGACACACAATTTCCGTGTGGCAGCACTTGTAGTTTCCCCTGCCAAGCAGAACAAATTTCAGTCTGATTGAGATTAGTCTTCTCAATATATACATAACAACTGAAGTTTTTATTGTGTAGGAGTTGGATAGAAAGAGAGTAATGCTTTATATTTGGAAGTGATAAGAAGTTCAAAGGGAATTGTAATTAGCTTTATTCTAACACTAACTGAAACAGCAGTGTAAGAAATCCAAAGCACAATTCGTCAGGCTTCAGGAATGCTGCTGTGTCTGACAGTTCCTTCCCAAATTCATTGTCACTTTCATTCTGTGGGAAATCTGCAATGTCTAACGTGAGCCCTGGTGCAGCCAGCTCTCCTGTAATGCAGTTTCCAGTAGCTGGTGACAGTAGTAAAATCCCCCGTAGCCTGTGGTGCCCTGAGCTATCCAGTGTAGCTGTTGGGATGTGTCCCTGAAAATGTGGCTCCTCAGGCTGCTGCATTGGGCTTCCCATCTCAGTGCTGCAGCTGTGCTGCTCTGAAGGGTACAGCACCCAGGACCAGCCACTGGATTCTGGAATTGTTTTGTCACACCTGCAGCAATCTGTGAGGTTTAGGAGGCTCTTCTCTAGAGTTGTTACTGTTCTTGCAGCTGTTTGCAGCTAACTTCCTCTATGGATAAAGTGGTACAACAGCATTCAGCTAATTACCTCCTTTCTTTGTTCTTTTTTTTTAACAGCATCAGTGTTCACTTGCCTAGCCATAGCACTGGGATTTTACAGGTTCTGGAAATAGATCTACATGGAATGACTGCACTAAATACAAACAGAAAAGGCCACCCAGGCAACACCACTTTGATGATCACATTTGTGCTGTAGATAACCTTGGTACCTTTTTGTTTTGATACTCTTCCTGTATAATAAAAATGTTTTCTGAATATGTAACACTTAAGATCAAAATAACTGGGGGGAAGTAACCAGATAGTAATATTTCATTGCCTTCTATTCAATACTGTATTTATTTCAAAGTATTTCTTATGCTATGCCAGAAAGTTTCCTAATACATTTTAGAATTAAAATTGTTTTCTTTTTGGAAAATTCTCACTCTCATCTGTTTTCAAAATGGAAATATTAAACATTTTATATGCCCTTGAAATGGGAATACAATTCCCAAATTAGAGTTCCCAGTATGGGGATGCTAATACCAGACTTCAACATATCTAATCTGATCCAAGTAAATTAATCTTAAACATAGGTTCTGGATTTTGCCTTCAGTCTCATCCTCACTTATTTGATGAATTGAAGCTTGGCCCTTTGTTTTTTTTTATCTACATATGTTAAAACATACTCAGAGGCCTTTACTAAAGAACCCTTTTCTTTTTTTTCCTTGAAAACTGGTGTACATGAATTTAAAATCTAATGTACAACTAAAATGTCTCGGTAGATTTATTTTACTTAGTATCTCCTGCAATTTCTGTAAGCACAGAGGTCAAAAGAATGGGAGAACTTCTCTCTTTGCCTTTCCAAGGGGAAATGCCTCCACTCTCAGCAACTGTGTACAGCCCTGGGGCAGAAGTGCACTTAACTTCCCCCCTCAGGTAGCACAGAGTATTTCCAAGAAACCTGCACATATTTTCTGGGCATAGTACCTGCCTTTTAACATGGAAATACTCAGCATCTCAGTGGTGCCACTGAGGGTGGTGGTGGTGGTGATCATCCTCCCCTCTCCTCCAGACTGTTCTGTAACCCTGTGGGACACACTGACCCTCCTGACCACTCTGCCTTCTGCAAGAACTTGACAACTCCAGTTGCAGAGTTGCAGCACAGGTGGATGCCTTCCAAAACTGAAGCAGTTCCGTCTTGATGAGTGGAAATGCATATGCATATTACTAAAAAATAATAATTTTTAAAAAGTCGTTCTGGATTAACTTTGAAGTATGAATAGGCCTTTTATGGGCTAAGGACTATGTAGTACTGACTAGTGGCAATGTTTTTATTGCTTTTTTATTCTGTTTACAGTTGAACTTGCTGGTATTCTACTAATTCTTGTATTTGCTGCATTAAATTATTTATCATCTTCATTCAAAAACAATATTTCTTTTATTGGCTATATGGCTGAGAGTTTCTACATGAAAGTTTAGCACCAACAGTGATGCAGGAAATAGCTCATCTGCTGCAGCTTCTCACCACCATCATTTCACACACCCTGAACTGGGCTCTTGATACAAAGCTTATGCTATTAGTCAGTGTGCCTCTCCTTCACTGTGTACACAAAACCATGGATTTTTATTTTTCAGTACCTTCAAATTCTCAGATTAAGTTTTCTTTGGTACTAAGGAGAGGACAGTTCAGGACTTACACACTAAAATAATTATCTTTTAAGTCTCAAAATGAGGGTTCCAGACGGAAAATAATTTCACAATAGTACACAGCTGACAGAAAAACTTTGATATGTGTAGTCATTAAATGATTTTTAGGTGTGGAGGAGGGCTCAGGGTTGCACTTTCTAACGACAAGCTGCCCCATAACTTAGTAAACCCTTCAGCCCCGAGAGAGAGAGAGACCGACTGCTGCAGGTCATCTGGCACCTCACAAAGGAGTCACTTCCTGCCTTCTTTATGAATGACTAAAGATGAAAATCAAGGGGCCTGGCATCTGTCTGCAGCTGAGAAATAATTCTCCCATCCACTATACAGCTTCCACATGGAATATTGTAGGAGGTAATGTGCACTTTTTCCATCCTAAACTAGTACAGAATAGACCAGTGGATGGAGATACTTTTCTCAGAACTGAGGGCCTGTGACTTCCCTGTTAGGTCAGAGAGCTAGAGAACTAAAACATAGTTCAGTGAAAGGCAGAGACCCACAACTCATCTGTGGAGCTGGGCTGTGCAAGCACTTTGCATTATCTGCAATATTGCTTTTTTACCTCCACAATCTGCTGCCCCTCCTTTGAGGCTCGTTCCTCAGCGTGGTCTCACAGACCCTCCTGGAGTGCAGGCAGGCTGCTTCTTTATGTTCTTTTTGTCTCTGCAAGACTTGGCCATTGTCTCAGCTTCCTGAAACAAAGAACGCTGCAGCCATTAAACAGCAACCACTGAAAGGATTTAAAAGTGTACATCTGGGAGTAACCACAGAATACTCTGTTCAGACTGAAGCTGAGGGCAGAGCACAGTCCCAGGGCATGGGATGGCAGCACAGCAGTGTGAGACTTGAAGGTCCCGTGGCTGTTCCAGTCACTCAGCCAGAAAGGCAGCTTGGTTAGAAGGGGAAAATTACCAAAAAAAAAAAAAAGGCCTAATGCAAAGTACTGACAAAGAAAATGTTTTCCAGCCTGGGAATCACAAGGCTGAGAAGCAGAAACATCCTTGAAAAGTGCAGCTGGCCTCTCTGATGTACAGCTGTGGCACCTAGCATTCAGAGCCTGAGATTCCACTAAGAAGCACAAAACCAAGGGACTGCAGAGGCCATTGATTGAAAAGGTGGAAAATTGTCTGGGAAATAAAAAATGGTCTGAAAGAAGAGAAGCATCATCATCTATTGCCTGTACAGGCAAAAAATAAAAAATTAGAAATATCACCTATTGGTGCTTGCAGTGGTGGTCTCCTCTTCCCTCTTATGTCTCTATCACATAAAAAGAGCTTAATTTTTAATTCAAAATAGAACCTCTGAGAACATACAGTGCTGCATGTTTCCTTTCCCAAACAGATTGAATTCTCTGCATGAACTTTCTATGAGCTCTTGGACTCTGATTCAGTATGCCTGACTGACCCTGTGATATGGATCAAGACCCTGTTATTTAAATTGTCCCCCTCTGGGGACCCATGCTTGCAATCTCTACACCCCTGCAGGCTGGGTAACCCTTGAGGTGGTGACAACACCTCTCCTGAAGCACCATTCCAGTCAGTCACCAGGTACCAGCCAAGGGGAACTGATATGCAGAGTTGAAGTTCTCAAGATCAGTCCACTCTTCTGGTGAACATTACGATGAAGAATAGTGGTGCCTCTGCCACCGTACAGAAAGAAACTGATACTACTCTTTCACAGCAGAGACACTGTCAAGGACAGACAAAAGCTCCTGCTCACTTCAGTGTCCCGAGCTGAAAGCTGTAGCACATTTTCTCTTGTATCTCCTAGCACTGTGCCTGGGAATCTTAGAGGAAAGAAACACACACAAGCACCAGGCAGTGGCCTCTGTGCCATGCTCAGGGGAGCTGGTGTGGCACTCACCGCGGAGGAAGCAGAGGGGGTGCGGGTTTTCCCCTGACTCTCTCGGAGCTGGCTTATCTCAGCACGGTAATCATCCAGCAGGCTCTCCAGCTTCTCCCGCCTGACCCGCTCGTATTCCAGCTGGGCCTCCAGCTCCTTCACAGCCCTGCCAAAAGCAAACGAGACAAGCAGAGCATGAAGTCCATCCAAACCTGCCCCGGCTACTCCACGTGGAGCTGTGCCTTTGCCAGGCAGCAGGTCAGTGGCGCAGAGAGCAGCGCAGCCGTGCTCAGGCTCCGGACTCGGTGGCAGCGCAGGAGAGCGGCCTTCCCTTCCCGGCTGCAGCGGGGCTCAGCGCCAGGTGGCCGCGAGATGGAGCCCTCTGCCCACACACCGGGCAGCGGGGCCGCGCCAAGCTCCAGCTACGGGGCGGAGAGAAGTGCCCGAGCAGCAACCAAGTTATTATGAAACAGAGAAAACGCACAAAACCGGCATTCTGGAAAGGTCGGGGCAGCTTTCTCTGGTGCTTCTACATCCTTCCTTGGATTGATTGGCTTAGGCACGCATGAGGAGTACTCAGATTACAGCTTGCATCACTGGTTTATACACAGTTGCACAAGATCTCACTGGCCACACCCTCAACGGCTCCTAAATTACTTGGGATTCCTGGAACTGTTTAGCTGACACATAATTCACACATAAAATGAGTCTTGAGTTGAGCTGGCTCTCTCCTATATCAGGATGAATTATCACAGCTACAAAGATGGAAGATCAGTAAAAGTAAAGGGAAGATACCTGCCTTGTGCATTCAAACAGCACAGCAGGAAAGCTCTCAGCAAGACCTACCATGTTTCCCTGTTTCCCAGAGTGAAGAATTCCTGACTCAGGCCCTTTGAGCTACCCATCAGCCTTACTGACTCAGAATGGCCTATGCTCAGTGCTCAAGGGACAGCTGACTTCTTCCATGCTTCCAATTAAAGAGGCACAGCTCCCAAACTGTGTGGCACACTCGTGGCAATTTCTTGCAACGAACCCTGGTTAAAGCACTGTGAAGTGGTTCACACCAGGCCTCTTACAGGCAAAAAACCTGGACTTAAAGCAGAAAACTTCAAAATTGCTACAGTGGCATTCCCAAGTGACAACTCCTGCTTTTCATCTAGCAAAATGGTGTTGCCACTAAGTATTTTATCAACAATGAGGTTTTCTGGCCTATGATACAAGGGGTTTATCCACATATAAGTACCCTGAGAAGGGTAGGTAGGTATGCTGAGAAGCCCTATTTCCTTTTCAAAAGGATAGTTTGGGGCTAGGGATGCTTCCTAGCCTTCACAGGTGAGAGAGACCCTTCAGAGAGCCTCTCAATTTTTCTAGCTTAGCCACACATGCCACAGAAAGCAATACACCTTAAAGAGCCCCACCAGAGCCTTCTAGTAGACACTGCTAGCTTTTGAGCAGCTACTCTATCCAAATGAACTTCCATGTCTGTCATTAGTCAACGGTGACTTTTCCATCATTAAAAACAGACTGCTCTGACCTTTCAGTGTAGACATCAACACCCAAGCTGGTCACCTTCCTCCTTTAAAACCAGGAGAGACACTCCTAGAAGTGATGAATCTCATCCTGAAGTACATGTCTAATTATGCCCTGGAAGTGCCTACACCACTCCAAGAAGTTGAAAAAGGAGCTCAAGATAACTAACTCAGATGCAGGTATCTGTTACCTATAATAGACATACCAAGTTAAGGACGATGGACTTCCACATAAGCTGAATCAAAGAGTGACCTGGGACCAAAAGAAATCCTGACCTCAGTTTCCTGGCTCAGATACGGCTATAAAATAAAGTACTTAATTGCAATCTGTGACACTTACTACCTACTCCAGATCCACACAGACTGGCAAGTCTTCTGTCTTCTTGATAGCTCAGGACAGTCTCCTCTCAGTGATGAAATAAAGACAGTGGTTTGGGTTGGAGGTGGTTATCTACAGAGACTGAGAACAGAGGGTAGCCAAATCTTTGACAGGGAGAGGTGGAGACAGGCCTGTATTTGGAGGCTGCATTATTGTTTAATCTCTAAATCTTTGACAGACTTTTCTTTGAAATGTAGACAGTCTGTCCATCAAATCACCTGGCCAATCTAACAGAACCATTTGATTTAATGGAGACACTGAGAATTAGACAGGTGTTGTGAACACTGCTTCACATGGAAGGGCAGGTTTACAGACAGGTTTTTTTCTGGGGTCTGGATACAAGCTAATGCTTTCTTGAGCACAGAAATATATTGCCAATTAACAGAAATGTTAGCAGGTCACTGAATAATCTCTGCTGTATATGCATTTCCATCCAAGCCATTCTAAGACTATTGCCTATTTTCAGATTTACTGAAGGGCATACATGTCTTTGGCATTCTTAGTGGAAACAAAACATCCAGAACTTATCAGATCTACTGAACACATCTGCAGGAAAACCTGAAGGCGGAACAGATGATCTTGCACAAGAATCATGGAGCTATCAAGCACTTGTGTTGTGGGGCTGATCCTGATGGTAGAAGTTTAGAAATGGCCAGACAAATTGCTGCATTTCTTTTTGGCCTGGTTGAAGTTGGTAAGTGGAAAAGACAGAATGGCCAAAGCAAATTTGAGAGTAAGTCAGTTTTAAAGGAGGATTTAAAATGGGCCCCACAGAGCTAAACATTAGCAGGGAAAAATGACCTTACTTCTCAACCTTCCTTTCTTCTGTTTTCATCTTCCTCTCATCTTCAGTTATTCCTCCCAGCTGTCTGTAGTTGCTGTAGGCAATTTCTAGAAGTTGCTGAATTTCTTTAATCTTGTGATAGGCTCTTACTGTAAGACAGAGTTCTCCAGGTAGGTAAAATGCATGGAGAAGACAGTAATGCTGGAATCCAACAGTCTGGAAAATAGTCTCACAAACACGAGAGCAGAAATCATACTGCTCAGCAAACACTGAGCTACACCTGACACCCACATAGCAAGCAGATCTCAAAAACAAATAGCAATCCAACACTGTTGCACCAACATGGATTAAAATGGTGTAACAATTATGATCTGATTGCCCTCTGCTTGCTTTCTAATTTTCCACAATTTGTTTGAATGCTGAGTATTACAGATATCCTGTCAAATATCTCATCTTACAACAAAAAGATCAGAGCAGTTGGCAGGGACTGTCCTAGTTAGGACTATAAGGTCTTGATACCAACTTTTTCAAACAAGGAATGATGGAAATACAGTGCTTACTGCGTGCATTCCTTTTCTCTGCTTTATCCAGGGTTAAATCTTCTTTGCTATCTGTACTCCCTTCCACACCATGTGTTTCAAAAAACTTTATGTTGTTTGCATCTAGTTCTTCATCACTAGAGTTACTGTCTCCAGTTCTTGGTGTCAAAAGTTCCACAGCTGCCAGATGGCCAAATCTGCACAGAGAACAGTTAAAATCTGGAAAAACATGTGTGGTAGAAACTCTCTGAAACTGCCCATGTTCCCATTTATCAGAGGGGTTTCGGGACTAAAGGAAGCACTGGTACACACACTACAACTGTCCATCTAGTTTTTGTAGTATTCTTACAGTATAAGCTCTGCCTTGATGGAACCTTATGGCAATGGCTCCTCCATCAGAGCCATCCTTTTCTTTTGCAGGATTTCTTAATTGAATCGCGTAAGAATCTGCATTATTTTTACGAATGCAAAAATCAGCTGGCCTCTGCTACTTCTCATTTCCTTTGTACAGCAAACTGTGAGCATACTGCCTCACAACTGTCCTTTTGCAAATTAGCTAGTTTTCCTCTTTTGTGCCTGACCTCACTAAAAAGAAAATTAAATTAAGTGAAAATTAAAACCTTTTATAGCTACAATACAGCTTTGCTTATCACTCAAAGCTGGAATTCATGGGCCTGATCTGTTCTTTCTCCATCACTGAAAATCAGGATGAATTCCAACAAAGCTGACATGATATACAAGTAGTAAATAAAGTGTCAGAGCTATAGCTTATGTACTGCTACCTCTTGGCTACATCCTTTGGAGTCTCTCCAGCATCACTTGTAATGTCACAGTCAGCTCCCATTTCAACCAACCACTGTAAGCAATGGATATGTCCCTGTTCAGCAGCTAAGGGAAGGAAGGTGCACACAAGTCAGTTATATGCAACCAAAGTGTTTCAAACCTAAAATGTCCTCCTCTTGCCATTATTTGACATGTCAGAGATCGGGCTCACTAAGATGCCACAAGGGAGATACTATTTCAAGAGAAGCCTGTGTGTCAAGATGCTCACATCACTTGGGTACACAGTTTTGGGGAAGAGTATGCATTGTGGTTTGTTGACTCTTTCTAGTTCTAGAAATGTACTGGCAGCTGTTCCTGGACATGAGTTAAACTAAACTTGCCCAGTCTCATGTATGAAACACAAGACACACAAATAACTGTGTGTTATTCCCTAGTAAGAAAGACCTGTGTGTCACAGTTTGGCAGCAAAGCGCTGTCACCTCTCGCTGGCTTTGGGCTCCCAGGGTCAGACACAGCTGCTTGCCCCAGTCTGTGGTGTGTGCTGCTGTCTCAGAAGAGAGAAGCAGGGCTTTGTGCTGGAGCTAAAGGTACAGCACTTGTTGGGGCAGATGCTCAAGGCAGCACCTCTCAGAGCATCCTAACACAACCCGACTCATGGGATCTGGCATGGCCACTGCTCCCACCACGTGGTGCCAGGAACAATGTCTCACTCAGGGAAGATGGTATTTGGCAAGTCTAGATGAAACTGTACACTGATTTTCTCAAGGAAGAATAAATCCATTTATTGACAGCACTCCCTTTTGGATATTTGTTATATTTGTTTTCTTACTGAGATGAGGAAATGAAATTACAACATCAGCATGTAAACACTGGGGATGAATCAACTGTAGGTCAGCATCATTCCAAGAAAAGAAAGTGGGATTTTAAAATCACTACATGTCAGTTATTTTAAAGAGAACTTCAATTATGTTTTTAAAAATTCTACCACATATCTAGCAAAAAAGAAATGTAGGAAATGTATTAAAAGCATAATACAAAAATGCTTCCCTCTTTTCATTCTTCTGCTTCTTCTTTCAGACAATACTGTGAAACCCCCAAACACAAGAGGACCATTTTTTCTGTAATGCTAGCGGTCCACTACATGTCAGAATCTCAACCAGAAGTTTACCTTTCTTCACAGCATCCTACCAAATGACTTTGTTGTGGTTTTTACAACATATCCCCACAGTACTGATGTGTTCAGTAAATAAAGGCCCAGGCCACAATACAGATCATTCTTATACCTAGCCAGCCAGATGTTTCTCAAAGCCACATCTTGCCTGATAAAAAGAACCCCAAGACTATTTAGTTACATTAAATTAAGTGAAAATTAAAACCTTTTATAGCTACAATACAGCTTTGCTTATCACTCAAAGCTGGAATTCATGGGCCTGATCTGTTCTTTCTCCATCACTGAAAATCAGGATGAATTCCAACAAAGCTGACATGATATTGATATACAAATAGTAAGTAAATAAATGTCAGAGGTACTTAGTTTTCAATTTAGATGCTGATTTCTCTTTATTTTAAGCCCTTTTTTCTTGACTTGAGCTAGGTTATATTGTTTTTAAAGTGGCCCATGTACACATACATGACAAAATATGGGGTTTGGAGTTGCCTTGCCAAGCCCTTAAGAAATGAGATGCTGTTTTTCATCAGTTTATCAGATAAGCAGCCACTTGAAAAACAAAGTAAATAAATCAGCAACAAAGAGTAACAAGCTGAAACACAGATCATATTTACTGACCTTTGTGCAGGAGAGTGGATCCCTTATCGTCCCGCTCATTAATATTGATTACTCCACTTCTCACCAGTCTTCTAAGCACTAACAAGTCCCCTCTAAAAGCAGCATCATGAGCTGGGAAAGCTAAAACTGAAAATGAAATGCACATGTTTCCAAGCAGATGCCAGTAGTTCTACTGAATGTGCTGGTATTTGTGTCTCACAGCTCGCCTCTCTCATAGCAACTTGTGTATGAACACTTCAGAGGTAGCAAGGATAATGCACCTTAATCAGCTAAAATGCAGCTGTGTAACCAGTAGTGCTCACCACACACTTGACTAAACATGTCTTGGTTATGGCTACAGGCATCTCAGTTAAGAGATTAATTTCACAGACCTGAAATAACAAGAACACCTTTGTGTACTTCTACAGAATTATACATAATGGCTTTTAAAACTGTATCTTGACCCATACTCACCTTCCTGTGTCTCTGGATGCTCTCCCTCTTTTTCCACACCATCAATATATTGCAGAATATCATCTTTATAGAACCGTTCAGCCAAGTCCCTTGGAGTCTCTCCATGGTCATTCCTGGCTTTCAGTGTGTGTGTAACATCGGCCATTTTCCCGACCAAGAACTTAAAGCAATGCAAGTGTCCTTCCACTGCTGCCAGGTGTGCTACAGCACAAGGTGAAACAAAGGGTATTAGAGCAGAGCCCTGCCACCCACTGAGAGAGCAATGCTCTCACCACTGTTTAGAGCTGGGTCATCTACCAGCATCTGAGCCATCCAACACTACACAAGGGGAAGAGCAGCCTCAGCTGAACTGGAGATGTTCAGCTCTCACCCTGGACAGAGTTCAGCTCTAGGCAAGGGAGGTAAAGCTGCCAAGGATAGGATCTGCAAAGGTGATTCCCTGGCAGAGCTGGCTGCAGGAGACAATCCAGACTCCCAACAGAGCACTGAGCCCTAGCTCGGAGAGTGCACTGTTGAGGTCTCACCTCCCCCAGGAACACAGATCTCTGCCTTCAGCAGCTGCCTGCCCCTGTTGTCCCAGGGATACTCCTTACAGGGGGAAAGCAAGCAGTGTCACCCTATAAGATCAGGAGCTAGAGCCATTTCTGCTTTAGGCTCTACTGTGCCACCACAAACAAGCTGTGTCACACCCTCAGTTACCCCACCTATAAAATGAGGACCGTGGTAGGCACTTTACTGGACAAACTGTTTGGAGGTACATTCCTCACCAGACCTTTAGGCTATGCAGAGGTTTACTTATTTAATACTACTACAGTGCTGGGCCTGTAACAAAGTAAGAGGTACAAAACACATGCTGATTGGTCTGATATGAGTAATATCCTCTAATCCCATTAATGAGAAGAACTTGCCAAATAAATGCTTATTATGTGCTATCGCTCCATGAAAATGCTCTGTAACAGCTGGCTGATGTTCTAGAGGCAAAAGGATTAGTTTGTCTCCAGGTAAGAACCTTACTATCTTCATAATCAACAAACAATGTACCCAGGACCCAAAAAACCCATGTCACTTCATTTTTGGCACACACAGGTGCTCTATAGCAAACCAAACCATCCACAGCTTTCTAGAGCATAACTGCCCTGAAGGGTTATGGATATTGGTTTTACAGCAAGATGATGATACCTCAGCATAGATGATTGCTGAAAATCTGAGCGTCACTGAAATAAGGGTGGTTGTTCCCATTGTCTCAATTTTAGTCAGTGAGTTAGTTACTCAGGGAAAAGAGAAAAGAAGGGTACCATGCTCAAGGTAAGTCAGCTAGTGAAAACCTGACTCAACCCTTATGAATCCATATTCAGATACCTAAAATCTTTGGGAGAAAAGTTAATCCAAAGGGGATGAAACTATTTTATCAGTCTGGTCTGTACAGAAGGCAGTCAGAAAAGCTCTACATTTTCTAAAAAGACAGCAAAGGAAAATAAAGCGTTGTGCTCTGCTCAAGTCTTTTTGCAGTTTCAGTGGGATGCCGTGGAAGACACATAAAGGAGCTTTTCATAGGTGGCTTTTAACCCATGTGTGTGTCAGTAGCCAGTGCCCACCATGTAACTGTGCCATCCCACCCCTTGGGCATGCTGAGCACCTGCAGTTGAGACTAAAGTCAGATGTTAACACAGTAACATCAAAATATGCAGCTGAGTGCCAAGAACTGAAAAATCCTCTCTCAGGCATCATAAATAGAGAGTGGGTACTTGGTGTTGGTATCCCAACTTCTCTGTGTTTCATCTTGTCTTTTATAAAATTAGATTAACAATATTCACTCTTCTCAAAGCCACCAGTCAAAGAATTGTTTCTGTGAAAAATATTTAGAATAGGTTTGACTAGTGAGCAATAAAAGACGCATGGATGTGGTCCAAAAATGAATACAGAGAAAAAGCAAATTGAAACGTTCACTTAAAAACCACAGCCCATTCTGTACATTGAATGAGCCACAAAATTTTTTTCTTCCCAAGTATTAGCATGCAAATTACCACAGTTGGTTAAAACCTTTGCTGTAACACACATATGCAAAAGCTGCAGCCAGTTTTTAAGCGCCTGGCACTGCAACCTCAAAAAATTTTTTCCAGTATTTTCTTAGGAAAAATTACAGCACTGTTCAGCTAATCTTGAAGCTGAAGTATGTAAAGATAAATTAAGTTCACTTCTGTTACACAAGCAGACAAGCTGGTTTGCACAGGACTTCTACTAATCTTTTACTAGCCATGTTCCAAAATACTCTCTTTCCTTTGGAAGATAATATGATCAAATGAAACAGAACACAAAAGCTGGAAATCAAGCTTCCGTAGATGTCAAAATACAACGAAATCAGTTTTCTACTAACCATTTTATACAGAGCATTTAAGAAGAACTGTGCTGACATCTGCTTTCTCGCCACAGAAGTCTGTTATCAGGGAAGTGTTCCCAAATGCAGATAAAGCTGCCTTCCATGCTGGCCCCAGGGTGCCTAACATCATGACCCCTTACTGCTAATGCACCAGATCTCCTGCTGGGATGCAGGAGCCTCACATCTTTTTAACAAGACCCAGGTTTGCAAAACAGAGCATAGCTATTTGTTTCCTAGGTAAGCAGTCCTTAATAGAAGGTAAAAGATTTTAAGATGGGATTCAAAAAGACAACTCCATACAAGTTATAGAGAAAAACATATGCTGTTCAGAACAAATAATGTGACAAACCATAAGAAAGAAAATGCTAAAAGGGAAAGGGATGCAAGGAGAACCCACAACACCATTGAGCTTATGAACAATACCATTGAGCTTACAGAGGATATTGAGGCAGTGGCATGGTAGGGAGAGGGATACTGGAGAAAATACAGAAAGCAAGGAACAATCACTGCCAAATTTTTGTGCTAAAGTGAATGCACTGATAATTATGAAAAGCGAACAGATTACAGATAATCCAAAGAAACAGTATTCCAGAAATCAAGATGAAGAAATCACAGGAAAATGAGAACAAGTGTTTTACAAAATCAGTTGAGAAACAGTAGGATACAAAAACTTGTGTGTGAACACACCAGAACCTCATCACACTGGCACCAATTCAAAAAGTAGCGCATAGCAGCTAAAATTGCCTCCTGCTCCACCTACCCTTCTTCTGTGACCTCCACTGGCACCAAGCTCCATCACACACACAGGAGATGCTGCTCACGTGCTCCCAGCCAGGCTCAGCCTGCTCCCCATCCCAGCACTTGTGAGCGCTCATCCTTGCTAGCAGCAGCAGGAGGCAAATGGGATACTGTCACCAACAGAGCACCACTTTGGATTTTATAAATCCTCCCATCATTAGAAAAATGGCCTATCTATGTGGGTTGCATGGAATCAAATAGCAAATGCTGCTGCTGTGCATTACTTATAATTTGCTCAATTATCACATTTCACAACTGTAAACCAAAGGTTTAAAAACATATGATTTATCCTGATGTACCTGGAAGGTTTCCATTGTTATCCACATCATCTACACATGCTCCCCATCGAACAAGAAGCTGCAAACACCCCAAGCGACCATGAAAAGCAGCATAATGAACAGGTTTCCAGTCATTCCTGTCTGAAACATTTACATCCTAAAATGAAAGCAGCAGATTAATTCATTCACTTCTGAACCTTAGGCACAAGACAAATTTTATATACAGGAATCAGCTGCTCATTGTGTTAAATTATTTAAATCAAACCAAATAACATTTTTCAAAGTTCATGCATTATATGCAGTTCTGGTTTCAAGACAGGTACTTTTCACAGGTTCTTGCTTTTACATAATACACTTATAAAAGGTTCATTTTTAGACATGTTTTTATCATCATAATGACCTGCATTGGTCATTATTCCTTAAATACGCATCTGGATTAATTTTCTTTTTTTGTAAGTTTATGTCTCCTTTACTATAGAAGACCTTTAGAACTGCAAAAAATTACTACCACCCCAGTACCTGATCTTCATTTAATGATGTCCTCAGTGAAATATGATTTATTCACCTTATTGATTCTCTCTCTCTCGGTTTTTTTTGATCATTTCCCTAAATGCATATTACAATCTTAAAAAAATGCAAATTTACCCAAGAAACAAATTCCCCCCCAGAAATTAATCTAGAGCCCTAAATGTCAGTGTAAGCCAGGGGGAGTTTTGCTGGTGCAGAGCTGCCGGGCTCCGGCAGGGCAGCAGCAGCGCAGGCAGCAGTCTCACCGCCCCAGCGCGCAGCAGGCTCTGCAGGGTGTGGGAGTGCCCGTGGGCTGCAGCCAGGTGTGCGGCCGTGCACCCGCGCTCGTCCGCCGCCGCCGCGTCCGCTCCCTTCAGCAACAAAGCCTGGAAGAAATGCAAAGCGCAAGTCCATTCCACAAGCTGAAACAGCCAACGTTTCCTAGCAGGATGGTTTGTGGTGACCAGCAGGATAACGCCGGGCTGACCTCAGGGGCCTGGTATTGCACAAAACGGATCTGCTTGCACAGACAGCGCAAATGAGTGCTCTGGTTTGAATACGACTGACTGAATTCCACATCTCAAGACATCAAGATGAGCTACTCATAGCTCCCTCAGTTGATCTTCATAATGAATTTGTCCAGAATTAAGGTCTGCCCTACTAACTTTTGCTTGAGAGAGAGTATTTACAGTACCTGCATGCAGGCATCCTGCCCTCGGAGGGCGGCGAGGTGAGCCGCTGTCCAGCCTCGGACTGTCACACGGGTGGCGTCAGCTCCGTGCCAGAGCAACCAGTGCAGGCACTGCTCAACAAAACCAAAGTGCTTCTTACTATCTATTTGCACCGTGTCTCTGAGGCACATTTCAACCAGAATTTATCCACCAAAGTTACATTTCAAAACAGTGTTGGAATACTTCCTTATGGAAATATGAGACCCCAGAGCATGCCTTAAACAGGTATTTGTACATTAGGAAGTGATGGGTAAGTTATACTTTACAGGTTTCACCCAAGGGTACAAAACGTGCAAATAACCTACTAATTCAGATCCTAGCATTGATGTTACAGTATGACTTTTTTATTTTACTCTTCCAGATTTAAAATGTAATCTGTGAGAGTATTCACATGGCATGAAGTAAAAGCATTGGAAAAAACAATGCAAACATGCTCACATGAATTCCAGCTAAAATTACTGGTAGGAAAAATATCATGTACTAAATTTAAAGCCTCATTTAATTTATTAGGCTTCTTAGGCATATGTAATCCCATCTCTCTTCTCATCCTTCCATGGCCTAGTTTTGTTTTATTCACCTATTTCCAGCAGATATCATTGCTTGCAATGGAAAGCTTTATGGACTATGCAAACACAGCTAGAGGAACAGTTAGAACTTTTAATCATATATGATTATGAATTATTATCTTCTTTCAGGCCATCTTGCAGCCTGGTTCCTCCCGTTTCTACCAAGGAGCTTAGTGACAAACAGATGACAGATAATTCAATTAAGTCTAACACACTGATTGCAAAGTAGGAGAGTCAAATGAAAAACGGCAGAACTTAGAGAGGCAGAAAGAGTGGGTAAGCAATCTGTTTTTGGGGCTGACATGATGATTAGCATTTTCTTGACAGTGTCTCTACATTTCAGAAGCAGCACTGCACTCAGCAATTCTTGAGTTTAGCAGGAACTTCACGTTTTTTCTTTTGTGACATGGTCTTGCTGCTTCAAGGTTAGATTGCCATGAACAATGAACAAGGAGGCTGCAAGAAGAAGGTGAATGTTGTGCTGAATACAGCAGTTCAGTCCTTCTGAAAGTTCAAAACATTGATGCAAGCACCTGCTGATTTCTCCACCATTATTCAACAGTTTCATTTATTAAAATAAAATGTATTAGGACTACTTCCATGGAGAATGAGGCATGGGACATTGGTAAGCAGAATGTACATACTTTCATGTAACTTCTCACCTGTTTCAGTCACTTTCAGAACATTTTACACATCCTATGGGATTTTCTAGGTGTCTCAAGAGGAGGGGAAAATGCCAAAGAGACAAAAGAAGGTCACGAGTCTGAAAGGGAGGCCATATGGCACATTTTTCTCAGAGTAAGAAAATCAATGAATTTGTAAAATATGGCAAAGTTCATTAGGTAAATTGCCTGGGACTTCTGAAAAAAACCCCTAAAATCTAAAATCCTGTACTCCTGCTCTGGGTGAACATATTTAATGAGAAAAACAGGCAGAGATTACTGATTCAGTCTGATCAAAGCAGTGTTGTGTTCAGCCTCTCCCAAAAACTGATATATGGACTTACAAAAGCCCAGCTATGCCTGTACACTAAGACAATGTTTTACCTCCAGACTTCCAGAGTGGGCAGCACACTGCAAGGGTGTGAATTGGTGGACTACATCCACCTCATTAATACTGGCTCCACGTTTTATCATCGATGCAAGCTGTTCTACATCCCCAGCCTTCACTGCTTCATGCACACTTGTATAATTTTGCTTCTTCTTGACAACTAGTGAGGAGTAATAAAAGGGCATTAGTCCATTGCTTATATCAGCGACATTTAAGGGATAGAAAATGTGTAATGAATCAAAGAAATATCAGAGTTTACATTCATGGCACAGAATCAAACTCTAAATGTAGAAGCAGTATGGTAAAAGAAAAAATAATCTTCTGTCACCAGGCCGCGGGATCAAATAACCTGTGTCCTCCCTTCAGGCCTTTCAACTGATTAACTACATGACTGGAAACAATGAGAATTACATATCCAAACCCCTTGCAACATCTTGATACCTTGACAAAACTTGTAAACAGAAATTTGAGATGTAAGTAGATCTAATGGCTGAGAGGGCTAACTTCAGATAGTCAAGCATGAAAGGAACCTAAACCAATTAGTACTCACCTTCTACAGTAGTCATCATTCCAGCACCAAAATGCACTAACACTCTGATTACATTTCACACTGTTGGAAGTCCTGGAGAGTTGGGCTACTGCTTAGCAAGTCAAGAAAGCATAAAGCTGCAGGTCTCAAGGTATTAGTGCCTCAGCTCCTCCGCCTGGGGAGAAGAAATGGTAGTAGCAGTTAACACTGTTACATAGTTCGAGGTAAAAAAATATTAAAGAATATAAAAGAGCTATTGCATGAACATGTTTGTGATGTTTGTAAAAAAGCACTAGATATAATTAAAAACAGCTCCTGCAGTTTACCAGTGCCTATTTTCATGTAATCTGTAGTGTGATAGTAGAGCTCGGGCAGATTTGGGGTTGCCACAGAGAGGAATGGGGAGCCAAAGCTGTCTCAGTCCCCCAGGATGATAGCAACACTCCCTGTGTGTGCTGTAACACACCACTGGATCCTCTGCCTGTGTCTCACCCCACCTCCACCTCCCAGCTCAGCAGGCTGCATCACTGCCTTGCACAGAGCCTAAAAAACTTAAAAACCAGGAGTCCATCCTGCAAAACACTGTACAACCGAACAGCAGCAGCACAGAAACACAGAATAATTCCAACTGGAAGGGGCCTCAAGAGGTCATCTAACTCATGTTTCCAAATAATATTTCCAAAATATCTAAGTATGAGGTCTGAGTTGTTTAGGTTATTTTAAAGAACAGTTTCACCAGGACATAATTTTCCCCCAAGGAAGTAATTGCTCATTATACCAAGTGAGGGTTACACACTTCAGCCCAGTTACACAACTCAACGTCACAGGCAGGCCTGGCTGATACACTACTTGGCAAAGTACTAATGTGTTTAACACAATGTTTCGGTACAGCAAAGTCAAGGTAATCCTTTTTTTCGTTTTGTTTTTTTTTTTTTTTCTTGACCCAGAGGAAAAGCAATCAACAAGGCCTACCAGCAGAAAGAATTTTGTCTTCCTCCTCCCTCTGGATAGCTACTGCTGCACGGAGACGAATGCCAAGGGTGGGTAGCTGCATTGGCTTCTTGGCACAAGACAAAGGCAGTAGCCTGGGACTGAAGCTCAGAAAAAAGCTGTTAACATAAATTCTGTAAAAAATTACACTGATGTTCAAAGCGAAGGGCAGGCTCCATAATTCAGGAGCAATTTTTTTTTTACTAAAAGCTGTTATCTAACACAATTTAGATGTTGCGATGTTCCCGTAACACACAAGCACACCCCCACGCAGCTCGGCTTTAGCAGCAGCCCCAGGTCCGCGGGAGCTGCCATCCCACTCCGGCCCGGCCCATCCCGCCCGCGCGGAGGCGGAGCTGCGAGGCCCCGAGCAGGGGGAGGGCCTGGCTGGCCGGCGTCAAACACCGCCTTTCCATGGGCGTCTGGCGGATGTGGGGCTTTCTCAGCACTGTGTGCGCATCCCGGCGGAGCCCCACGCCGCAGACCCGGGGATTCGGGAAGGCCCGTCCCGCCCCGCGCCACAGGGCCGCCCCCCGCCCGCGCGGGGAAGGAGCAGGCGGAGCAGTCTCACCGGCCGGAGCGGGGCACAGCGGCCCCTCGCAGCACAGGCGGCCGGGAGCCCGCCGCTATCGCTGGGAGCAGCTCCCAGCCGCTCCGGCTGCTGCTCCCCGCCCCGGCGTTGCCATGGGCGCCGGGCTCGCCCTTCCCGCGGGAGGAAAATGGCGGGCGGAGGGAGAGGCGCGGGCCCGGCCCTGGCCCTGGCCCGGCCGCACGGGCTGCGCTGCAAGTGCCCGGGGCTTCCTGCACCTTTCGGCAGGAGCAATCTACAGCCTTCGTGGCGTTCCCCAGGAGAAATGTAACAAGCACCAGTTCTCACCTCTGAACCCCTCAGTGATGCACTGACCAAGAGGTACTGAACCAGCTTGAGCTCTGGATGATCGGACTCCAGTCACGCTGTGGGAATCTTGAACCCTCTTTTCTTTCCTGCAGTGTCGTGATCCTGCTCCTCAGTTCCCTTAGTCAGAACCAGCTGGTGCCCCTGGGGTAAGCCGGGTTCCTTTCATGGAGGGGGAAAAAGGACCCTGCAGAATCCTGCTTCCAGGCAGGATGAACCCTTCTCAGGTTTACAGGTGTGCAGTGATAATTACATGAGCCAAGTGAGCTTAATGGACCATTTGGAGCTTCATTATCTTTGTCATTAGAGAGCTGTCATAAAACCTATTTCTGCAACTTAGAGGTCTCTTTTTTTTCTATCTCCTGCAGACAGAGTAATTTGTTCCCTTAACAGCCTTCTACATATTTAAAGACATCCCGTCTCTGCTGACTCTCCTCTGAACTTCAATTGGTATGGTTTAGAAGTTTGCAGTATTCCAGGACACAAAGCATTCTATTTGGGCGAGGGGACCAGGCTGCACTCCTGCCGCAGGAAGAGGTTGCAGTAACTACCACAGAACTATCTCCCCACAGCACAGCCAGCAGCCACACACACCACCCTGTGGACCGACACCACCCTGATCCATTTAGTATTTTTGTTCCTCTGGAACAAAATTGTCTCTAATTAAACAGCATTTTTAAGGCTGATATCTAGAACAGGGCAAGCTCACAATTACCGCCCCAACCTTAATAAAGAATCAAAGTATTTTTTGCATCTTAAAAACTGCATGAAGCCCGAGTGTCAACATGGGAAGAAGTTTTTGCAGCCAACAGCTCCTGCACTGCTCATTATTTCACCTTATACACTAAGGGTGAATTCTGACTCTCAAGTATCCCCACATGCTAGGACTGTGACACTGCTTTCTGACTATTAGAGCTTCTGTCTTGCTCCCGCAAGTTAAAAATACACACAGTGACCAGAAGAGTTAGAATAAAACATCAAATGCATACTGAAACACACAACTTTATTTCCAATCCCACAAGTGCACCAGCCACAGACCCATTATTGAAAGGAAGAGACTCACACTCAAATATATGCTTAGTTTTATTTATAACATTTAAGAAATATTAACATCTCAGGATATCTGGTTTACCATCTAAGTCCAGTCATAAGCAACAAAAAAGAAAATGTTAACCATGTTTCAAATGAGCATTCTTACATTCATCCCCCCCTGTAACGTAAAGAAAATTCAGGTTTATTAAATTTGTGTTTGACTAATGGAAAAAAAAAATCATTAAAAATGTCTTAACTACCAGGCATCCTGGTTTGTTAATTTTTTTTGTTGGCACTTGTGTTCACCACAATCAAGCACTCCACTTGGTTTGTTAAATTTTCCCCTTCTACCCAGAACTGTCTTTTTGTGAGTTTTTTTGTGGATTTTTTATTATTTTGTTGTTGTAATTATTTTTTTAAACATGAGGATATGTAAGGTTGTTCAAATAACTTTAAAAAGACAAGGAATCTAGGCCTGTCTGAGAAGCCCCTTCCCTTGATAACCCACCTATGGGATAACTGAAGGAAGAGACTTGCTTCCATTTTTCTGAATCTTATTAAGCAAAAATTCATTTTAATTAATTTTAAACTGAAAAAAGTACAGAAACACTGTCTTTATTTGATGGTGTGCATAAACATTACACTCCATATATAGCAAAAATATCTTTTATTTATAATTTACATTTCAACAAGTGAAATTTTACATTTTTACATATACCATTAAATTTTCACGCATCTACAGAACTTTCACACAATGACACCTGAAACTGTGCAGGCAATAAGAAATTTCAAATACAAAAATGTATTTATTAACCAAACAGTAGTTGAGGCCCTGCCTCAGTTGGATATTTTTATTCATATAAAAAGTATTTGCCTTCCAGAATTAACACAGCAGCTCTTCTGTAAAAAGAAAAAAAAAATCATACCGCAGTTTATTTAAACAGACTCCTCAGGTTCTGTTTTGATTTCTGTAGATGCAGGTGTGCTCTCTTCTGCACAGGCAGGAGGGGTGTCATCAGGTTCTTCTTTGATTTTAGGTGAGTCACAAGACTCTTCCGTTTCTTGTTTAACAATGTCCAACATTATATTTAGTGGATTTTCTGAAGGAGTCTTGCTGGGAGACGGTGTGCAATCGAATGATGATGTCTGCAAAGTTAAAGTCAATGTAGCATTAACACACTAAAATAACCATTTTTAGCTTCTTATTCCTTTTGCCCTTTTTCAAAATTCAAGTATTGTGATGGTCAGGCACTCAAAATCCAAACTTCTACTTTGTCAAACTTCTAAGAAAACGAATACAATTTTTTTAATACCATTATTTTTTTCCATTTCCTTTGAAAAGGTATCACCATGCAGTGATGAAATGCTTAACACATTACCATGAACTGTTCCCTGCTATCCACCCTCAGGGCAATTTTAACTCCCAAAGCATTAAAAATGTCACACACACCAACACCCATCTACTCCATTGTTACAAATTCCTAAGATTATACGTTACTCCACAATAAATCCATCAAACCATGGCTTTGCTTTATGGCACACAAGCTGTCATGGTACATCATAACCAGAAATGCATCTCAGCTAATTCTGTATTATAAACTTGCCATGCCCAAGGCCTCCAAGTCTTAGGCAAGAGAAATGGGCAGCACATTCCGAACACATCTACTCCCTGCAAAGTCAAGAGATCAAGCAAATAAATTGAAAGCAAAATACTTCCAAAAATATGAAGGATCCACTTACATTTTGGTAATCTTCATAACAAGATGGATGGTAAATCTGAAAGAAAGTTGTTATACATTTAAATATGTAAAAATAAATTATAGCAGGATCACTGATAATGATCTGAACAGTGTCAATTACACATTATTACACAATTCATCTAGAAAAATTATGGTATGAGCAGGCTGAGTAGGGTGTCAAATATACCTAAGACAAGATTTTGTGATGTTTATTTAGGAAACATTATCATACAGAGGGCTGGTAAGTGCTGTGAGTTAGAGAAGCCTGGTGAGTGCTGGGAATTATCTGTGCACAGCTGCATACAGAAGTAATTGAACCGATACCCACACCCTTACACAGAGAGATCCATTTTTCTTTGAGCACTGCAGTGTAAGGGAGGGCTACTGAGCCCATACCAATGACACTAGGATTTCAGGCACTTCTAAAGGCAGAGATATTTATATATTTGGAAGCCAGGAAAACTGCAATAGGAATCCTTCAGGAGAAAAACAGCACTTGCCACCTCCCCGTTGTTTTTTTTTTCAGTAATTCTTAACGAGTTTTACTACAAATTAGTATCATATGTAAATAAGATCAGATTACCTTTTCATCTACCCTGATAGCATTCTTCAGGTGCCACTCTTCCTCCTCCTCATCCCAATACTGTTCAAACTGTTCTTGGCAAATTTCACAGCTCTGAAATGTTATTGGAGTAACAGAGATAAATGATGTTATTGCAATTTACTGAACACACAAAATTCAAGAACCTAGAAGAGTCAAATAAGGTTCTTTTAAATTAGGTATATTAAGCCTAGAACATGATCTTCTCTCTACACTTTAAAAATCACTTTAATAACTAGTAAACCTTAATTAAAAATTGAGTATGGTTTGCAGACAGAGAAAGGATCACCCTCGGGCCCTGAATACTCTTTGTCACTTGAGAAAAGTAAGGTAGTAAAGTCTGCAAAGCACTTTGTAACAATGTAATGCTGTCTTACTGTCATGTAAGACAATCCACTACAGCAATTTAACTAATTGTATTTATGGCATTATCTTCATTCTTTCCCTTTAACCTGCAATTTCAAGTCAAATAAGGCAGAACTTTTAGATGGAGTACTAACATTTCTAGTACTTCTGTGAAAAATTATCAACTCAGAAAACAAAGCACAAAAGGTACTTTTTAAAATTTAAAAAAAGGCCTTTGTGGTTTCAGAGCTAGTTTCTTAGAGACTTAAGCATGTAAAACTAAAGTGTAATTCTAACAACATTTGTTGTACACCAATTCATCTACCAAAATACAGTTCTACTGGTTACTTTCAGATTGTGGTATTTCTTTCTTCTAACGCCTATCTGCAACCAAGAAAGAAATTTTTGTGTTTGAAAGTACCAAAATCCCAGTAAACCCTGTAGTTATTTGAATGACAACCATCAAAGGACAAATCGCTTACTCTACTTACTCTCACTATGTAAACATTCAGCAAGACACTTTGCCCATTTCAATTTTGCTAAAACCAAGGAAAGCCAATGGGTGCAGATTTTTTTTAACTACAGGTGGTTTATATTATTCTCTGCCCCTGAGAAGCAGCCACTACATACACAAATACATGACCTATGAAGGGTCATGCACAAAGACCCAAGTACAAGACTCCAGTTTACATATAATAACAAGAATACAGTACAAGCCCTTGAAAGACTAGATTCTTGCTATGTGGGCTGATAACTAGATTCTTGTTATCTAGCAAGCTGAAACTTACCTCAACCGCTCCAGCTGGTCCAGCTGGGACACTCTGAAACTCCTTCTCTTTTGCCGCTTCCTGTGTCTTCAACACAACCTCTTCATGAGCTTTTTCAAAGAACTGGCTTTTAGCACGCTCCTCTAGATCTGCTATTTCTTCAAATTCAATCCAGTCCTAAGGAAAAAGTTTTCATTCTCACTCAGACATCCCCAAGTATCATATTTAATAAATCTTACTTCGTTAAAACTGAAATACTCCTCACATGCAGCATTAGCACAGTGTACTCTTTCTCACTTCAAAAACTCTTTTTCCAAAAGGATTGCTATCCTTCAAATTCCATTCTCAGTGGAATGAAAACAGTGCAATAAGCAGCTTTAAACTGTTTATTGTTCATCATACAATTGCCTTTTGTATCCTGACAGGCATTTGCAGACTACTTGAAGTATCTAAGACGTCATTGTTTATCACAGCCAACTCCTGCAATGATGCAAATTTCAGTTGCAATCCTACAGCACATGCAAGAGTAAAACAGAATCCAGCCTGTAGTTTATCAACACAAATAGTGCATTACTTACTGTTAAACTGTAGTACCATCTCCTGTGTGTAATTTTTCTGCTAACATCTTTTTCTGTCCGGTTCTGGCGATAATGCCAATCTAAATGATCTGCATAAACATCTGTCTGTGAAGTAGTGAACCTCATTCCACAGGAGTAACACTGAATTCCAGTGTACAGTCGATTTATAACACTATCATAACGCCTACAAAAAGAGATTTAAAAAGTCTTAACATTTCTTAAAAAAGAAACAGTAAGAAGTTTCTCAGTAAGTTGCTTCATTTGCCTACAATAGTAGGAGAAAAGCATGCATCTGCTCCAAGTTAGAAGTACACCATATGACCACATTCGTCCCGATTTTCATAGCACAATCAACTTAAACATTCAAAAACCAATGGGCTCTTACTAATGATTCATGAGAAACGTTCTACTGTTGTGTCTCATTCCTACTAGCTTTTCCCACCTAATAATGCACAAACAGCAATGCCTTAATTTGGCCCAGCTTTACAAGCTACCACCTAAGTGGTACAATTAAAATGATAGAACGGTTTGGGTTGGAATGGATCATACAGACCATCTAGTTCCAACCCCCCTGCCATGGGTGGGGACACCTTCCACCACGTTGCTCAGGGCCCCATTCAGTCTGGCACTAAACACTTCCAAGCACGGGGCATCCACAGCTTCCCTGGGCAACCTGTGCCAGTGCCTCATCACCCTCTCAGTAAATTTCTTCCTACTATCTACAGTAAATATGTTCTTCAGCATAAGGCCATTTGCTCTTGCCCCTGTCCTATCACTGCATGGCCTTGTGAAAAGTCCCTCTCCAGCCTTTCTCGCAGTCCCCTTTGGGTACTGGAAGGCTACACTAAAGCCTCCCTGGAGCCCTCTCCTCTCCGGGCTGAACCACCCCAGCTCTCTCAGCCTGTCTCCACAGCAGAAGTGCTCCAGCCCTCTCATCATCTTTATGGCCCCCTCTGGACTCATTCCCAACTGGTCCATGTCCTTCTAGTGTTGGGGCCCCAGAGCAGCACTACAGGTGGGGTGTCACTAGAGCAGAGGGGGAGAATCACCTTCCTTGAGCTCCTTGTCACTTGGCTTTTGATGCATCCCAGGCCTTGGGCTTCACTACCTATCACAACCCTAGTGCTCAAGTAACAACATGCACCTTTGCATAAAGCTAAGTTTTCCCAAGGTAATTTTCTTTTTTCTTTCTCAAGTTCAACAAGGCTGATATCAAACAATGCATTCGTTGGTTTAACCTCCTCTGAATCATGAAGTGACAGGTAATCTTTCAAAAGCTTTTAACTGTCTTGGATGAACTATCTAGCTACTGCCACGTTGTTATTCCTACTGTAAACCCACTCTACGATACGCACTGTCTAAGTTCTTCAACTATGAAGTTAGTGAGGTCTGGAACATTTTGATCTTCATTCTGATCATCATCTTCTTCTTCAGCAGTCGGCTGGGCTGATGCTTCATTTGCTTCTAGAAACCACAAATATAGTATTTTACCAAAATTTCAGTATATCATCAGAAAGAAATTATGTGCTCCTGGAAGTTATTTTTTAAAAATATTATTAATACAATCTGACTATGGTAAAACACAAGTGCGTAACAGCTAAGTTAGTCATCCTCTAACACCATTAAAAAGAAGTATAAAAGAAACTAAGCCAGAATTTCAATTGAGGAAAACAGTATTTCACCTCAGTGTTTGGCATCAAAATTCAGTCTTCATAGATACAGAAATATTTCAGAAGATGAAAAGACCCTGGTTATAATCAAGAACAAGTTACAAAATGACAGCACCAAAGACAAAACTGACTTCTCTGGAGAGCTGAAGTGTAAATTAAACAAGATACTAAGAATTTACTCAATCACATGCACTAAATTCCTTCCCAAAAATAAAGTTCAGTTTAAAAAAAAACATACAAGAGTTCACAAAAGTTTGTATGCTCAGATTTACACTTGAGCTGTGGATAAATTGGATAGAACATAATGAATCTACATACGTGCTGAAGTGGAATCAGTTTTAGACAATTTGAGGATCCCTGTTTTCAGCAGTTTAGCAAACAATTCATTCACATCAACCTGTCCGAGGTGGTTATCAGGATATGAATGGGGAAGGGCTCCTGGGGAAGAACACAGACATTCAAGGTGACAAAAGGTTAGCATTAGAAATCGACTTCACTTTTATCAGTATATTTCACAACATAATTTTCCTGTTGCCTCCCATTTCTTTCATTTTTTGTTTCAAATTATTTACCAACTCTCTGCTTTATCTAGTGTTTGGCTAATTTTTTCCCTTGCAAGAGGGAATCTTCGTAACAAGATCTTCCCTTGCTTCATAATGTATTCTGATGTGCTATCTAAGCTGATTGCCCATACACAGCTGTCTGCTGGATGGTGGTCATTGAAATGCAGTATTGTCCTGGATTCATACTTACATACTTCACCACAATCAATCTACTTCATCACCTAGTTTAACCTTTTATGATGTTTTTGAACTTTTTCACTACTAACCACTCATACACCCCAGCAAAGCAAGCTAGACCTACAGATTGATGCCTTCCAGAAAAACAGATCTAAACTATCTTTTGGTTTTTCAGCACAACTTTTTACCCAAAACACACGGTTAATGAAAACTAACAAAAGCCTTCAACGTTTAAGAGAAGTTCCTAAAGAGATGAAGGTGCTGCAGAAACCACCATCTACAGCCAACCTCACTGAGGAAGCTAGCTTCCTGTAAACCACACAGACCTAGTAAATCAGGACATTAAAAAAAGGTCATTTTTGTGGCTACCCCCAAATGAACAATCCAAAAGAAATAAAAGGAATTCTATTGTTACACACCTGCCGGGTTCTGGACAAAACCTGCAGGATTTGTCAAATACTGCTGACCTTGGCCATAAGGTCCTGGTTGACCAGACATGAGAGAAACCTGTGAAAGTAAACATTTAAGTATTCTTTGTATAATAATGTGAATATAAACTTACTTTTTACATTTTATTATTAATATCTAGAAGTTAATACTAACTAATTTCACATATATTAAACTCCTTCTAGGAGTGAACCATGTCAGTTCGGTATTGAAAAGGACTACAAATGACTGTATGATCTTTCCTCCATTGTCATTTTCCACTAGGAAAATTCAGAATACATCCTCATTTTGCCTAATATTAAAAAAACCCCCAAACAAACAAAGCCCCACTACAACACCTTGAACACCTTTCCTTCTACTTAGCAATCACATTTTCCAAACACAGTACTTCCTCTTAAATTGCTCCTGTTCAGCACACCAGAGCTTCTCAAGAAATTCAAGAAACCCATAAATATCTATTAACAAATGCCATGATGGATTCTTATCTAAGAACTGAACTGGCATTCACTACAGACACCCATCTTGAAAGCAAGACTTTTCAGCACATCTGTGGGCAGAAAAACAGTCTTTGTAACACACTTGTAATAAAAAAGTTTGGGTTTTTTTCCTAACTGGCTGCTCTCTGGATTTACACACTGTTTAAAATTTTATTCCATTAGAGGTCTGCAGGACACATTACCTGCTTTTGTACAATCAGGTAACTGATTGTTCACATTCAATTTTTATCCCCCAAATTTAAAATGTGTTTTAAAATCTCTAATCTACTGAAAGAAATTACATCACTTTCACCAATGTAAAGTATCATTTCCCTTTTTGGAAGACAGCGTTTCCTAGAGGCAGCAGGAAAGACAATTTAACTGACAAAGCAAGATGGTGCCAAGCAAATTTTAAAAGACAACAACACAGTTCAGCAAGAAGTTCAAAAATGGCCCCATCTTTCTCAATTCCCCCAAATTATGGGGGCATCTCTTTAGAACTGGCTTGTCACCAGTACTAACAGCTGCAAAAAGACAACAACTCTTTTGGTCCAGTCTAACTTCACACGTCTTACAAAAATTAATCATGTATATTTCACTTGCTTACATTATTTTTCACACTTTATATAGAATTCACTTTTGTTGAAATTTAATGAAAATGCCAAAGGCTTCCAATTACCTGGTTTTGTTCTCATGTTAAAAATAATGATTTCACAGATGTATTCTGAACTGAAGTGATTGCTAAGATCCACTATTTTGTCTAATTCTTAAAAAAAAAAAAAAAAAATTGTCCTTCCTAAATTATCTAGTGACTTTTTTAGCTTGAAACCAACTCTCCGCCTGGCAACTCTTCAGAAAAATACTCCATTTTTATAGGAAGAAAAACTGCTAGTTCTCTACACAAGAACATTCCTGCAAGCAATCTATTTGATGTAATCATCTCTTACCTGATTACTTCCCATTGGCATATTACTGAAATTTCCATACTGAGGACCCTGAAGACCTTTTTCTTCAAAGTAATGTCCAGCTGCTCTCAGTGGGAAGGTCTGTGCTCCTGGGCCAGCTGGCCCATTGAAATTTGGTCCGGGCGAACCATCAAATATATCAGGTCTCTGGAACTGCATTCCATGAGCTGGTCCATTGTAGCCCTGGCCAGGATGTTCAACAAACGGGCCACCTTGTCCATATGGTGACATTTCTAGTCTTGAGGCAGGATGGTTAGCTACATTTTCAAAACGTGCACCCTGAAGGCCAAGGGGCAAGTCAAACCTAGAGGCTGGCTGGTGAGGTCCATCAAATCTTTGAGGTATGGCTGTTTCAAATCTTGCTTGTGCCTGTTGGCCAGGTGCCAACCTTGGACCAGGCTGTCCATGAATTCCATCAAACCTTTGCAGCAGAGACAGCTGTCCAGGCTGACCATCAAATCCAGCTCCATGACAGCCATCAAATCTTGGACCAGCCCGACCAAGAGGACCATCAAACCTAAGTCCACCAGCTCCCTGGTGTACTGGTCCATCAATCAACCTAGGACCTAGACCTGGCTGACCACGTGGTCCGTCCAATCTCAGCCCACCACCTGATGGTCCATGTGGCCCCTCAAACCTGAGCCCACCACTTGATGGTCCATGTGGCCCCATGGGCTGACCATGTGGCCCCTCAAATCTGAGGCCACCTCCGGGTTGTCCATGGGGCCCCAATGGCTGTAAATGTGGCCCCTCAAACCTGAGGCCACCCCCTGGTTGACCATGAGGCCCCAAGGGCTGACCATGGGGTCCCTCAAACCTGAGACCACCCCCTGGTTGGCCCCGAGGCCCCATAGGTTGACCATGAGGTCCCTCAAACCTGAGACCACCTGAAGGCTGACCGTGAGGACCCTCAAACCTGAGACCAACTCCAGGTCCTTCAAATCTAGGACCTCCTACAGGCTGCCCTGCAGGCCCCTCAAACCGCAAAGGCCCAAGAGGTCCCTCAAACCGCAGTGGACCTCCTCCACCAACCTGGCCTGGGGGTCCTTCAAATCTCAGGGTCCCTGCCAGCTGCCCTGGTGGCCCATCAAATCTTAGGGCTCCAGCTCCCCCTGCTCCTGCCAGTGGTCCATCAAACTGAGATGCACCTGCCCCCACCAAAGGCCCCTCAAATCTCATAGCAGCCTGTCCAGCTGGCCCATCAATTCTGGAACTTGAACCAGCAGCAGGACCATCAACAAAAGGACTTCCTTGTCCATCTACCCCAACCCTTGCAGCAGTCGGTCTAGGTGAGCCATCAAACAGAGGTCTGTCTTCCATCAATGCGCTTATCCTTTGCTTTGCTTCGATACCTCCAAATCTTGATCCTGGGCTTTCTGGAAATGGTGCTTTCTCTGGATCTTCATACCTAGCTCTTTTGAAACGTTCACTGAACGGTGACCTTGGTTCCTCTCGAACACCTAAAAAGACCAGAACAAATAACATAACCACTCACTAATACATTGTCAATTACTTAGGAGACATAAAATAAAGTAAAATCACATACCAGCTTGCCCAAGCAGCTGTCTTTCTTCACGATTATCAAACCTACACAGTGCATCTCCATCTATTTTCTGGAACTCTGCTGTACTTTTCCCCTGTTGTCTGAGAGCATCTCTAAATTCATCCGATTCTCCCCAGCTGTCGTAAGGATCAGAACCTCTCGCTCCTTTAGTTGCACGCTGGTCTTCAAGCCTTCGTCGACTCTCAAGCGGTGACAGGTTTTCGGCAAAAGGTCTTGTAGTGCCACTTACTGGAGAATGTCTCCTTGATCTTTCTGCAAATGGTTCTTTTCTGTCAAACTGCACCCCACGCTTGGCTTTTGCCTGCTCACATTCTATTCCAGAGAGCAATGCATCAGGTATGTGATAATCCAAAATATCATCAGGATCCAGCAGATCAAGCCTTGACAATGAATGCTGAACTTGTGTCCTTTTTAGTTTAGCTTTATGTTCATAATACGTTAATTCTGCATCCGACAGAAGAGGTTTCTTTTTTAAACCACATTTTTCCTCTGCAGGGCTATCCCAGACATTACATCTGTGCTTTCCTTCCTGATACTGGAACAGCTGTCGGATCTGATGAGCCACCACGAGGAACTCATCTTGTGTTATTTCACCAGATGTTAAACTGTCATTAGCCTGTAATATAAAGTTAAAATTTAGACTTCCAAAAAGAGAAGAAAAAACCAATGCCTGGGACATTTCTATGAAGACAGATTTAATAGTATTACCTTCTTAAGCAATTCTCTTTTACTTGCAGATGTCAATTCTTTGGGAATCTGTAAATTGGCATCCACACTTAACCGGTGCTGCTGCTTTGGTGCTCGGGGCGATAGAATTCCTTTACTAGCAGGCCAGTTTTCCCGGTGTCTTTGGTGAGGGGATTTAACAAGTGCTTGGTGTTCATCATTCTGCTGTGAGCTGGAAACAAGAATGTATGTCAAATATAGATTATTTCATTATTCAGGACATAATGGTTCCTATTAGAACTGATCACGGCAAAACATCACTATCACCACAGAATCTAAGTATGCATCATTTCTGTATTCCACTGATAGAAACAAGTTAAACCTATCAATTTTAACAATTTGAACACTGCCTCCCAAAGTCAACTACACTGAAGCCAACAGGAGATTTTCCACTGACTTCACACAGAAGTTGTTTAAAAGATAGTAACTTACTTTTTACTTTCTTCCCAACCAGATTTCCACCTCTTGCCTGATTTGGATCCTTGCCAGTTCTCTGCATTCTCCTTTGGATCTGGAGAAGCTTTTGCAGAATGCTGGGTGGCTGTCTCTTGGGGTCTTTCTTCTTGGGCTTTTTTCAATCTCCTTGGATCACGCACCTCTTGTTTAACGTTTCTCTTATTAGAGTTTCTTTCATCTCTTGCTGCTTGTGTACCTTCTTCAACATGAGATTGCTTAGGGCCTATCTGACGTATCTTTCCAATTTTAGGAGTTGATGAAGTAGGAGATAAACTCCGAAGTCGTCTTTTAGGTGATCTCCTCTCTCGTCTTTTTGGAGAATGCGTAGATGGTGATCTTGCCTTAGGAGAGCGTGATCGTGACCGTTTTCTACTACTTGATCTCCCTTGTTTTCCACCCTGTTTTTCTGACTCCTCTGCAGTTGTGTCTTGTTTCTGAACAGCACCATTAATCACTTTATTTCTGCTCCCCACTGGTCTATGTTCACATGTCTTATGCTCCTCCTTTTCTTTCTTCTCTGTACTTCTCCTCTTTTCTTTGACCTCCTCTTCCTTCCCCTCTGACTTATCTTGAAGATGTCTTTTCAGTCTTGGATCCCGCTTACTGATGTCAGAAACCTTAGTGCTTTCACATTCCTGGCTTTTACTATCTTTAGTATCGGGCAGCTTATTTTTCAAAGGGGATGGCGATTTAGATTTTGCTTTGGACTGTTCAAGTTCTTTTTTCTGTGTTTTTTCACTTGTTTTTGATTTTTCTGACTTTGTTGAGTTCTGTTTTTCAGCCTGTGCTGTTTTGTTTGCCTTGGTCTCAGACTGACTGGTCACACTCGGTGAAAATTCTTTCCTATGAGATTGATCTTTAGTATGAGAAGAATGCTGACCCATCCTATTGAGCCGAGGATCTCTGTTTACTATTTTGATATCATGAAGTGGAGGACTTGGGGATGGTTTGTTTTTTTCAGATTGCACAGCAGTCTGATGAGGTGGTTTTACTGTCATATGAGGTGTGGGAGACATGTGTTGCTTGGAAGGTGCTGGAACTGAAGCTATACTAGATGATCCCTGCTGAACACTAAGAGATACAGCCTGAAATGGGAAAAAACACAGCATTAATCTGTATGCCACAACTCCTGCCCAGAGGTGCTAATAGTCTGTCTCAAAAACAAAATTGTAATAGCCATGTTTTGAAAGTTATGAGCTTCAGCCATTTAACTCAAATTGATCCACTAATTGCTAATTACAAGCACTAAAATAATGCAGTATCATTACAAAAGATCAAATTCAAATACAATGCAAGATCAGTATATAAAGTCAATATTGCAAAATATTTAACTTTGGCATACGTTCCAATTGCAGTGCTAGCTTTCCTATGTATTCCACATGGTCTACGCAACTCAGCTACCAAGTATCCTATTTTCACACTTCAGTTCAAAGATGCTTTATTTTGTATTGTCAACTGCCAACACAGCAAGACTTCCAACTACTGCCGTAAAGCTCAACAGCAGCATCAAACCAAGAAACTGACTTTGTTTACAAACAATCGGACTCCCTTGTTCCTTAGGAACAAACAGACTTGAAATAGCCCAGCTCACTGTCAGCTGCAAGAGGTGAAACATGAAGATCACAGTCAGGTATCATTCTGCAGAGAAATTAAAACCAAACCACAAGAACTTCGCTTTTTTTTTTTTTTTTAACCTTTAAGTGGAATACGTAAGGTTTTAAGGTAACAAAAACTGTTCAGGAACCCCAGATCACCCTGCATTGCTCTAGTAGTCCTAAAATAGCTACACTTGCCTAACATGAGGAAAAAAACTATGTACTGTACTTACCAGTACAACCAAGTACTCTCCAAGAGACACCCAACTATGAAAGTTTTATCAACTATCCTACTCACCAACTGTGCTTTAGTCTGTTCCAGCTCCAGCTCTAATTTCTTTTGCTGAAGTTCTAACAACTGCTTTTGCTTTGCAAGCAATTGCTGCCTTATCAGTTGCTCCTGTGTCAAGTTCTTTTGTATTTCAGGAACAGCTGGAGGAGTAGAGGCACCAGAAGTGACAGCAGAGGTAGGTGCATTAGATTCCTCTGGCTAAAAACAAAATAAAGAAAAGTTACATTTAAAATCCAAATGAAATCAATTAAATCCATCTCCTTTCAGTGTTATCATGATCCAGTATCGGGACTTAGTTTGTACAGCAGTTATAAATTGAAATTTTTTTGCCCCACTACAAGTTGCCTGCTTTGACAGGTGTAGGTTATTTAATATAAATTCCTCAATGTTCCAAAACCTAGAATACAATTTGTAAATAAAAAACCCAAACGCTTCAAATATTCTGAATTCGTAAGTTTCTCTTACCTGTTTACAAAGGTCAGATACTTCATTCTTAATATTCCAAATTTTCAAAAAGCAGCATACAAACAATAAAAACTACACATATTACCATCTGTTCTTACAGAAGGCAGAAAAACTTACCGATTTATTTAAAAACTTAGGATTCACATGGATGCTAGAAGTATTCACATTTGGGGGCAGAGGTTTAATTGGCCAGGCAGGATCTAATGAGTTGACTCTGACATCAAGTGCATATAGTTTCTTCAAAGGAAAAATATCATCCCATGTGGAGCGTAATTTAAATAAACTTTTCCTAGTATTTTCATCCACCTAAAACAATAAAACAATTCTATGGCTTGTTAAGTTAATATAGAACAATTTCTTAAATTTTTCTGTAGAACTTAAGATTTCACTCATTTCCTATTTCTATCTTGCCATTTAAACATACTGAACTTGCTATACAAAATTTATAAGCAGTGCAGACCACAGATCTCTATCAACAGGATCAGTAACAGAAGTTCAAATGTGCAATTGTTGTTTCAAGGCCATTTGGAGATTTTATTGTGTATTACCATGCTCTGAGAATTTTCTTTCAACTTTTCCATTAGCAAAATTCTCATTTTACTGGCCCAACTTCTGTGGAAAAAAATACAGTAACAAAAGTATTGAAAGGCAACAGCCTCTGAGACAATACATTATTCAATTGTTTGTGCTGGAATATAACAATGACAAATCAAGAAAAACTCTGAACAGAAAAAAAGGTGTTTTGCTCAGCTATTTAGTCACTGAAGGATTTTTTCGCAACAAATGCAACAAAAGGAGTATTAGCTAAAACGAAGTCAATTATTATGTCAGTTCAGCTGCAGAATTAGACCCATCTATGTATGAAGTCACAGATCAAGCATACTTGTAGGACCAGAGGCCCACTTTATCTCTTTACAAACAATGGGTTTGGTTTATCTCATGGCAGCTAAATTAGAAATTTACAATAAAGCAAAATTTAGTTCATCTCATAAGCTGAGTGGCTCAATTAAACAATAAATAAAAACATTAGCGTCCTAATGTCAGAATTCCAATTCAATCATTAAGAATCATGTAAATGATTCTTGCTGCCGTTTTACGATGTTGTGGCTAGACAGAGAATATTCTGGAAGGTTTGGAGGTTCTTTTTGGGTAAGAGCAGGAGCTTCAATAAAAGTAATTCACACTTAGTAATTGGGGGATGCCTCTATACAGTTTTCTTTGAGAGCGTTCACTGAAGTTCACTACAAAAATGTGCAGAAATGACTGAGCAAACAGGTCTGACCTCAAGTGTTTAAAGATACTTTCGTGACCATTTACTGATAAAACCAAATTTGTAAAAATGCCTGTGCTGGAATTCTACTCACATCTTCTAACATGACCAACTAAGCTATTAGAAATGACTGCCACTTTACACATTTAATTAGTACAATAGTTCTAGTTAGCTTAGTAGCAACATGTAAAACTCTGAAGATCAGTTATTATCCAGAGCTTCATTCAGCTGCAACCTTAAATGCAACTCAGTAGAAAAGCATTCACAATTTAACACAAAAAACCCAAGTAAATCTATTTCTATCTGTTCTATACACAAGAGTTTCAGTCTTCTACAGTCATGATAACAATCTATTCCTTACTTCATCATGCACTTTACATCTCAAAACCATATATAAAGGATACTGGGATTTCAGATCCTGGCTGATATGTAATGATAAATATGCAAAAGTTTCATTCACCTCGTTCTTATGAAATGCCACTTTCTTGTAACATACAGGAAACCACACAAGTTAACCCTTCTTTTCTGATCCAACTTAAACCCATTCAAGTCCACCCTTTCAAAACCTGGACTTTGATATGTTTTTCTCACTGAGGAATATGCACAATTACTTCACTGCGCTTCAAGACTAAAAGCCAGAATTAAGATATGGCAGCAGCTTTCAACGTTGAACAAATTAAAACACTTATTTATAATATAGTCACACATTCTGAAGTCCTTCCCCCACACAGCTGCAGCATTTTTTTCAGCTGACAGACCACCAAGAGAGAACCAGGTGTCAAGTGCTACTCACTCTTGAGTTTAAGCACTCATTCTGCACAACGTGAATTATGTAAATCAGACAAATCTAACTATAGGAGAGAGAGGCTTTGAGAAATCCACAAGAAACCAACTCTCAGTCTATTCTTGGCCTAAGGACTATTAACTGTCTTAAAAATAAACCAATGATTCATAATTAATTGGTCTGTACATTTCAAAAACTCCATCCAGCTAAGCCATCAATAATCAAAATACAGTTAGTAAAATCTTCCCTGGACAGGAAAGCCACTGATGTTTACACACCAAATTAAGTAATACTTTGCATCTTTCAGCTAACTTACATGCTTGATAACAGAAGGAATAATCTTTCATAGTATAGATACTGAGATTTAAAAAAACCAATCAATTTGTATAGTTCACCACCCAAGAAAACCCAAACCTGAAAGCACGTACTTATTTTACCAGGAACAAATTTTGCTTAGAATACAGTACTTTTCCGAAAGTGTATATACCTTTTCAAATACACAAATAAATGTTGCAACTAGGTTTTTAGTAAATGCAGTGAGATACTCTCTTCCCACATTCTTGACAATGGAATCCATTAGGTACATAACGGGTAGCTTCTCTGATGCGGGAGCCTGGAGTAATAAGAAGAAACTGAGAAGTTTAGTACAACAAAAACATACTTTAACATTTTCAAATAAAGGGATTACCAATCCCAGAAATACAGACCTCTCTTTTTGGTTGCCACTATAAATACCAAGGGACTTGGCTTGGGAGTTTTGTTTATACAAAAACTTAATCTGAAAAATGGACCCTCAGTTCAAAGTATAATGCAGTGGGTCTATCACAAAAAAAAAAAAAAAAAAAAAAAAAAAAAAGAACACCTTGGGGTACTTTGTTTGTGTATCAAAGCTTTGGAAAAAGGGGGAAAAAAAAGGAGGAAAAAAGAAGCCCACCAGACAGTATTGCCACTAGTATACCAAGTGTAACCTTTCCCTTGAGAAAGTAACTTAGCAGGAAACCATCGTCAGCACTTCAAGAACTTCTAAAAATCGTTTATGATTCAAAGCTCCTGGACGCATTTTTCTGGATTTCACAGAACACAAATTAGACTTCTGGCAAACAGCCCAAGTCAGTGAACTTCAGTAGCTGTAAATTATACGTTGATTATCACAGTCCTTTGTAAATTACACACAGAGTAGGTTGCAATTATTTCACTGTAATCCAAATGGATAGAGCAAGGAGTCCCATTCTCTCTTGGCACTTGCAGATGGAGACGGTTCTGATTTCCAGAGTGTGTGCAAAATAGCAGTCAAAACAGAGTTCAAAATCCAGTCAAAACTCAATCATCTGGTCGACTGGGTAAACGCACAGACAAGCTCAGGAACTGCAACCACAATTTTCACAGAAGGTTGTCTTCAAACTCTGGACACAGCTTTGCTACGGGAGACTTGCTTTTTGTTGTTTGGCTTTGGTTGGGGTATTTTAAAATCCTTTTTTAAAACTCATAGCAAGTTTGTGCAATAAAAGTGTGGTGACCCTGGACTGCCAGACCAACTTCCAATTTACAAAAAGCAGTACGGGACCAATAGAAGTGATTTTAATGCCTGCCAGTGACTTTCACAAAGCAGAAGGCACAGCAAAGTTCCAAAAAACATCAGCAAGTACACAGACTTGTTGAAGAGGACATGAAAGAAAACACAAGCAGTGTGTGTTGACCATGATCCCCTTGGAAGAGCATCCACTTGTAATACTTAAAGTTCCATTCACCATCTGGTAAGCTCGGGACAAAAGCAGAATAACTTCACTCACTGCTCATTTTAAACAGAATAGGCTACTAGGTTAATTAATGACACCTTACTTTGCAGGCCCATTATCCAGACAAGTGTGTGAAGTGCTATTCCTTCACCATTTTAAATTCAATTCCTTCCCCTTTAAGGTGGTTCACAGAAGGGCACCCACTCAGCAGTATTTTTACATGGGCAATCACAGTGTTTCCTCACCCTTAAATGTGTATTAATTTACCATGACCTGAAACTTATTATTGAAGAGGGCAGGACTCCTTGTTAGTTGGGGGCAGAAGGGTAGAGGGGGGAGGGGGGGTCTTACTGCCTTCAAACATACTGGAGATGCGTAGAAACAGGCAGCTGACACATTTTGTACATAAAAAGACAAAAAACCCCAGCTAAGTTAGCTAAAACTAACTGCAGCACATTAGAAGCCAATCTTACACTGTGACCTAATACTGAACCATAAACAACCTAATGTGCAAGTGTTAGAAAAAAGCATCGTTCAAGTCTCAGACATAAAAGACTGTGGATCTGCAGCTATTTAAAATGTCTGTGGAATACGGGCTTCTCCTTTGAAGCAGTCTGCATAATGGCACATTAAAAACACTCCAATTTTGAGTGCCTTCCTTTACCAAAAAATGACCGCACCATTTCTGACTTTTAGTCAGCTGTGTTAGGGACACAAAGAGCTGTCCCAGAAGTTATCTGTGCCCGCCGAGAGCTATTCCCCGAGTTATATTCTTGCATTTCACCAGTGTAGGAAAGTAGCTCACTCTACTCAGCTAAGCTGGAAGTTTGAGATGCAGGGGAACCATTAGTAGCAAAAGCACTGTAAGAAAGTTTAACTGGCATTTTCGTCATGCATCAGACTGTTACAGCAATCATACACAGAAACACCATCATCTAGGTAAGGGAGCCTACTTCCAACTACGGAGCACAATTAGCAGCTGTGCAGCGTACCCTGCTTCAAATATAAGCTATTCAGGTGTCACGTTTTAGGAAACGTGACTTAAATATGGTTGGAATATTTAAGTCTTCTCTTCTGAAAGTGTTTATTATGTCAAGGTATCTAGCGCGTATTTCAATAACCACAAAAGGGAATCCCAGACCGGAATGCATTTTGTTTTCAGGAGGTCTCTGCAGTACCCCCAAGCAAGAAAGATGCCCGCACGACACTAACCAAAAGGCAGGGAGGCGCCGCATAATCACCAGAACGCAGAACACTAACTCTGAGCTCATCAGCATAATATTAAAGACTTCTTTACAAAACTCCCACTGTTCCTTCAAATAACGTAGGAAAGCTATTGTTGGAAATGTGTGGCTCTTTTTTATTAGATTCCTAAAAGATTCAAGTTTAAAATAGTATCTGGCAATTGAACCCCAAGTCACAAACTTGTGAAAAAAAATTGTTTAAAAAAAAAACAACTTTGTATACAAAATGGGTCTTGGAAACAAATTCTGCACTATACAATGGTAAATAAAAAGACAAATACATATTTCACACTTTTTATTTACAAATTTTATAATAGCAGTCACACATTTCAGAACCATTTATTAAATTGTAAAGCAGACCACTCAAGTTTTACACTAAACAAACTGTCTCCAGGCAACACTTTTTAAAAGTGGCTTACTAAAGGAGATCACTTTCCCAGAAACAACTAAAAACTTGCCTTGAATAAACTACAGTCATAAACAGTAACTAAGCAAAACTAACCATTGATACAGGTTTTAAGACATCTTTTAAAAAACCCCCACACTTCAGGGCAGGTTCTAAATCACCCAGAAATGCAAAAAAAAAAAAAAAAAATTGACAGCATTGTTATTCATCACAAATAATTTTTTACACATCCACTGCCCTTTAGAAGATATAATGGTGAGAGCTATTAGATTATGAGGTCACCTCCCCAAGGAATGGCAAAACTCAGCCACTGGCAGCATTTAAAACTAGACTGGAAGAGGTCTGTGGCACACTAAAAAGACATCCTGCATTGATAGAAAGATAGATTAAGTATCTTAAAAGATCTTTCCCACCCCCATCGTTAGATAGTACAATTCTCACCATTATAAACCACGATTAAAGCCAAAGGAAAAAAGCCTTTTAACACCTGAGATCAGAGGGAGCAAGGGAAACAACGGGGGAGGGGTCGCTGGCACGAATACTGGGGTGTGGGGGACTGAAAGAAGAACCCTTTTCTTATAAAATGCTGGCTAAAAAGGTGCTGCAAACCCCCATGCATGTGCAGTGGCTGACTGATGTCAGCAACCGCCTGGGCTGGGCTCAGAGGGAGCCTCCTCTTTCCCTTTTTATATCATGTGCCTTTCAGACGCCATGTTAGATCCTACAGGCTGCTGCAGTTTCTAGAGTCAGGGAGAAATTCTTCTTCTACATCCTCAACCAATAAACTTCTCTAGTCAAAATAAATTAAATACGCACACAACACTAGAGCTATTCGGGGCACAGATCACCTGAAATCCAAAGAGATTATCTCAAGCCCGCAGAATTTTCTCTAACAAGGCAGAGCAAAACAACCCCCATCACCACCACACACACCTCTCTAACCGAAGAAGATGATTACCTTTCACCCACAAACTTTTTTACGATATAAGGCAGCCCCCACCCCTCAATTAATCTCTCACAGGGACCGCACTGGGGAAATAGCTCTAACTTATACTTAAAAGTCACTATACTTAGCCTTTCAGAAGCAGACAATGCGCGTTCTAGAAACTTTAACCTTATTTTCCTTTTAGACTATCCCCCCAAGAAAACCCCCAACTCTCCACGAGATCTCCCCACTCAGGTCCTCTCTAATGATTGCACTATCCACCTACTGTCGAAATCGCCTATATCCAAGAGTTTAGAAACCAGGTTCGGACACCGAATCCTGGCTCCGTGTCGGGGGAAAACCCCGCTCCAAGGGCGAGGAAGTGCAGCTGCCCAGTCACTGCCGGGCCGCCATGTTGTGCCTGCTATTTACACGGGGCTCCCAGCGCCAGCCACGCTGCCCTCCCTGCCTCGGCACTTCCTGGGGCGAGTCCCAAACCTCTCCCTACTCCCAACAGGGTGGTGTGGGGGCTGCTCCCCTCCCTCGAGTCCCCTGCTCCCTATGTGGTGGGAGAGTAGAAGCAGCAGCAGCAGCAGCCTTAAGCTTCGCGATGGAAGTAGGAGCCCCCGCCCGCCGCCTCGCCCCGCTGCTCCCTGATCCCAGCTGAGACACGCTTCCCTCCTCCGCCTGTTTCCCCCACGGCGACCCCCAGCCTCCTAAACCGCCGTCCTCCCCCAACTCCGCCCAAATCCTGCTCTCTCTGTTCTCCCCCTCGCTACCAACACCCC